>JADRCH010000408.1:276573-365444 GCA_019843965.1 Rhynchomys soricoides | reverse complement strand
GAGCTGAGGCAGGGGACTTGTAAGTGCTGGTAGAAAGTAACAGTTGTAGATCTGAGGTTGGGCTGACTTTAGGGTTGTGAAGACAAAGTACCTAACCATTATAGATCCTCAGGGCAGCCAGGAGAGTGAAAGCTACAGATACAAGAAAAAGAACAAAAACTGACAAATTTGATTAGGACAGAGAAACAGCTCCCATCAAAGGCATGGGAGTGATCCCAGGGTTGAGACTCTGTCCAGGGACTCTGGGGGGGAGGGACTTTATATGGTTCCTAAGGGCCTGTCCTCATGTAGACTCCATGTGCTAGCTAGTTTTTTGTAACTTGGCAGAAGATTAAGTCTGAGAGGAGGGAATCTCAGTTAAGAAAATGCTTCTGTAAAATGAGGCTGTAAGCAAGCCTGTAGGGTGTTTTCTTAATTAGTGGTTGGTGAGGGTGGGCCCAGCCCATTGTGGCTATGGCCACCTTTGGTTTGGTGGTCTTGGGTTCATAAGAAAGCAAGCTGAGCAAGCCATGGGGAGCAAGCCAGGGAAGAGCAGTCCTCCATGGCCTCTACATCAGCTCCTGCCTCCAGTTTCCTACCCTGCACAGTTCTACCAATCTGTGAGTGAAATAAACCCTTTCATCCTCAAGCTGCTTTTAGTCAAGGTGTTTCATCTCAGCAACAGTAATCCTAACTAAAGCACTCCCTCCCCTCCCTGACTAGTCCTGTCTGGCTTAGCAGTTGCAATCTCTTGGGGAGGAGAACAACCCTGGGATCAGGAACCCTTCTTAAAGGAGCTCATCCGCATTACTCAGATTGGCCCAAATTCTGCTGACACCTCTGTAGGAACTCTATTAACTCCCAGTCTTCTTCAAAATGTTTGATCACTTTAGTTGCCCCCTCCCCTGCCTCTGTGTGTCCACATGTGTGCTGCACTATGTGTGGAGTTCAGAGGACAACATGAGGTAACCAATTCTAGCCTCCATCTTGCAGGACCTAGGAATTGAACCCAGGCCATCAAGCTTGGCATCAAGGACATTTATCTGTTGAGCCATATCACTAGCCTATCCTCTAGCTTCTCAGTGGTGAAAGGCTTTTTAATCAGGTGTTGTAAGTTATAAAGATGGGGCTTCATGTATGTGATTATACAAGAACAAAAGCATCTTCTGAAGATGAAGAAAACCCCACTGCATCAAACATTAACAACTTAGCTCCCTCACTAAATTTGGAGCCTTGTTCAAAATGCAAAGGCTCAGAACAACTGGCTCTTTAGGAGAAAAAGAAACACTTAAAAGGCCCTCACAAACTTGGCAAGTGATCCCAGACTCCTAATGTGCTTCAGAGTCACACATTAAAAAGTCACAGCTGCTCACAGCTGTCCCTAATCACAGTTCTGAAGCTGGGCTTCAAGTGATTTGTTTCCATTATCTCTCTCTGTCTCAAGGTGGGTTCTAGAAGGGCCCAGAGAACCAATTGCAAATTTCAGCATAAAATCTTCATTGCAAGAAGTCTGTATGGTGAAGCATTCTCACTTGCCTGAACTACATGGGTCAGGTAGTAATGGGAAATTGTAGCAGGGATTGAAACATTGAGAGATTCAGTTTTACACTTACTGTAAGCCAGATCCAGAGACAACAGGGGTTTGCAACACCATTCACCGTCCTCATTAGATAACTTCCATTTAATCTGTTGCATGCCTCCAGCACAAACCTGCGAAGGCACAGCATAGGACTTCGAATATCTATCAGTGGCATTGGGCACAAGCACAAAGTCATATATCTTTGATGCCCACAAACAAGGAGAAACTGCTCCAATTATTAAGGTTGGGAAGCTTGGCTTTGGCTCTACAGAAGCAAGCAAGAGCAAAGCTGCCCTGGGTAAGAAGAATTCTGAGGAAATACCAGCAAGTCTTTAAAATTTTTCATAATCCCATAAGTGTTGTCCTGCAAAGCCATATTCATCCAGAATACATTGTGCTTGACTTCTCTAACAGTATACAAGATGAAGACAGAGAGTTTATGGACAGCATGGTGGCTGGAACCACCCAGGAGACACATCCCTGAGCATATCTCTGAGGGATTAACTAGATTAATTTAATTTCTCAGTGTACCAGTAAGAGGTTTTCCTAATTATGTTAATTGAGGTGTGAAAACCCACCCTGAATGTGAGCAGCACCATTCCCTATGCTCGAATCCTGCTGTGTGAGAGTGCAGAATATAAGTGGAGCACCAGCATCCATTGCGCTCAGTTTCCTGTGGGTGCAATGTGGCCAGATGCTTCAAGCACCTGCTGTCATGACTTTCCTGATGCAATGGACTGTACCCAAGGACTGTGAGCCAAAACAAACTCCTCCTTCATTGGGCTGCTCTTATCGGGGTCTTTAATCACAGCAATAGGAGAAATAACATTTCTAGTTTATACATCTTATTAATTTTATTTAAAAAGCTATTATTTGTGAATCTTCATCAGGTATGTGGTAAAATATGATCATATTCCACCTCCATATCCCCATGATATTCCCAACATGCTCTACTCACAATCTCTCTCTCTTTTAAATAATAACACATTGAATCCAATTAACTTTATTTTTATTCTGAAGACTGTTATGATAAGATATGTTATGGGCTGTGTTATGATCAGCAGGGATGATCAAGAGGCTCCAGAAACCACACCAGGCCAATCAATCCTCCGTGGGGAGTTTATTGAAGGGAGGGGCAAGGTAGCAGGGTGAAGAGAAGGGGAAAAGAAGAGAGAGGTTAGAGGGGTCTTCCATTTATATAAGGAGAGTGATGTAGCCACAGGTAAAGGTGGGTGGTGGTCCAAGTGGATTCTGGGAATATGGTGGCTGTTACCTTGGCAACAGGTGGACGGGTCACACTGTTGCCAGGTGTGACATCACCGGTTTGGAGGCCCTGATGCCAACATACCTCCTTGCTTATTATTATAAAAAGGAGAAAAAAGGAAGGGGGTAAGCCGATGTTGAAAAGGGAATCTGGACATCGTGTCTCTTAAACTGCTTGCTGCTGT
The DNA here is from genome assembly GCA_019843965.1 of Rhynchomys soricoides. Taxonomy (NCBI): domain Eukaryota; kingdom Metazoa; phylum Chordata; class Mammalia; order Rodentia; family Muridae; genus Rhynchomys; species Rhynchomys soricoides. Next base: position 362,438 of record JADRCH010000408.1, on the reverse strand, counting down.
GTAGGGGCATTGTCAATTTTGGGGTGTAACTGACTTTCACCTTGGGGTCCACCTGATAAACGTTTGCATCAGGTTCCTCCTGTGGACAGTGGCTCTTCTGTGGGCAGTGGCTGGTAATCCTGTATCACGAACTGATTAATAGTTTGGTTAGAAATTTTTTGTATTTGTCATTGAAGGAATATAGAAAAGATTAATGAGGCAGTGGGCAAATAATAATACCAGGAAGATGACTAAAAGGAGTTACAAAAGGGAGTATCCAGTTCCATATAGGGTTTTAGAAAATCCCAGAACTGGAGGTTTCAAGTTCCCTGAAATTCTGTATGTTTGACTGTAGCTCTTGGATTTTATTTCTCAGTATGCCAGATTGGTTGATGTAGAAACAGCATTCTTCTTGGAGGAACAGGCAAAGACCACCCTCTTTAGCTGTCAGGACATCTAGTCCTTGTCAGTTCTGAAGCACCACAAGATACCAAAGAATCAACCTGTTTCTGGATAGTAAGCACAGTTTCAGTCATGGGAAGTGAATTCATTATATTGGGCCATGGAAGTCATTATCCCTACAACTCCAGTACCAACACCTATGGCTACTTCCATGGCAACCAAGAGTGGCACAATCTGAACTGCCCTCTTATGTTGGGCAGCTATCATATCTACAACTGGGATTGGCAGGGGCTCATTTCCCTGGATTACTCCCAGTTCAGGGAAAAGGAGTACCAACGTTCAAACTCCTGATCAGCTGGTGAGTAGGCCACAATATACCTGAATGCCACAAAGAATTGATGTGTTCTGGACTGCAGGGCATTGTGATAGAGATGGTATATCAAGGGTTATGGTTCTATTGCAGTCTAGGGCGCTTAGTGTTCCTACAGAATGTGTCCCAGAGGTCTTAAAACAATTTGCCATGCCAAAGAGAGGAATAGAGGTAAGGTATGGAGTCATAGCAGCTGACAAAAGGTGAGGTAAGTTACTTGGCAGTATCACTGGAGAGGCTGCAAGTGGCAATTGTGAGTTAATTCCAAGGGGTACGCATCGCCAGCAATCTTTAAAGTTTGCTGGTGACTGGTGACATTAAGGAGTTAGTACGCTGAGGTCAAGGTCTGAAGCAAAAGGTGAAATGACAAGTTTGTGCCATTTATGAGGGGTGATGTAAAAGAGGTAAGGACCTGGGAGGAGTGTTTGATTACTTCCCCTACTTTTCTAATGTCTAGAGATTGGGCAATTGAGATGTATTTTCTCTGGATACAGTTGGTGGATGGTACTTACTGGGGAGCTGGGTTGATTTTTATGGTAGAGCTTACCAACAACTCCTGTCTCCCACTTGGAATCCACCTGGTCTGTGGTCCTAACTTAAGTATCTGACAAGACCAATATGGACAGCTCCCATATTAGTCTGGCCATTTTCAACAATAATCTTTTGTCTGGGCAAAGAGAACGCAATCATAGAGATCATAATATTTAGATTATGATCATAATATTAGATGGGATAAGAGTTGCAGGAATGATAGCCATTTGGACCGGCTCCTGGCATCTGACTAGGGAGCAGGTTCCACGCCCTATTTGGAAAGACTGTTTGTTATCTGTGGGGGTTTCTTGAACTTTGAATCTCCAGATGTAAGAGCTACCCTGGATGGAAATGAACAGCAGGGAGAAGGCAAGAAACCCATGTCTAATCCACTAAGGTCAAGCTTGGCTGCTGGAGTGGAGTCTCATTTTTTGGGATTGAGGACAAAGTCTTGACATCCTCTGGAGCTTAACAGAGCATGGTCCTGTTAGGGTTGACGTGTATGAAGAAGAGTCATTTTTAGGTGGAGGGATGAATGGTTTGAGGTGAGACAGGTGGACCCAATGAGAGAGTCCCTCGAGTTCAGCAGCTGTAGGGGTCACGAGAATTACCTTTAAAAGGGCCATGCTATTTGGGAGAGAGGGGTGAGGGATGATGATCTGGAGGGGATAGAAGGACTTGGTCTCTGATGCTGACAGGCAGCAGACAGGAGACAGTGTGTGGCCATGGTAGATGGTGGTCAGAGAAGTTGCATAGGAGAAAATGGAGGTGGCAAAGTAATGGGGTGAGTAGATAGTCTGAGAAAGGAGAGCATTTAGGTGAAAGACCAGGAGTTAGGACCAGACTTCCATATATGAGTTCAAAGGGTGAAATGAGGAGAGGTCTCTTGGGGAGAGCTCATAGTCTGAAAAGAGTCAGAGGTAGCAATTTTACCCAATCAAGGTGAAGTTCTTGTGACAGCTTAGCAAGAGTGCTTTATTATTATTATTATTATTATTATTATTATTATTATTATTATTATTTTGATACTTTACATTTCAAATGCTTCCCCCTTTCCAGGTCTCCCCTTTGGAATCTCCCTATCCCCTTCCCCCTCCCCCTGACTCTATGAGGGCGTTCCCCCACCCACCCACTCTCGTTGTCCCTCCTTAGCATTTTCCTATATTGGGGCTTCTAACACCCTCTGGCCCAAGGGCCTCTTGTCCCCCTGATGGCTAACAAGACCCCCCTCTGCCACATATGTAGCCAGCACCATGGGTCCCTTCATGTGTATTCTTTGGTTGGTGATCCCATCTCCAGGAGCATCAAGGGGTCAGGCCAGTTGACACTGTTGCTCCCTTATAGGGATGCCAACTCCCTCAGCTCCTTTAGTCCCTTCTCCAACTCCTCTATCTGGGTCCTCACACTCAGCCCTATAGTTGCTGTGAAGTGACTGCAAGAGTGATTTATAAAGAGCTGTTAGTTCTTTCTACCTTTCCTGAAGACTGAAGGTGGTAGGGAATGTGAAAATGCCAGGGGATGTCTAGGGCCTTAGGTAGAATTTGAGAAATCTGAGAAGTAAATTCAGCACCATTGTCTGACTGGAGAGAGGCAGGAACACCAAACTGGGAGATGATCTCTTGGAGGAGGACATCAGAGACTGTCTGAACCCTTTTGTTAGTTGTGAGAAATGCTTCCACTCACCCGAGAAGGTGTCCACCAAGACCAAGAGGTACTTGACAAGTTTGACAGTGGGCATGTGGGTAAAGTCAAGTTGCCAGTCAGTTCCAGGAAGAGAACCTCTACCCTGATAGGTAGAAAAAGGAGTGCTATGATACCTTGAGTTGGAGTCTGACATCTGACAGATTTTGCAAGAAACAGTGATAGATTTGAAGAAACTTAAGTCCTCAGGAGTAGGCTCTGGGTGGGTCTTGACAAAAGAAGACAACACTTGGCTGTTAGGGTGAAAGAGTTGGTGAAGATAGGAGAGAGTTTTGTGAGTGTCAGGGGGTGAAAGTGGAGTTGTGGGTTGCAGTGTGAGGATGTCCTGAGGAGGGTGAGATGAGTCCAGGCCCCTAAGGACACAGCTCTAGCTGCCTCATTGGCTCGGTTGTTTCCCTTGGAGACAATAGAGTCATCTGTCTGGTGGGATCTGCAGTGGACAATCCCAATAACTGTGGGGAGATGCGAGGCCTTTAGCATGGCCATAATGTGGTTTGCATTAGTTACTGATCCTCCTTTTGTGGTAAGTAATCCGAGTTCCTTCCAGATAGCAGCGTGGGACAGGAGGATATGGAACGCATATTTGGAATCTGTGTAGATGTTGAGGGATTGTCCCTGTGCCAGTTGAAAGGCACAGGTAAGGGCTATCAGTTCAGCCTGTTTATTAATAGTGTGAGTAGGAAGGGCCTGTGCCTCCACCTCCTCGGTGTCTGACAGTGTGTCATAGCCAGCCTTTCTGGCCCCTTCATATAGAAGGGAGCTTCCATCTGTATACCAGGTATAAATGGCTTGAGGCAGTGTGCCCTCCTGTATGTGTGAAGGATGAGGTAATAGTTCCTCTAGAGTTTCAGTGCAGGAGTGAGATAGGGAGTGGTTAGTATTAGGTTGAGGAAGAAGATTGGAAATATTAAGAGGTGTGCATGCTTGGAAGGTGAGTGTGGAGTCTTCTATTAGAGCTACCTAAAGAGAAGAACCCTGGAGGGAGGTAGAGTCTGTAAGCCTTTGTAAGTTAGGAGTAGTGACAGGTTATGATAAGAGAAGACAGTTATAAGCGACCCCAAGGTTAGTTTTTTGACTCTTGAATAATGAGTTCAGCAGCTGCTAAGGTACAAATACAAGGTGCCTATCCCTGGATTGTTAGATCTACTTTTTTGGACAAGTATGCTATGGGTGCAAAAGAAGGTCCCAATCCTTCCCTTTCGGTTACATAGAGGGAAAAAGGATGAGTCAGGTCAGGGAGGTGTAAGACTGGGGCCTTCAGGAGAGCCTGCTGGAGCCTTTGAAAGGGCTTGGTAACAGGTTTGAGAAGAGGTTCATGGGTGGGGCCTAAAGCTGCTTCATATAAAGGACAAGAAAGGAGGAACAATGAAGGAACCCAGGAACACAAAAAGCTAGCCATTCCTAGGAGTGATAAAATCTCTTCCTTTGTAGAAAGAACAGTTAGAGACGGAATCAGATTCTTTCTAAGATAATAGCCTTGTGGGTTGGGGTAATAATCCCAAGTAGGTGACCTGAGGAGTGGACAGTTGGACTTTAGAAGGTGAGACCCTGTAGCCTTGACTGGAAAGAAAATTTAGAAGAGCAGAAGTGTCCGATGGCTAATCTCTAGAAAGGGAATACGGATAAGAACATCATCTACATAAAGTACAATCTTAGATTTAGGGAGAGGTAAAGAGAGTAGGTCAGAAGCCAGGGCCTGGCCAGATAGGTGTGGGCTGTTCCAGAATCCCTGAGGTAGAACAGTCCAGGTAAGCTGGGTAGAAAAGTGGGTGTTAGGATATGTCCAGGTAAAAGCAAATGTTCTGTGACTGGGCATCTAGAGTGATAGAGAATAATGCATCCTTGAGATCCAGGACTGAGAAATGAGAAGTTTCCGAGGAGACAGTGGAAAGAAGAGTATAAGGGCTAGCCACAACAGCATGGAGGGAAACCACTGCAGAATTAATGTGTCTGAGGTCTTGAACCAGTCAACAGGTACCATTAGGTTTCTTAACTGATAGTATAGGACTGTTAAAGGGAGAAGAGGTGGGTCAAAGGAGTTTTTTCCTTAAGAGGTCAGAAATGATAGACTTTAGTCCCCTGAGGCTCTGCAGAGAGACAGCGGATATTGAACTTGGGTGATGTAACTTGTCAGGAGCCAGGCCCCAACACCCTCCCTGGGAATCTGCCTGGGCCTCCACACTGTCCTTGGGAATCTGAGACTTTCTGAGAGCCAGCTGTGTTTGTATAAGATAAGCTAGAGACATTGGAGTCAGGCCCTTCACGCCTTCCCTGAAGATCTGAGAACTAGCTGTGTTTCTGTAAGATAAGCCGTCCTTCCTACCTCCGGGAGATAGACCAACCATAAAACAATTGACACCAGATGGTCTGACAATCGGGGAGGGCCATGAGCCTCCTTTCCCCTCCCCTCTATATTCCTTTTTCTTTAAAAGCAAACGTGTGTCAAAAATAAAGCTGAGACCTGAGACCTTGAAGGAACTTTGCTCGGCCTCCCTCCTTTCTCTCTCCCGTTTTTCTTTTCAGGCTTAGTCCTCCTCACTCCTCACGAATAACAAAGTCCCAAGGGACAGGACAGAGTGGCGCCCAACGTGGGGCTCGAGGTATGGATTTCGCCAGACGGACCCCACCCAAAAGAGGTGTCTCTGCAGTTCCAGAAACATTGAGGACCCCTGTAAAAGAGTTTTCGTCCTCGGTAAGTGATTTTCGTCCATCTCATAAAAATGGGCCAAAGGTTGACTAAAGAAGCAGTCTTTATCAAAGACTTAAAGGGTTCACTCAGAGAGAGAGGAGTTAAAGTTAATAAGAAAGATTTAATTAAGTTTTTTATTTTTATAGATAAAGCCTGTCACTGGTTCATAATAAATGGGCCAGAAATTCACTGGGAAAAATGGCGAAAGGTGGGACATGATCTTAATGAGAAACTGAGTTGCAAAGGGCCGGATGCGGTCCTTGACACAGTCTTTACATATTGGGGTTTAATAAGAGATATAGTTGAAGCTGCGTCTTCCGATCCAGACAAACAGCAGTTACTGTCTGTCTTGGAGTACTGCCTCCGCCCTCTTTCTAGTACAAAATCCCCAGCCTCCCACCCAGATAAACAAACCGACTCCCGAGTCCCCGCCAAGTCTCCCTCTGTAGTTATAGAATGTCCAGATCCACAAATTCAGACATCCCCACTTCGGAGTCTAAGCCTTTGGGGGCAGAGGCACCCCCTCTGAGACCTCCTTATCTGCCCTACCCAAGGAAAAACCTTCCTCCGTTCAGGGGACTTTCTGATTTAAAAACAGGTCTTCCCTGCCAAAACAAATTAAAAAATAAAATAAACCACCCTCTTTCTCAGGGTCAGCCCCCTCCTCCCCACCCCTGAGCTGCCTTGATGTTCCTGATTGTGGCCCTGGAACTAAACAATAATCTCTTGGGTCCTGCGGAGACTGCGATTTTAGATGACGAAACTGCGACATGTCATAACCCTGACAGGCTGCTGCAGCCTTCGGCTCCACCCCACAGACCTCCTCCTTATGCTTCCCGGCAACTGCATACGCCTGAGTTGTCTGTCCCTAGCTTGTCTCTCCTTGAGTCCAAAAAGCAACTCTTGGCACAGATAAGCGAACTAAAAGAAGTTCTAAAGTTACAGAAGCAGTTCGCCCAGCTCTCTGCTGAATTCAGCTTTTTGCAATCCACCCTTCATGAGACCATTGTCTCCCTGATTTCAGGATCGGCAAACAAGCACCTCCTCAGTGCCAAACCCCATAAAAAGGGGGTCGGAGGGTCTCACAGCGTTTCTTTGGCTTTCCCTGTGGTAACCCGTTAAGAGGCACTTAGGAACCCTTCCCCCACTTTTAACCCCTCCCCCCAGGACTCTCTGAGTAACCCTGACGATGAGGGGGAGGGAGCTAGAGAAAGTGAAAACAAAAACGAACCGCAGGCGCCTTCTCGTGAGCACTGCGAGTTCCATGATCCACCAGCTCCATCTAGCAGGCACGGCAAGTTCCATAAGCTACATTTTAAAGATTTAAAAGAACTAAATACTGCCATCAGAACGTATGGGCCAAACACCCCTTTTACTCTCTCAGTCTTAGACTCCCTGTCTCAGGGTGGCTATTTGCTCCCAGGAGAGTGGATTCGTGTAGTTCAAGCGGTTCTCACCCGCGGTCAATTTCTGACTTGGAAGGCGAATTTTATTGACCAATGCCAGGCAGATGCAGCCACGAACTTACAGTCCCCACAATCGCCTTCCAGGACATGGACCATAGACAAACTCAGTGGCCAGGGAAAATACTCAACGGAGACACAACAAAGGCGTCTGCCCCTTGGTCTCTTGGCCCAGACAGCTAACTCTGCTCTCGGTGTCTGGCAGGCTCTCCGGCTGCTGGCTCAGCACTTACTCATCTAACTAAAATAACTCAGGGAACTCAAGAGGATTATAGTGAATTTGTGAGCTGCCTCCTAGAGGCTGCAGAAAGAACCTTGGGCCATGAGGCTTCCAATGATAAGATTATCAGACAGTTGGCTTATGAAAATGCAAACTCAGCCTTCAGGGCCGCTTTACTTGGAAAAAGCAGAGATAAGACTCTCGATGAGATGATCTGCCTGTGCCGTAATGTAGACTCCTTCTCCTCTAAAATGTCTCAGGCAGTTCACCTTGAAATGGGTGCCTGTGCTCCAGGCTCAGAACACTCAAAAGTGTTGCTTTAAATGTGGCCAGATGGGCCACTTTGCCCATCAGTGCCCCAGCGCTCCAGGGTCAGTCGCGCCCCCGCAGGTGTCCTCGGGCCTCATGGGCAGGTCCTCACAACCTTTCACCCTTTGTCCGCGCTGCCAGCAAGGCAAACACTGGGCAAACACCTGTCGCTCTGCCACTGACATTTCCAGATGCCCACTGCCTTCCCTTCAAAAAAAAAAGGATTGAGGGATGAGCCCCAGGTCCCTCAAACCATCCCATTCCCTCCGGCCTTGGGGAACAGCTGGACAATAAACTCCCTCTCGCCCTCTACCGAGCCACCCCAGGGAGCACAGGAGTGGACCTGTGTGCCTCCGCCCACACAATAGTAAAACCGGAGGACGGAGTACAAATTCTTCCTATGGGAATTTTTGGGCCTCCCCATAAAAATACTTATTTTCTGATCTTGGTCTGCGCCTCCTCTACTTTGAGCGGACTCAGTGTCCACCCCTCCTTGGTAGACAATGACTATACTGGAGAAATTAAGGTCCTGGCCAGAGCCCCTTGGGGTCCAATCTCTATCACCCATGGCCAACGTTTGGCTCAGGCACTACCGTTACCTCTAGACACCTCCCACCCCGCACTGGGCACACAACGCTGCCCTTCCCAACCAGGCTCCTCAGACTTGTATTGGGTTCAGGCTATCACTAGGGAGTGCCCTACATTAAACCTTAAGATAAAGGGAAAGACTTTTGAAGGAATCTTAGATTCAGGAGCTGATTCCACTGTACTGTCACAGGATTCTTGGTCAGACAGCCTTTGCCAGCATGTGGCAATTGGGGGGGGGGAGGGCTTTCTCATCCCTCTCATGGTACACCATGAAGGCCAAAGACAAGACTTCTGCCTGTGGAGTTAGGGGCCCCTTTTCCAACCACCTAAGTTTAGGTTTTACATTGGGGTAGCTCTGGGAAAAAAGGTAGGTCATCAGAAGTTGCTTACCTTATGGGTTTTCAGGGTGTAAACTAGAGTATTGTAGTAGAGCCTTTGTGAGGCATTCTAAAAATTGGGATGGGTTCTCTTGTTTGTCCTGGACAGCCTCTTGGAGCTTTTCAAAATTTACTGGTTTTAAGGCTGCCTCTCTTAGGCCAGCCAGAAGGCATGTAATAAACCTGTCTCTGGTTAAGATACCACCTGTGGAATTGTAATTTCATCGAGGATCCTGGTCAGGCACTGTTTCAGATCCGATTGGATATGTTCTATCTGTTTGTTAAATTTCATTTGCATGTGCCTTTGCTGCTTCCCAAACTCGCCTGCATCCATGAGGAAGTAAATTATTAGTAAGAATCATATGAACAGCATGGAAAGTCAAGCTATAAGATTGAGTGATGTACTGGAACTCCATAATAAAGCTGGAAGAGTTAGAAGTATACAAACCCAGTCTGCTTTCTGGTTAAGAAAGTTCACTCAGTGAGAACAGGACATGTACTCTGACCAGACCATCAACTCCAGCCACTTCTCTTAGAGGAAGGACTGGTGCTGGGTCAGGTGTCTCTGGAGGAGAAGGAATTGGGGGTTTGCCTGTGGCCTTAGAACTCTTGATAGGAGGGCCAGCCAGGAGGCCAGTCATAAGGACCGGGGCATTGAAATGCTAACCCCCTCAGCCCAGAAAGGGTTGGCCAGACACTATCCAGGTATACAGGGTCATCCTGCCAATTGGAGAAACTGCTTACCATTCAAAATGCTGGTGTGTTTTCGGACTTTGCAGTCAGGTAGCAGGAAGTGTGGAACTGTTTGTTTGGTGTGGCCCCATGTGGTGGAAATCTGTGAATCTGGTCTGTGGCAGTGATGGGAATACATGCAGTGGATGACGGCGGGTGCCAGCAGAAGAAGTCCATGTGGTGTATCAGTGGCTTGTGGGTGGTGATGGTGGTGGCGGCAGTCCACATGGTGTCAGTCCTCTGGAAGCAGTGGCAGCTTTATGGTCACTCAAATCAGCAACCCTGGCCCCTCCCAGACCCCTGCTGGGACCCCAAAACAACCTGCATTGAAATTCTCGGAGTCTCAGTACCAATGTTATGATAAGATATGATATGGGCAGCGTTATAATCAGCAAGGATGGTTTCGAGGCTCCAGGAACCACACCATGCCAAACAGTTCCACATGGGGAGTTTATTAGAAGGGAGTGCATGGTAGCAGGGAGAAGGGGGAAAGATGAAAGAGATCAGAGGGGTCTTCTGTTTATATATGGAGACTGAGTGATGTAGCCACAGGTAAAGGTCGGTGGTGGGCCGTGTAGATTCTGAGAATATGGTGGCTGTTGCCTTGGCAACAGGTGGGCGGGTCACACTGTCACCTGGGTGTGAGGTCACTGGTTTGGAGGTCCTGATGCCAACAAACTCTGTTCTTGTTTCACCTCTGTTGTGATAAAACACCAGGATAAAAATAACTTACAGAGAAAAGGATTTATTTCATCTCACAATTCCAGGTAATAGGCAATCTTTATGGGGAAGTCAAGGCATAGATTTCAAACGTGGGATGTCCAAGTCTAGGGTAGAGAACAATGAATTCACACAGGCTCGCTTACTTGTGCTCATCTGGAATTCTCCACTCCTACACAGTTTAGTATCCCCTGCTTAGGTAATGGTGCCATCCACAGTGGATTGGGTCTTCCTAGATCTCTTAACTTAAGACAATCTCCAATTCACATGGCCAACCCAGTGTTGACAGTCCCTTATTGACATCCTAGGTGATACTACGTTGTCTAAGGTTAAAAATTAAAGCTAAGTATCAAAGACAGTACAAGTTTTTTACATAAACATAAAAAGTGAAAATTATCCATGACCATGATCAGTCTCTGTTTAGCCAAAAGAGCATCTTCTCTAAAGCATTCTGGAAAATGCCTTCTTGGTCCTAAAAACATATATTTTAAATATATTTTACTTTTGAAATATATTTATCCTCAAATATCAGACATTTGAGTTTCTATTTAGAGCCCAATCATCCTGCAAATGATGACTTAAACTACGAATTAGGGGGAAAAAACCCTATACATCTTTTACAGGATATTTTGCTACAACCTGCAAGAAAATTACCATGATAAAAATGCAGTGATTATAAAAAATCCTTTCTGGCATTGTGCACACAGCCTGCTCACCTGGGATGGCCCTCCTTTGCCCAGCCTTAAGGCCTGGACCTGTCCACAGCAATTTGTCAGTTTTCCAAAGCCCTGAGCTCTCCATTTCTCATAGACATCCTTGTGCAAGTTGGAGCTATTTCTGTCATCTCAGATGCTAAACTGCATTTGTTCTGATGTTTTGAGTTCACATAACACCCACTCACAGCAAAGATTTCCAAGACTGTTGGGAAACATTGTTCCACTCAAGACATAGGCTCCTGCTGTGTTGGTGACTTTTCTTCAACCCTTCTCCTTCCTATTCCTCTTCATGGGATTTTCTCTCTTCAAATTTCTATCCTGCTGTTCAAGGAGTCATTTGTTGTAAGTGCTGTAAAGGATCCCGCCCCCTAAACACACATGCCATAGAGATGCACAGGATTTACTCTAGCAGAAAATTTTCCTCCAATATAGAAGCCAATAGCATGGACCATCATGTTAGAGTACTTGGTCCTTACATATCTTGGAAGGAGGCAGGAGCGACCCATGAGAAACCAGGATAGAGGTCATAAAATATTTTCTGTTAGTGATTGATTATGTGGCTCTGTTAACTGAGGCAATCTGTCACACTCCCTGTACATTACAACAATTATCTATCTGCCCATGATGATGAACCCAAGTTCATGCCAAGCAAAGATCACGACCTAATTTTGAAGTTTGCAAAGAACCTTTCTCATCCTCAACACTGTTGGAGATTAATAAGGGAACATATGTGAAGATGTATGTGAGTGTGTGTGTGTGTGTGTGTGTGTGTGTATGTGTGTGTATTAGACATAAGCAACAGCACACCCAGAAGAATTGGTTCTTTCCTTTCATCATGTATGTACTGGGGGTAGGATGTTGGGAGGTAAGCACATTTACCCCTGAGCCATTTCACTTTCTCTGGTTTTTAAATTTCTTTGACACCCAACAGGGGAAAAGTTGATCATGTCTCTGTGTGCATCTTGTCTCTCATATGCAGAAACTCTGAATACTTGTCAATAGAGAAAAAAAATTAATCTACTCCAGAAACTGAGAACAAAAACATTTTGAGTTGCAACGACTTTTGACAGAAGAAAATAAAACAAAACATAAATTTTAAAATAATGCATTGGTGAGGAAGGCATGGGGAGAATGGTGGGTGCATCAGAGGGCACAAAGGCCTCTTAAAGTCACAGAACAGAGGGCCCAGAGGCAAGGGCTAAGGGTGTTTATAGAATGATTTTTTCTTTTTGTTTTTAAAGATTTATTATATTTTATGTATGAGTACACTGTAGCTGTCCTCAGACACACCAGAAAAGGGTATCTGATCCTATTACAGATGGTTGTGAGCCACAATGTGGTTGCTGGGAATTGAACTCAGGACTTCTGGAAGATCAGTCAGTGCTCTTTACCATTGAGACATCTCTCCAGGCCTGTTTATAGAATGTATACTAAGTACACAAAAGTTCTTTGTTCAGTCCACACTATTGCATAAACCAGGCATGGTAATGCATGCCTACACACCATCACTAGGGGGGTAGAAACAGAAGGTCCAGAAATTCAAGGTCATCCTTGGTTACATTAAGAGTTAGAGGCTAATCTGAGCTACAAGAGACCCTGACTCAAAAATAAATGCAAAAAAAAAAAAAAACAAAAACAAAAACAAAAACAACGTTTCTGAAGTGAGCCATTGGAATTTAGAGGAAAATGAGTTATTTGAATACATATAGAAATGATATAACAGAAAAAAACAATAGGTAATTAAGAAAAAATGGTTGGGACTGGAGAGATGGCTCAGTGGGTATGAGTGCTTGCTGGCTTGCAGACGGCCCAGGTTCACTTTCCTGTACCCACATCAGGTGACTTATGACTTCTTGTAACTTCAACTCCCTGTGATTTTACTTTCTTCTGGTCTTCATGGGCACTGCACTTACATGTACACATACACACAGATGTGCAAGCACACACAATTTTAAAAAAATCTTTTAAAAATGGCTTTCTATGTGGTAATCTGGTAAACTAAAATTTCTCATAAACTCTAGAAGAACTTAGAATGCTCATTGTCACTGAACCAGGTAAGAGAGACATGAAGATACGGAAATGTGCAGGTGTTGCAAATTGAAGCAGGAGCCTGAGAAGTCTGAGGAAGAGTGTGGCAAGATGATGTGATATATCTGACAAAACCACCTATACAGCGAAACATTATTATATTTTCCATATTGATGATCTGGTTATTCCTGCATTAACAACTGGAAGCAATCTCATTAAAATCAGGAGCAAGACAGAGGTATTCACACCTGCCCTCTGTAGGTGCTGTGCTTGCCAACAGCCATGTTTGTGGATCTGGGTCTAATGGCTCTTGTCCTCTGTGCAAGAGAGATGAGATTTGCTGCTCATGGTTCAGGAAGCATATTGGTAGGTCACACATTCCATCTGGTGTCAATCATTCCTATTCCAAGTAACAACAGAAGGAAACTTGGGACAACCACCTGAACATGTGTATAGTTTGCAATAACTATGTGCCACGGAGCATTTGACAATTAAATGCAACCAACCATCCTCTCAAGCTTAGAATAGATTTTTCTACCTATGCATTGGCCCCAACTGGCACATCACAATTATTCTAAGGCAAGAACTACAATGCCAATTCTTTACATTTTTCAAGACAATGCCCATCTTTTTCGCTACACCTTAGCACCAGGAAACCAAACACAAATCCTGATGTCAGGAAATCTGTCTTCTTAATAGCTTCTTCACCACCAATAGATCAAATGCAGGGATGGTGAGTTCAGTGGACAGATGTCTGTGGAGAACTTTCCTTAGAAGTAGAACAATAGACCACTGCCATGACTGCTTAGTGGTGGAGCATAGGGACTTGGAGCAAGGCTGACTGAGCTTCCAGCCCTGCTCTGCTTTCCGATTTCCACGTAGCGAGTGCTCCCAACCCCCATTTTCCTTATCAAACCTCTGCCCCAAGGGCTTTGTGGCATATTACCAGGACTTTGGATTTTATTTCCAGTTGAGACAGCAAACTAGTAAAGAAGTTTTGAGCAGAGAAAAGATGGGATTTAGTTTATGTTTCAGAAGGATTACTGGGGCTGTTGTGTGAATAAATGAGGGGAGATGACAAAACAGGAGTCAGATTAATCAGGATGGCCTCAGTGCCAAGTGGTAGTGATGGATGGGTCACCTTTGCTAAAGGGAGACAGGTAGCACAACGTGAGGAGTCCTTCTTGTAATATGGAATGGTGATTAGCACCATTTTAGAACTTGTAAGAAATGAAAGTTCTCTCATCTCAGAGGAACTGAGCCAGAGACTCCTGGGAAGGACCTAGACACCTGTCTTTGTTTAGTGACGATGCTTACCCAAATCAGTGAGTCTCTGTGCTAAATTATTGGCCCTGCACTAGCAGTCCAAGCAGTGATGTTAACGACAGTTCAGAAGATGAGGGGGAGGATAGATTGTAAATATTAAGCTTTATGCTGTGTATAAACTAACTTTGAGGTGACTGCTGGAGATTTAAAGCAAGTTTTGCATGCCATGCAATAAAGCACTTTAAGATACATACACAGAAGTAGGTGGTGTATAAATTATGTTCAAAGCTCACAGACTAGAGAAAGTCACACGGGAGTGGCAGGAGGCATCAGGCTGCAGATGTGAGTGGTGGGGTGAGCCCCCTTCAGCTGGTTGCATTACTGTGGGACAAGTCAGTGTGGAAGATATGAAGTTGGTGTACCACTGGGGCTCTGTCCAATGGAGAGATCTCTGCTTTCTGACTGCTAAGGTAAAATTATCTGACCATTATAACTTCAAAAAGGTAGGTGGCCACAATGGCATTACTGGAAATGTCATGACTTCCCCTAAGCGTTCCTCTCCTCCTTGTTAAATTGAACTTTGAGGGAACTCTTTCTACTTGTGTGCATGTGTAGGGTTTGGGGACAACTAGAGCGTGTTTCTCCATTGTATTTGCAGTGAGTCTGTGGATAAGCTTTCTCCAGGTAGAGAGGTCACATCTGTGTTGTGGGGATACTAAACACTAAGCTCCTTGGGCATTTCTGCACTTGCTTAGTGTGTGTGTATGTGTGTGTGTGTGTGTGTGTGTGTGTGTGTGTGTGTGTGCTCATATACATGTGTGTGTTTGCATGTGGAAGCCAGAAGTCAACCATCTGTGCCTTTCCTTAGGTAGCTTCCACTTTATTTTTTGAGGCAGCGTCTCTCCTTGGCCTTGTGTTAACTCATTAGACTAGATAATGTATTTGGTCAAAACATCTTTACTTCTTTAGTTCTGGGGTTTTAAGCATGTGACACCATGCCTGGCTTCTTAGGTAGGTCCTAGAGTTTGAACTCAGTCCTCATGCTTGTAAAGCAAGCACCTTACTGACTGAGCTACCTCTCCAGCCCTTGTGTCTGTCTTGGTCATCTGTAAAATATCAAGGCAGTATGTATTCACCCTCTATAAGGACCTGAAAGACAACTGTGATACAAAAGAGTAGGAATGGTTTGTACAATAAGCTAGAAGCATGGCCTAAGAAGTTGCAGATTTTCCTGCATCTTCATTGAGGAGCTTCTATTTAGCCTGGCTCAGCATTTATTCAGTTCAATAACTTTGACATTTTCAAGGGTAATTCAGACTCAACTCAGCTTGGGTGACTGTATGAAATCCCACTTCCCTCAAATACTTTTATCAATAGTTTTTGGCTTCTTGATGCTCTTGGTTTTGAGAAAACACACATGTACTCTGAAACTTATTTTATTCAAAATAAATGTCTGGGGAGATGGAGAGATGGCTTAGGGATTAAAAACACTTGCTGCTCTTGCAGAGAACCTGAGTTCCTTCCAAGCACCCACAGGGCAGCTCACAACCATCTGTAACTGCAGCTCCAAAGAGTCTAATGACCTCTTTTGCAGGCGCTGAGTTTCACACACACATACACAAACACCTATGCACAAAAAATAAAAACCAATTTTTAAAATTTAAAACTAAATGTTTAATTTCTAGCATGTAGAAAAATATAGCATTATGACACACAGAAGCACAAACTTGCATTGAATTTTCTCCAAATTTTATAGAGGTTAAGTTCTGCTCAACTCAAAACAGACTAAATTTTGCTGTGTGTATCATGATGTATTTCAGATTAACCTTATGAATGGATTGGATAAGAAGAGCACTCTCAGCACTTTCTTGCTTTTTTGGGGGAGGCAATTTTTTAAATGTTGTATTTGATCAATTGACCTTTGTGTTATTAAATTGGGTTAAGGATGATATATGGCCATAAATAAAGAGGAAGTGTCTGAACCTGTTCTCCTTGGAGCAGAGAGTGAAAAATCAAACCATTTTGGATTTACAAGGCTTATTTTTGAAACACATCTGTAATGGATCCCAAGGAAGCAGCTACCAGCTAAATTTCATGAGCTCAAAAAACAATAAAAATTTGAACCTCAATTCACATCTCACATGCATCTGTCTACAGGAGAAACTACTGGTACCCATACAGAGACATACTTTAAAACAACCAGTTTCACACACACACACACACACACACACACACACACACTCCAAACACTGTTCACTTAAGATGGCTCTTTGATCTGTGGGCAGCTGTGCCTATAAGAAACCTGCATGGTTAATGCAACTTTTGGCTGTGGCCCACAGAATTAATTCAGGTGAGACATTGTTTTACCTCAAAGGGCATTACAGCAGGATTGCAGAGAATTTCTACAGCTCCCATCACCCATCAATAATCACATGATGTCACTCTTACTGGAGTTAAGGAGGATTCTGATGCTTCTCCTTGGTCTCTGAGGCATTTCTTCTGTGGTCTGTGCCATATTTCCATATGAAAAGGTCCTTGCTGCATTGAGATGGGAGAAGCATTTGGCCTGTTGGTGACAGACCCTGCTGGGAAACAGAACTCAAGAGCTGCATAAAACACATTTGTTCCAGAAGCTGTGGCAGTTTGCAGGTTGGAGAAGTTTTGAAGTTTTAGGGACTTGGGGGTGCAGAGAGAGGGGAAGGAATGCATTGTGGTCACTTCATTGCAGTGAAACTTTAAAGCACAAAAGATTCTGTGCTTGTATCTTCCTAAGGCTAGAGAGAGGGAGAAGCAGTTATGAGTATGCACTGTTCTTGGAGAAGGCGCAAATTCAGTTTCCAGCACTCACATCATGATATTCCAAACCATCATAACATCAGATCCATTGGATCCAATGCCCTCTCCTGGCCTCTGCAGGCACTGCACTCACATGATGCACATACCCATACACAAATACTGATATATACTTAAAAATAATTTAAAAGAAATGTTTAAAACAAATTTAAGCTAGGTGTCTTAGCTGGGCTTTCTATTGCTATGATGAAACAGCACGATCAAAATGTAACTTGAGGAAGAAAGGCTTTTTTGTCTTATGTGTCCATAGTTACATTCTATTGAGAAATACCAAGGAAGGAATTCAAACAGGGCAGAAACCTGGAGGCAGGAACTGATGCAGAGGGCATAGAGGGGTGGTGCTTACTAGTGTGCACCTCATGGCTTCTCAATCTACTTTCTTATAGCACCCAGGACCACCAGCTCAGGTATGGCACCATCCACAATGGGCTAAAAGTCTCCCATTGATTAAGAAAAAATGCCCTATAGGTTTGTCAGCTTATAACTTGATCTTACAAAGGCATTTTCTCAGTTGAATGTCCCTGTTCTTAGATGACTATAGCTTGTGTTAAATTGACATAAAACTACCTAGTACCTTGGGTGTGATGTGTACACATTTACTCCTAGCACTTAAAGGCTAAAAGTAGGTTGATTTTGAGGACAGTTCTTTACTGTGATAAATCACTTTGAACAAAAGCAACTTAGGGAAGAACCCTTATTTGGTTTAAACTACCAGGTCATAGTTCATCAGTAAGTAAAGCAGGGTAGGAACCTAAAGCACAAACCACTAGGGAGCATTGTTTGCTGCCAAGCCCCTGGTGTGCTCATTCCCACATGTCTTTCTTATACAGCACATGATCAAGTGCCCAGGGGATGATTCTGCCCAAGTGGGCTGGTCCCTGCTGCATCAGTTAATAATTAAGGCAATCTCCCATAGACATGCCCACAGAGCAACCCGATGAAGACAATTACTCAACTGAAACTCCTTTTTTATCACGTGATTCTGAGCTATGCCAAATCAGCAGTAAATGTTAACATTCCCAAAATTATCCTTGAGAAAGACTATCTGAAGACAAAGATAGAAGCATAGACCCTTAATAATCTCAGATGAGATGATTTTTATAAGTGTCTCCTACTCCATTGATCATCTTATCACAAAAAAATGTACTATCTGATTATTGGGATTTGACCTCTTACCAGCAACCATATAACATGACATGAAATGGGGGAAATGTCCTAATGTAATGTAGATGGGTATCCATGGCTGAGGACAGCATTTTCAGAGTAGAATTACACAAAGGGAGTTTCCACAGATTACCAAGAATGAAGAGTAATGTATCTGAAAAATAGCTTGCTGAATCCAAGAGTGATTTTAAGAAACAGCAGGGCCCAAGGAACACAGGCAGGTTGTGAAAAAAAAGCTTCCATTTAATGTGAGTGAAAACTCATTGTTTTTATAATGTGACTATAAATGAGTGGCACAGCCAACAATACACTCATTTTGCACATTGATTATTTTGAATTAAAGTCACTCAAAACCTGTCAGGTGAAACAAGAACATTGTGCCCTTCTCTGAGTTTCAGAACAAGAAGAGGAAGAAAAAGAGGGCTGGAGAGATGGATCTGTCAATTAAGTGTTTGCCATGCGCATCTGCAACTGATCCTGAGTTTGATCTCCTAGAGGCTACATTGAAAATCTGAGTAGAAACACACATGTCTATAGTCCCAGCACAAGGAACAAAAAGTGAGAATAAGAACCTTGGTCCTTTCTGGCATGCCAATAGAGCCAATCAGCAGACTACAGATTCAGTAAAGTAGAGAGATATAAGAAGATACTCAGTGCTGATCTCTGATCCTTACAGTCTCAAATGCACACAAAGGAACCTTTACACACACACACACACACACACACACACACACACACACGCACACACCTCCAGATGGTGATGATGATGATGATGATGGTGATGATGATGATAACAATGACTCTTTTCTACATAAAAATAGTAGTAACCTGTGCTTGACTGCAGATCCAATCAAGTGTGGACTCAGTCCTATAAACCTCACTAAAATAACTCTTAATCTTATACACAACCTCCATTGATTATTCACAACTACTGTTTTCTGTCCAACCCACAATGTGAGCCATTGATTCTAAGAGGTCCACTGGGTCTTTATTTTTCTAAGAGAGTTCTGGAGCTCCATAAAACCTGTCATAAGAAAATTGTGTTCTTCTCTCCTGTGGACATGCATCTGTTGATTTGATTTTCAGACTAAGCTAAAAAGGAACCATAGAAAGGAGTCCCATAGCTCAAAACATGCAGGTGAGGGAAGTTTAGAGAATTTCATTTCAAACATGACTTTTTTTCTGTATCTCTAAGACTGCACACATTTGACTTGGAATGAAACTTTAAAAACAACAACAATACAGAAACATTAGTTTTATAATTTGGAAGTTGGAACTAGCCTCCTGTGCATGAATTGAAATGCTTTGGAATGCCAACTAACCTAGGGCTCTGTTTACCAGCTGTTAGAGTGTGAGTGACAAATGGCTGAAAGCTGAGTCTCTCCAGGGCAAGAACCTCTGTCATTGCTAGGTAACCTGCATCTGTGATATTAAGTGATGGAGGAAAAATCTCTGAGAGTCCAGCCTCACTGACTAGGCCAGAACAGCTCTATGGGGCTGGTAGAGACCCAGGGCAATCCCTACAAGAAACAGATTGCTCGGTGCTGATGTTTCAACTTGAGCTTGGTTCACAGTTTTCAGTCATCTGCCTCCCTTTGGTGAGATGGACTCTGTAAAGAGAACTCCACTCAGAAAGCATATTTCTAGGATTCCCAAGGTAAGAGGTTTTGTAAAGATGGGTTATCTAACACATGACAGGTTTGTGTGCATGCATACTGAAGAAACAGGAAAAGGCTCTGAGCTTCCTCAGGGATAGAGGTAGTGAAAGTCTGAAGACAGGTGGGCTGAGATGAAAACACAAGTGTGTCTCCTTCAAATTCATCTGATGCTTCCCCAAAACCTACCTCTCACTGCCTCATTTAAGAATAGAGCATTTTACATGAAATATAGGCATCTAATGATTACAAGTCTGAGCTGTAGCAATTTGGTATGTGCATCTGAGGCAGCAGCAATCAGCCATGAAAACTTTCAGCTTTTGCTCTCTTTGGTTGACATGATGGCTCTGAGTGAGGCAGGGTCTCCAACACTCCTGTAAGTGATTTGAACAAAAATGTTCCCTAGAAGCTCATATTATTTGAATGCTTAGTTATCAGGAAATGGTACTACTTGAGAAGGATTAGGAGGTGTGGCCTTGCTGGAGGAAATGTGTCTGGGGTTTGGTTTTGAGCTTTCAAAAGCCCAAGCCAAGCCCAGTCCATTCTCTTTCTGCTTCCCAAAGAACTAGATGAAGAACTCTCCAGATCCAGATGTAGAACCCTCAGCTCTTTCTCCAGCACCATGACTGCCTGTGTGCCACTATACTCCCTGCCATGATGGCAGTGAACTAAACCTCTGAAGCTGCAAACCAGCCCCAATTACATGCTTCCTCTTATAAGAGTTGCCTCGGTTATGGTGTCTCTTCACAGTTATTGAGTAGTGACTAACAATACCTGAACTGTAGTTCTGTGAACTCAGACCTTCATCATTTCTATACCCTTTCTCCTACCTCCCCACAATGGGTACTTTTTCACACACCATGTGATCTTTTTTGACCATAGACCCACATGGGCAAGGATGTACCTAGCTCTCTTCTGATTTCCACAGACATGGTCCGATACAGGACTTGGAAGAAGATCATCAAGAAATTTACCAGAAGAGCACATGCCATTTTTCCCCCCATAGGAAGTTTGGTTTAGTTCCCTCCCCATATATGCCTCATAAAATGATAACCACCCCAGAGAGGGTGAAGATATGTGTGGAGGTGAGTCATGGTGAGTGAATCTACTTAGGATATATGTTTGATCATTGGAAAAAATCAAGGTTTGCCACACATAAACAAGTCTGAGATGCCTGTTGTAAAGTCTTTGTGCCTCTCAGCAGGAGGATTACCAAGAAAGAGATGACAAACCAGTGAGTACCCCTGAAATTAGCAACATAACTCAACCTGGGGTCCCCCAAACAGCTGGGCTTAAAATTGAAAGGAATTATTTTGTCTGTTGTTAAGAATATAAAAGTAGGGCACGCAATAGGAGTTCAATTTTAAATCATCTGAGGCATTGGGAAGGATTTATCCTGGGGCTCTTTTCAAGAGGACTAATGTGTATTTCTGCCATGGCCTTTTAATAAAGAAATCATGCATTATGCAAACATTAACATTTAAACCAATTATGAACAATTGTAGCCAACTCTTTGAAGAATATAGAACTGAGTTATGGCTTCTTTTGTGAATATGATTTCTTTACTAAAATAAAACCAAGAGAGTTCTGTCCTGTGCATCAGCTTAAGCTGCTGGAAGAAAACGCATTTCCCGTATTTATCCTTTTGAATGAGAGGACATTATCAAAGAATTTTATGTGTAAATTATGTAATCTTCGTTAGTGAATGGGAGAGATACGTCAGTTCCATGTTATGCGTTCACCTATCAGCAGGGCACTGAGGGAATCACACCATACCCAGCTGACTTCTGGAGCCCTCATTCACATGCACACAAGACTATGTACATGTGTACACACATGCACATATCACCTGCACCTGCACGTATACACACACGCACATGTACACATACAGCTGCACTCATACACCTGCACACATATGCACCTGTACTCACACATGCATACACACATGCACCTGCACACAAATGTGCACATACAGCCGAACATGCACATGCATACATATATGTGCACACATATTCCCCTGCACACATACACATGTACATGCACCTGCACACACAGACACCTACAGGCAACATGCAAACACACATATCTCTGTACACACATGCACCTGCATACACATAATTGTACATATACATGCACCTGCACACACACATGCATACACACATTATCTGCATATGTATGTACATACAGATTTTTATCACAATAATTTGAGCTTAAGAAAACAGCTTACAGTCTGGAAAAGTAAATCAATAAACAAGAATAGAGAGTAAAAAAAGAAAAGAGAATAAAAGCTTTCGAAGTAAGAAACTTAGGAAACCAACATGCACATAATTGAATATGACTCTCACAAATGCCCTTTCTCAACTTCCAGGTTTTTTCCTCCAATTTTAGTTTGACATTTTAATTGTGATTCTTTGTAGCTTATGACAAAGGAAAACAACATCCATATTTATAATGCAAATTATTTGCTTGCACCATGTTAACTGCTCTCCCTCTATAACACACTCATCATAGAAACTAATCTTAACAGCTGCATGACATCCTGTAAAGGATCCAGTAAATGTCTCTTTCTTGTACTAATGAAAGAGTCTCTCTTTTTTTTCCTGGAAGAAATGAAAGCCTTTTCGAAAAATATTTCACTTTTTATGCTGAGATGGGTGTTCTATAAATGTCATCTTTATCTTTCCATTTTTCAACAAATAAACTTAGTTTTATAATAGGGGAAAAGAAGCAGAAAAGGCATGGCCTACTTTTGCTCCTGAGTAATGGTGAATTCACACCAGTGTGGGATAAATGCCGGAGTCTGTGGTTCTGTTGTGGGGTGGCCATCATTCATCTGTTCTTGACATGTGGCTTTCCATTGGTGATGAGCCAACTTGTCTGCCAAAAAGAGAGACATGTGTAATCAGTCCTGTCTACATTCTGCAGGGACAATAACAGTGATTCCCCTACCCTCATAGGTCTCTGGGAAACCAATTTTCATTAATTTTGGGGGGAGAACAAGTGTTCCAGAAAATTCACACATGCTAAATAATCACAACCATAGGTATTACCTGCTTGCAGTACATAAAATATATATAACCCATTGCAACTTTGTTTTCAGGCACTAAAAAATAGGTTAGGTGTCATTTATATTTGTCAATTATCATCACTGGGACAAGATGCCTGACAGGAGCAATGTAAGTAAGCAAGGCTTTATTTTGGCTCAGAGTTCAAGAGGACAGTCCATCATGGCAGGGAGGCATGGCATCAGAAAGTGAGGCAGCTGGCTATATCACATCTGCTCAGAAAATACAGAGATGGATGGCGGTGCTCAACTCACTGTCTTCTTTTCCTTCAGTCCAGGACCCCAGCTCATGGGCTGGTGCTACCCATATTCAGGATGCATCTGCCCCCCTTCGTGAATCTTTTGAGAAAGCTTCCGCAGGCATACCTAGACATGTGACTTCTAGGTAACTCTAAATTCTATCAAACTGGCTAGGTCAGTGGTTCTCAACCTGAGGGTCACCACCCCCTTGGGGTCACAAGTCAGGTATCCTGCATATCAGATATTTACATTATGACTCATAATAGTAGCAAAAATACAGTTTTGAAGTAGCAACAGAAGTAATTTTATGGTGGAAGATCACCACAGGTACGAGGAATTGTATTAAAGGGTGGCAGGGAAGGTTGAGAATCACTGGGCTATGTGAACCATCACACTAGGAGGGGTATGGAGCAGCACAGATATCAGCTACAGGTTGTGCTTTCCACTAGAAATTCAGAAGTATGTGGCTTACAACTTAGAAAAAATTAATTGTTTTATTTTATTTTATGTGTACACTTGGTTTTTGCCTGTATGTATGTCTTTGTACCACACACGTGCCTGGTGTCAGATCCCCTAGAATTAGAGTAATAGATGGTTTTGAGCAGTCATGTGGATTCTGGGAAATGAATCTAGGTTCACTGTAAGAGCAGCCAGTGCTCTTAACCTCTGAGCCAGATCTTTAGCCCCATGACTTAGGTTATTTATTTATTTATTTATTAGTTATTTATTTATATCCCACTTTCATTTCCTTATGCATTTAGCCAACAAACAGGATGCTTTATCAGTCACAATAAATTGTGTGCATCTATGATGGATAGGTCTCAGGACCAGAAGTCCAGGCTTAAGAGATGGTTTTCTCACAGTATTTTCTTTTAGCATTATAAGGTAGATAAGATAATTTATAAACTTTTGCCTTAAAAACATATGTTTTTGACTGGCTTGTTTTTTCTCTGTGTATTCAAAGCTTAAAAGTTCAACACTGTCCCACTTGGGTTTATCTTGGTTCATAGCATGAGGGTTCAAAGTATGTAATCATGAGGAAGGCAAGATAGAAAGAATGAGTCTAGCTGTGGTAGGAAGTGCCTGAGGTTGCTGGCTGCATTCCACCTACAGTGCTTAGTGCAGAGCACACACACACACAGGAACACACATAGACATACACACAAACACATATAGATATACATACAGACACACACACACATACAATCTCACACACATGCACACAGACACAGACATACACACACACAACCACTGCAGAGAACCAGATGTTACCAACTGGGTCCATCCAGAGCCCTCATAGAAACTACTTCCCAACACTGGCCTCATAGTATGACATAGCATCCACAGTAATGAGCTGGTTCATTTTTGTCAACTTGATGGAAGTTAGGATCACGGAAATCTCAACTGAGAAAATGCTTCCATCAGCTTGTCCTGTAGTGATATGTGTCTTGCATCCTTGATTAATGATTGGTGTAGGAAGACCCAGCCTACTGACAGCAGTACCATCCCTGGGATGGTGGTGCTGGGGTATATAAGAAAGCAGACTGAGCGAACCATGAGGAGCAAGTCGGTAAATATAGTCCCTCATGGCTCTTGCTTCTGCTCCTGCTTGAGTTCCTGCCTAGATTTCCTTCAGTGACGGGCTGTGATGGGACAAGTAAGCCAAATGAACCATTTCTCTCTCAGGTTGCTTTTGGTTGTTGTTTATCACAGCAGTTAAAATTAAGCTAGGACAATCTCCAAGCACAAATGTCTCACTTGCTTCATATCAAGGCAAATATGAGATTATTAAGGAATGGTCTGTATCACATGGATACTGGGCTAGAAAGATGATTCATCAGTAAAGAGCACTTGCTGCTCTTGATGAGGTGTCCTCTTCTGGCCTCCTCAGGCACTGCACTCAGGAGCTCAAACACACAGAGATGCACATGTATACACATTATTTAAAATAAAATAATCTTTTTTAAAGGTGTGGGAGAGGTAGGTCCAGACACAATGGGGATGACTCAAGAGATGGATTAGGAGAAAGAATAAGGTAAGGCAATCCTGTGGCTAGACACAGTAGAGGCCAAGGTTCCAATACCATGACTGGGTTCAGTGGGCATAGTGGCTATGGGCCTTAGAGGTTCTGTGGTTTTTCAAAATGGATCCTTGTTCAATCCTTAACCATTGGATGAACCAGTGGATGAAGGTATGTGTGGACAGTAATCACCACTCTAGTCTTTTCTGGTCCTCAGTTCTTCATGTTATGTATCTATGGCTGTCTCTGTTTTGTTCAAAACTTAGATGGTGTGGGATCTCTGCTACGGAGTCATCAGGACTCTTATACACAGTGATACCTTCTCTGTTACACCATGTGTTCAGATGGTAGCTCTAAATGGTCACATTTATTTTCACTTACACCTCTGGAAGCCAGTTGATTACAAACAAGACTCAGATTAGTTTCTTGTTACCTCTGGGATCTTCTGAAGAAGGCTGAAGCTCCAATATTGAGCTCTGAAAGTCAGATGTCATTGCTTAACTGTCTTACTTAGGGTTACTATTGCTGTGATGAAGCACCATGACCAAAATCAACTTTGGAGAGGAAAGGGTTTTATTTGCCTTACATTTCCAAATTACTGTCCAACACTGAGGAAGTCCGGATGGGAACTAAAACAAGGCAGGAACCTGGAGACAGCAACTGATGCAGAGGCCATGGAGTGGTGATGCTTACTGGCTTGCTCCCAAATGGCTTGCTCAGCCTTCTTCCTTACAGAATCCAGGACCACCAGCCCAAGGATGACACCACCCACAATGCCCTGGGCCATCCCCATAAGTCACTGATTAAGAAGCTGCCCTACAGGCTTGCCTAGAGCCTGATCTTATGGAGGCATTTTTTTTTTCAATTAAGGCTTCCTCATCTCCAATGACTCTAGCCTATGTCAAATTGACATAGCCAGCACTGTAATCATGCCGATCTTACACACAGTTGCAGAAGGCCAATGACAAATAAGATTACCTTAAGTTTGCAAACCAAACTCATCAATTACAAACTTCACAAGACATTTTTAGCAGTGTGGGTAGCAGCAGATACATAAAAGATGCATGATGGGAACCAATGGGGTCATGATTCTCTTCTCTATACTTGGGGTAAGTATGAATTTTCCCATAATCAGATGTTCTTAAAAGTGTGGTACAGCTGGGAATATGGCTCAGTTGCATTGTAGGCACACAGTTCCTGAACTATAGAAACCCTGTGTGTTGGCACAGGTTCATCACCACAGCACTTCTGAGTTGGAGATAGAAAGATAAGAAATTCAAGGTCACCTTGGGAGATGGAGGGAGTTCCAAGCCAGCCTGGGCTGTGTGAGACCCTGTTTCAAAACAGTTAAAAAAATCTCCATTAAAAAAACCTCAGCATACTGTGGCATCCAAGCTGCAGCCCACATCAGTGGCTCTCACACTTACCCTGTAACTAAGCTTAGTGACTGAGGGATGGGGGAAAGATGTCCCAGGCTCACGCTAAGATTTGAGGCATTCCATGTATCTTCTTGTGGCTTCCAGTAAAACTGTCTATTTCTCCTTCATTTTGAATTTTTCTCCTTACCAGTACTTTCGGCTGTGCATAAGAGTCTGTCAGGGTAGAGGCATGAGAGAGATTTAAGGCAGGAAGAATCTGGCTAAGTTCTGTTCAGTCATTGGTAGCAGTGCCCGGTAGCTGGGCTCTGGCTTCACTAGTCTGTGAAATGGGAAATTTACAGAGGATGTAATGACCAAAGAGCAACAAGTTTCTAAATTTGGCTCAGAAGCTGTGATTCTGAAGCCACCATGGTGACAGGTGCCATTTACCCAGAACTCTCCTGAGTTCCAGACCCAGGGAAAAACTGACAGAGGTGATACCAGCTGTCCTGCAAGAGAGAAGTTGGAAGTTTGGGTTATTGTTTATGAATATAAACTACAGGGTTAATTTGCAAGTGATGTTTCTTGAGCACACAAGGATCCCAAGGCCAGGACTGAACATTGCTTTCATCTTGCAGAAGGCTTCTTGCAGCTTGTCTCTGCCCAGGTCTTCATGGTTCACAGAGTGAAGAGGCAAGCGATTCATCTTAAACCCAGTTGTGACCTCCATGCATGCTGAAGACACAGGACCAACACTCCATTAGTGCAAAGCTCAAAAGAAAAAAAATTGAGTTTGCCTCCACCCTACCAAACTTAGGAGTCCTAAGTTAGGGTGGATCCTGACCTGCCAGAATAGTGATTCTCAACCATCCTAACATTGTGACCCTTTAATACAGTTCCACATGTTGTGGTGTTCCCAACCATAAAATTACTTTATTGATATCTCATAACTGTAATTTTGCTACTGTTACAAATCATAATGTGAATATCTGTGTCTTCTGATGGTCTTAGGCACCCTTTGTGAAAGGCTCTTATGACCCCTGAAATGGTCATGACACACAGGTTGAGAATTGTTATGTTAGAATGGGCAGCAGTAAGTCTCTGGGTCAAGAGTAAAACTGGCCTCAGCCTTCCAACCTCAGCTCTGAGCTGAGGGAGCTGTGGTTGGTGCTGGGAAAACTTAGGGAGACCCACCTTTCAAATGCACAGTGACATTCAACATCACCAGGCCTGGATGTATCGTAGCTTACAAATATTTGTTGAACTTTTCATTTTGTTTCCACAGGCAACTTCAGGGATTTTTTTTGTTTTTGTTTTTGGTTTTTTTTTTTGGGTTTTTTTTTGGTTTTTTTTTTTGGCTTTTCCCTTAGACCCTATGTTTGTGGATCAGCAGAAATGTATTTCTCTCTGCACACAAACATCACCCAATCTGATCAAAAGAGCTAATGGTCTAGATGAGGGTGGTTTAAAGATATTTAAAAACAAACAAGGAAGCATCTCATAGAATTTGTTTGAACACCTGCAAAGAAATGCCCCTCAGACACACAGCTAACCAAGAGAAAGGGCTCCGCATTTCTTCAAATTAAAATACCTTTTATCTTTGGAGTTCAGTTGAAGGAATAAACAGAACAAAATGCATAAAAAATGGAGCTTGCAAATCTCATTAGATGGAAAATTACCAGAGATGAGTCCACAGTGTTATGTTGACTCCGTCAAACGATCATCCTTCAGAACACAGAGGAAAACAAGAGAAAGCTTTAAACCTCTTTATGTATGAAATTAACTTGGTTATAGTTTCGCTAAGATATTTACAATCCTGTGCTTTTGCTTGTTTCTCCTTCAAGGCTTTAACAAGCTTTTACTAATGGTGATTTGTGAGTAAGCTGCTGACCCACAGTAAAGCAAGGGTAGCCATTCTGACTTCCCCAATGCAGTACTGTGGCTGATGATTCTCATCTTCTGCATGGAGAACAGTTTCTACTGTTAATCAGGGCAGACTCATGTGAGTGAAGTTGGGAACAGTGGAGGCTCCAGAAGGTCATTGTCCGAGGAGATGGTGCAACACATAGTGAGCCTGCTACCTCTAAAGTCTGAGTTGTTTCTACACCAAGCTCAGGAGACCATATTGCATGAACACAAGAGTTCAGAGCTATATTAGTTTGCTTCTGTGTTGCTATGATAAAACATTTTTCAAAACTGACTTAAGGAGGGAAGAGTTTATCTGGTTTACAGCTTGAAGTCCATCATGAAGGGAAGTCAGGGCAGGAATCCAAGGGGAGAATCTCGAGGCAGAAATTGAAGCAGAGGCTATGGAGGAATGCTGCTTGCTACTCATGGCTTGCTCAGTTTGTTTCCTTTATAACCTAGGACATCTTCTCAGGAATAGCACCTCCAACAGTGGTCTGGTCCCTCTTTTGTTAATCAACAATCAAGAAAAAGTCCCACAGATGTGCTCATAGGCCAATCTGATGGTGGAGGCAGTTCCTCTAATGATGCTTCCTCTTCCCAGGTGACTAGCTTGTACCAGGTTAACAAAAACTAACCAAGTCTGTTTTAAAGTGTGTCCTTTGTTGTTCTTCTGACTGTATCTACACATGAACCCCAGCACTGACTGTTTTTAAAGATAGTCTCTCCATGTAGACATGACTGGTCTGGAACTCTCCGTGTATACAAGTCTGGCTTCAAACTCATCAAGATCTTCCCGCCTTCTGAGTATGGGGATTAAAGGCATTTGAAGGTAACCGGAATTCCCTTGCCCCAAGTGATGGTCTGCCTTACCTTAACTGCTAAAATGAGGCACATGGAGGACCCTGTGCTGCAAGTGCTATGGCCCCTGTTGTGAAGAATACTATCAGCCCTAGCCTATAGGAATAGTTATATGCTATCAAATCAGTTTCATGGAGAGTTTTCTCTGACAAAGGAGCAGCTCCTGCAAGCAGGGCTGGACTGTTTTCCCTGGAGACCTTGGGTATGGGCAACCTGCTCATGGACTAATTTTAAAGATACCTCCAGCCACATCCTACAACTGTAGGAACAAATGGCATAATACTTTCAGACCTCTCTCAAGGGTGAGCATTACATTATGTAAGACAGAGAACAGGGTAGAAAATGAAGACATTAAACCTGGGCAGGTCCCGAGGGATTGTTTTCTGCCGAGGATCCCGCCTACAGCATGATGAGAGAGCAGAAGTGGGGTGAGAGGAGACCAAGGTAGAAAGAGAGGCTTCATGTTTGACCTTTTGCTGCTCAAGCTGAGATGAATCAGAAATGACACCTGTCTTTTCTACATGACATCTGGGGGGTATAGATCATCCACTTCCAGCCTACATTCCCTTTCTACTCAAGGATTAGCCTTGACTTAAACCTGCATCCCCATGAACAATAAAAGTAACACAGGAAGCTGCCTTGATAGCCAATGTTCATAGTCAGCATTATCAAACAGACATTGTGTGAGGGCTATTCTAGGTTGTCACCTTGACTTCATGTGGAATTAGCTAAAACCTAAGTGGTTAGGTACATCTGTGAGGCTTCTTTTTTTTGTTTTTGTTTTTTTTTTTTTTTTAATCAAGCAAATAATTTGAAGAGTAAGACCCACCTCCCATCTGGATCTTTTGAGGTGTAAAGATCCACCTTCAATCTTGGTCACACCATCTTCTAGCAGCCTATATAAAAGATGCAGAAGAAGGGATTACTTGCTCTTTGCCTGTTTGCCCTCACTCTCACTGACAAGTTCATTTCTTTGTTGGTGTGAGAGTCTGCTTCTTCTGAATCCTGATGTATACTG
This sequence comes from Rhynchomys soricoides, assembly GCA_019843965.1. Lineage (NCBI taxonomy): Eukaryota > Metazoa > Chordata > Mammalia > Rodentia > Muridae > Rhynchomys > Rhynchomys soricoides. The sequence continues at coordinate 332,209 of JADRCH010000408.1, read as the reverse complement.
AAGATGAGCTGAGACATCCAGCCTTGAGGTCTGAACTGGGTTTTTGGACTTTCCATTGGTAGACAGCCTTTGTTGAAGTAGCTGGACCACAGCCTGTAATCCATTCTGATAAAGTCCCCCATATATCTGTGTCTATATATCTGTATATGTATCTGTCTGTCTATCTGTCTGTCTGTCAATATATCTATCTATGATCAGTTCTGTTCCTCTAGTGAACCCGGAGTAATACACAGTATGTCTCCTAACCAAGTGACTGTAAAGTGAGTGTTTGATTGTGATCATGCGTGTCTGTACACTTATTTGTGTGCTTCCCACATTGAATACATGGAGGTCAGAGGACAACTTGCAGGAGTCAGTTCCTTCTATCATACAGGGCCTGAGTATTGATCTCAGGTCATCAGTCTTGTCTGCAAGCACTTTTATTTTAACCCACTGGGCAACTATGCCATCCTTTGTTTACTTAGAATTTAAACATTTTAATAAAGGTGACAGGGAAAGCTTCATAAAGAAAATTATTTTCTTTTTTATGATGATATTTGGATCATAATTTCATAATTTCCCCCCTTTGCTGCCTCCCCTCCACAGTCTCCATGTCCCCTTTCTGGTCCCCTCCCTCCCTCCAAATAATCTCTCCTTTTGCTTGTATGTACATCTTTTGTTACTGCATTATTTGTTTAGTAAGAACATGGAAATGACTTGGGTATCCATAAGTGATGGAGGTATCTGTCTACTGCTTATCTCTCTATAGATTCATTTGGGTGATTAAGGAAGAAATTGCGAATGGCTCTTGGAAAAGGAAATTAGAGATGGAGCTAAGGTTCCCTCTCTCCATTTAAATGTAGACAGTGCAAATCTGAAGGTGCCATAGATCCACTCGTTGCTTCCACCAGTATTTCATTATAAATTACTTGTTTCATACCTGAGCCCATCCTCCACAGGAAGGGCTTCCTGGGTGGGTCCTAACTGTTTGTCCCAGGTTCAAGTGGGTGTGTGAGGATGTCGCTTGTAGCCAGGGATTTCAGAGTCACTCGTGATATTTCTGCTGAGGCCTTCATCTATCTTTTCTCCCAACACAAACTAGAAAGATAAAAGAGTTAGGAAAGAGTTGTATGTGCCACTGTCCAGAGTTGGCTCGCTTACGTTCATACCAATCTGAACTCCCAGGTCCCAGGTCTGAGAAAACAAAGAGTTCGCCAGATTGCTTGACTGATAATACATAAAGAGAGTTTTCAAAATTATTTGTGCACGTTGTTCTGCTGTCAGAGACCTGGTTCACTGGGTGAACCCTGGTGCAAAACTCATTTCAATGAAATGTTTCTGAGAATCATTACTGAGGAAAAAATCTACATTACCAGCATTACTCCCAAGAACCTGTCTGTGGGTGCGCTAGACCATAATTACATTGAAAAACCCACACTTCAAAAATAACAAAAAATCTCCATGTGAATAAAAAAAGTAAATTTGCTAGGATTTAGATGAGTGAGGACAGCTGAATTAATAATGCTCATCTTTTTTTAATCGGAACATTTTACATAAGACACTTATTTTACTAGCTTGGGCAAACATCGCTGAAGTATTTTATACAATCATGGGAACAACTGGGCTACGACAATTCAATGCTATTTTGCAACTCAAAAGAGTTTTGTTGAGACTCACATGAACCAATTTCACACAGCTGGCTCCTTAATCACTTTATCTCTGCCCCTTGCCAGGATCTTGGGCTGGTTAGTTTTTCTCAATTTGACACAAACTATAGTTTGTGTCTCCTAGGTATTCTCTTGATCTATGATTGACATAAAATGGCTTGGCTCCCTGTGGACTGTGCCACCCCTGAGTTAGTGGTCCTGGGCGGGATGAGAACATGGCTGGGCAAGCCACAAGAAATAAGCCAGTAAGCAGTGCTCGTCCATGACCTTTGCTTCAGCTCCTCCTTTGAGTTCCTGCCCTGACTGATTTGTCTTGGGGCACATCTCTCCTCAAAGTTAGCTGTGGACACTGTCCCCTATCCCTTGACATAGTTCTTATTTGGGGGAGACTCCTTGCGTGTATCCCAAGCTGTACTCCTCCTGTGTATCCCAAGCTGGACACTTTAAATAGCTATGCATTAAAGTTCAATTGTCTTTTCTTTTGCAACTATAAAGCCCTGTCGCCTTGCATTTTATGTCCTATAGTCCCTTCAGCAACACACCCTTCCTAGTGGTCTATCCCTGTCTCTCTGAGCCAGCTCTGGTCCTCCATGGGACATTTGCCATTCTTTACAGTAGAGTTCCCCATGGCCATTACTTCTTTATAACTGGACAGCACCACACATGCCAGTTTCCTGTCTTCACTCCCTTTGGGGTTTAGCTTACTCTTTTATCTGGGCTAACCAAACTTTTTTCTCTCTCTCCCATTAAAGCATTAACATTTGTACACTCTGTGGCTGGACTTAAGATCTATGGGGAAATCAGATTTGGCATTAGAAGGCACACTGGCTTGAGAAAATGGGCCGTGTCCAGGATGAGCAGCCAGAGCTGAGGTACTGTGTGAATTTAAGTCTGCTCCAGTCTTTACCAGGTAGATATGCAAAATCCTGTTCTGCCAACTTCTCCAAGCAAGTCAGGCTTAGTTAAAAGGGGTTATTTTGTGTGTTTTATTGTAATCTTCCAGGAACTGGTGAGACTGTAAAGATCTGTAAGGAAATGAAATTGACTCGTGGGGTAAGGTTTGGGGAGGAACCAAACAATGTCTGAAATTGTCAGGTACTCTATCAAGTGAGTCTCATCAAGTCTCCTACTCTTGGCTGCATGGCTGCTTGATGTCATTTATCTGATACTGAAAATACGTTTATAACATACATCTTTTGTATTGGAAAAAAAATACTGCAGATTATTATAGGAATTTCCACACTGGTGTGAGGGAGCGGGACTACACAATGTCTACACCAAATGTCCAAAGGAAAACTCTAAGTTCAATTCCACCAAACTTCACCCTGAGGAACCAAAAGAGTTTATCAAGCTTACTTGATGAGTGACAGGTTACTGACAGGAGCCTCAGTGACCCCAAAGATGCCTCATTGGAAAGTCTACACCCAGTGTAGATGAGGATTTCTCATTGTTGAATAGATGGAGCCCCTTCCTTAGTCTCCAGGCCTATGTACCCTATCCCCTTGGTGAGACCCTAAGACCACATGAAAACAGGGCAGAACTGCACAAAAATGGTTGAGGATATTCAGTTGAAGTTGTATGAATGAAGGATGCTGCCCTAGAAGAAGCTGAGCCGGTGGCAATGGAGGGTTTTGAATAAGAGGGAGATGGGTGATCCAAGAGATGGGAGAAAGGTGAGGGGATGGGAAAACAGTGGATACCTTTAATGTGACCAGGTAGGAAGGCTAAAAGGTAAGCTTAGATCAGGAGGAAAGAGAAAGGACACCTGAGTGTGGGGCAGGGAGGCTTTCTTTTTCTTTCCCCTTACTGTTGAAATGACATAGAATTCAGGGAATTCTGTGATTGTGAAGGGAACAAGAAAGAAGTCATCTTGACAGCATCATGATGAAAAAGATTTTAGTGCCTTAAAACAATGTACTTATATAAGATATATATATCTTTATGTGTATATATATATATATATATATATATATATATATATAAAGATCCTTATAAAAAAATTAAAATACTTCCAAGCTAGGCTGTATCTCTTGGCTTGATACACCTAGGCTGGTCCCCATGCTCAGATGTACCCACAGCTACCTGTTTGATGAATGGCCTTCTACAAATTTCTCTGAGATATTACTGACATGGTTACCCAAAGAGAGGGATTAGAACAATATGAGATGGGTTACTCAAATCTATAGTTCCAACATTGTTGTTGTTGGTTTTTATTTTTTTTTTAATTTGGAGGACTCTGTTTGTAGAACCCCTTTTTGTGTATGGTGTGTGCACCGTTATGTGTGTGACTGCAGGCAGGTAGGTGCCACCAACCCTTTTGGAAGTGACAGGACAACCCAGATTATCTGTCTTAGTTTCCCAACTTGTACATGGGGTCTCTTTGCACTTTGACTCTTGTATGCAGCAGGCCAACTGGCCTGGGGGCTTCTGGGGGCCCTCTAGTCTCCTTGCACAGGCATTGGACTCATAGACATTCACATTGTGTGTTGAGCTTTTACACACTGCACTGCTTTTCTGTGGCTGTGATAAAACACCATGGCCAAGGCAGCTTACAGAAAGAAGAGTTTATTTGGGTATTCTATACTAGAAGGAAAGTCAGTCTGGAAAGCATGGTAAAGCTGTGTGTGTGTGTGTGTGTGTGTGTGTGTGTGTGTGTGTGTGCCCGCTCAAGTCATTCTCTAGTGATACCCCAATTCTTGAATAGTCCACAACCTCCCCAAACAGCACTACCAATGTAAGGACCCAGTGTTTAAATACCTGAGACTAAGGGGATCTTTCTTACTCAAGCCACACTGAGGATTTGAACTCAGGTCTTTGTTCTTATATGGCAAGTGTATTAACCTCAGAGCTGATCTTGGATCTCATTACATTTCTATCACATTGTGAAATGGTTATCTTAGGATTGCAGGGAACTCTCACACGGTGATTCCTCAACTTACACTTCTGTAGAACTATAGTGATGTAATCAGATCCCCTCTATAGAACACAGTGTGAACCCAGACTGTTGTTTAGTGGTCAGGATGCTGGAGGATTGTTAAGTCAGTTTCCCAGGAAGTATGATTGATGCAATAAGCAGCTGAACACCTTCCTCTGTAATAGATATCTTTTTTCTCTCTTATTTCTTCCTTGAAAATTTCCTACTTGTGTCCTGAGTTCATGTAATTTCCACCTGGCTCCCTTTCAGATTCACAATCTCTTCTTTAATTATAATTGCTACACATGTTGTTACACGTATGTACACTCACACACACTCAGGCACTGGTACCATTCAGTGTTGCTCATTTGTATGTCTGTAAAGTTGATGGGGACCTTAGAAGTGAATTAACTACTACCCCTTTTTATATAAATATAATTTCTAATTGCATTATAAATAACTGCCCATATAACCAGGGATAACTGTAGTTCTCACTCTTCACCAAAGAATCTTTTATTAATAAAAAGTTCATATGATGTATTTTGGCACTTTTAGAAATTTCTTTCTGTAGATCATTACAGAAAGCCACAACTAGTCAAAATGCAGAGAAAGAACTGACTATAAGGTGCCCCACCCCAATTGATACATTCACAATACAACCCCCACACCTCAGACTCAGTGAACATCACAGAAAAGGCTGTGTAAAGACTGTAAGAGCCAGAGGACCAGGACTTCTGCTGCTAGATTGTGTCTTCCATAAATGACAGGGAAACTGCACCCATGAAATTTCAACATATGGCTGCTTAAACAAGACCTGCTCATTGACATGCTGTTGGTTGACAGGGCAACACAGATGAGAGAAATATCACAAGGACCCACCTTTAGATGAAGAACTCCAGGCAACAGATTGCTGCTGAGAGATGGAGAATCTGTCTTCTTCAAGGGTGAGCCCCCTCATAAATTATAGTGGACATCTCAAAAGGATACACACCATTGATTGGGCTCCCCAAGTTATAAGCCTGTGGTTCTTAGACATTTCCATAAACTTTTTGCCATCCAGGAAACCTCTTTGCCTCTCTCCACAAATTGTTCAGATTAATGTCAACTTCATTATGCAAATATATACAGGAGGTCAAGATTCAATTCAAATGTCATGGTAGCTATTGAATAAATAATTGCTAACCACTCCTTATCTCAGTGAGAAGGTACAAAGTGTCCCTTTGAAGCACTTGGTTCAGTGTGCCCGTAGGTCCCTCAGTGAACTGCTAAATGTGCTTTCCAGCTATGGCTTTAGATATAATTTCTAGATGAGAACTAATTAAAGCATAGGACAAGGATTAGAGTCTTCATGATTTCCAAACTTCCCTGAAATATCCCAGAATAGAATTTTAGATTTGTCTTCCCCCAAATCTCACTCTTACCTTTCCATAGTATGCAATACTGGCTCCTTGTTGATCAAATGCCTCTGTGATCATAGAGAAGGGTTTAAAGATAGAGATATTTTAGCATTATGGATGATTAATATATTTAGTCCTCAGCTTACTAAAATCATGTTGCTATCTCCTTCTGAAGTGGGCGAGGAGATTAAAGATGGATACATATGATAATTGAGTTGTATAGGGTAGTTTTGCTTTTCTTTACAGTTCAAGACCATGCTCAACAGAATTCAGCCATCAGTGTCTCAGGTTGACAGAAAGGATAGTGTCAGTAAAAGCATGGAAACACAGATGTCAATGGCTTTTAAAGAAGGTTCCTTACAGAGGTCATGAGCACAGTTTATGGGAAGTATAATGGGAACGTACATTTTCCACCTGAAACATACACTGAGGATTCTGAAGAAACATGTGGCTTATTTGCACAAAGAAGACTATGCATGGGATATGGGGTAGGCAAGTTAATAACTTAAACTTTTCATATCCTTAGAAACTTTCTATCTTTGCATATTTATTTTATTATTTATCTAATATTTATTATTTTGCATATTTGTATTATTGCATATTCAGTTTATTATTTATGTGCATTTATGTGCACACATGCAAGCATGTCATGACACACATTTGAAGGTCAGTGGACAACTATGGTAGTTGGCTCTCAGACTTAGGTCAGTCTTTGCAGCAAGTACCTTTACCTGCTGAACCATCACCCCCAAAGTCATTAGGAAGTTTTTAACTGGTGAGGTTGGCCTTGCCACGTTCTTTATGGATATATGAGGATCTAAGATACCTCTGGGGAGTCAGACTTCAGAAGAGTGGTGTGAACTATGAAGGGATGTGGTAGGAATCATTATAGCTTACCAAAGATACCCAGGTGTGTCATGGCTTAAGTGTCAAATATGTCCAAATATGTCACAGGCTTATGTACTTAGACACTTTGCCACCAGCTGGTAGCAGGGTGTTGAGAGATGGTGGAACCTTTGGGAGAGGAGGGTCTAGCTGCAGAGGTGCTGTGTGTGGTGGGAGGAAGCCTTGCTTCACCAGCTATCTCTCCCTCCCAGTCCACTAGATATGAGTAAGCAGCTGCCACCATCAGAGTCACACAGCTGCGTGCCTCCCTCAGTGCGATGAACTACATCTCTCCAATCTGTAAGTCTGTCCTCCTGAAGTTATTTTTGTTGCACATTTGGTCACAGTGACACAAACCTGGCTGATACAACATCTTATTCTCCAAAGAGTGTGAATGCTTTCTCTTAGCCGGCCCAAGGGACCTCGTGGATGCTTCAGATGAGTACAGCTCAGTCCAGTGTTTGGAATTGGGCAAACATCCTGCTTTGGGTTCAGATGAGCTATGGCTACAGAGGCATGATTTGGGGGAAGGTTGCCTGTGCTGGAGAGTTTTACCTGTCAGCTACACATAGCCTAGAACCATGTGAGAAGGGAGGCTTAGTGAGGGGCCACCTACATCAAGTTGCCACTGATACTGCTGCTGCTTAGCAAAGAGGGAAGCTCAAAGAAGACCAAGATCATCTCAATGGTCCCATGTTTAGACATTGGCACTGTCTCTACAACTGTTTCGTCATTGTTTTTAATTCCCTAAAGGTTTTTGGCACAGAAAGATCAGCAGGCTATAAGAATATGGGTGTGTTAAATATAAATTCACCTAACAAATAAACTGGCTACTCTTGTCTCTTTCATCACTGGGGTAAATTATGTGCCCAGAGCTTCAGTAACATCTGCTTTCTTTTCTAGACAAGGACATACTACCTAGTCAGGCTGGCCTTGAACTTGAAATCCACCTGCTTGAGCCTCCTGAATGCTGGGACTGCAAATGAGCCACATTGCTCTTGTCTTAAGCATCACAGCATGTGCCAAGGATTCTCAGCTTTGTATGGCAGATATATAGAAAGGCTCACCCTAAAACCACAGAGAAACAAATTCCAGTCTACATAAACTACAGTAAGCAGGAGTTCGCTCTTTTATTTCAGTAGCTTGTATTGATCTCAATAATAATTATCCTCACTATTAAATAGCTGAATATTATTCATTATTAATTCAGGAATCTCACCTTCATGAGTTCCACAGTCAACTTCAAAACAAAGGTTGGGATCTGTCCCAGCACCTTCCACAGGAATGCCAAGCTCCCCCATCAGGCTTCCTTCTTTTATTCCAGTGACTAGTGTTTTCTCTGACCTTGAGGACAGAAAAATGTTCCACTCATTCCAGACTTTAAAAGTCATATTTTCTTAGTCACTCCGAATGAATAAATTTAAAACCCAGTAGACTTTTCTTTGATGGAATAGATTTTTCTCTGAAGCCATGTACACTAAGTGGAGTAACCAAACTCACAGGAAAGGATGAGAAAGGAAAAGAAATGTTCAAGGAAAAAAGTCTCAGTCAGTGTCTCGAATCACAGCATCCTACAGGTTAATCTTCAATGTCAGTCTCTCATCTGGATCACAAGTACAATTGGCAGGAACAGAGGGAGGGGCCTTCTGACAAACTCATCCCATAATACTCGGGAGGAACACGCAGGGAGCTTGCAACATCTCCCCAAACTTCTCTGAAACATTTCCTTTGTTTTGATAAAACAAAACAGTTGAAGAACTCTGTTGTTAATTTTTTTCATTGAATTTTGTCTGGGGCACATAGCCATTGTACATGGTACTGGGTCTTATATAAGCAACTGTATTACACACACAATTATATATATGTGTGTGTGTGTGTATGTATATATATGTATATATATGTAATCATATATATATAATTATGTATATGTAGTACACACACATACACACACACATATATACACACACACACACACATATATATATATATATATATATATATATATATATATACTGCATAAGAGAGAAAAAAAGCAAATTTGTTGCCTATTATTATTTTAACAGTTACCTAGTCAACCTTGTAATCCCGTCTTTACTGACTAATGAATTAATTTTACTTTTCTAGCATTCTTACAAAATTCAGTGGACAATATTCTTTATACTCAAGTCTCTTTATTAGTCACCCTCAGTGACCTTAATGCCTACACAAAGGAGATTCATAAGGCCCCAAAAGAATATCTCTCCAATGTGGCCTGTTCACTCTCTTGTCTGGCCTTAAAAACCTTAGCGCTTGGATGGGTGTTTGTTAGGCAAAGCATGAAACCTGAATTTGATCGAAAAGAAAGGCCAGCCTGGTGATGTAGACACAGTATTGGGGTTGTAGGGATCAGGTGGGATCCTGGAAAGCTCTGCCACCCAGCTTAGCCTAAGCTGCAAGCTCCAGGTCAGTAGAAGACCCTGCCTTAAACCACAGGCTGACTGCACCTTAGGAATGGCAGCTGAAGTTAAAGGATGTCACAGTGACTCAGGACTGAAAGCCCAGCATCACCGGAATAGTGTAGAAGTCACACCACAGAGCCAGGATCTCTCATGTGTAGAGCTGGACCCACCGTCTAATGACTTTTAAAATGCTATAGGGATTCTCCACTTTTTACTGCTTTCCTAAATAAAAATATCAAGGGGGAAGAAGAGCATTTTCTTCCTAAGACCCTTTAAAAGATTTTTAGCACAATCAAAGCTTTTAGCACAATCAAATTAACCACTAAAATGCAGGCCTTTGAAATATTAAAGGTAATTCTTATTTTAGAATTAAAAATAATTACATTTGTATGATAATCATTTTAACTCTGCTCTGACATTTTTCCCTTTCAGTGTGCCAATATCTTTTGGAGATAAATGTCAATCAAGTGTGGCAGTAAAATGAAAAATGCTTTCACTCCAAAGACTATATCTTACATGCTAGAAGGTTAAAGACAGTTCTCCCTGGTGATAATAGCCCCTATCCCCCAGTGCATGTATGATGACATATGTATGGATCCATGTTCCATCTACAACATGTGTCCTCTGACCTTATTATCCATATCAGTCTGACAGACAAGATACTGAAGCTCACAAAGTAACCCTGACACTTTCACAGTTTAAGGTCAAGGAAGGCTAAGACAACCACTGACTTCTAAGTTTACAGTCCCTCCATTGCCCCTCACACTTAAGAACAATCTACTAATGCAGTGGTTCTCAACCTTCCTAGTGCTGTGACCCTTTAATACAGTTCCTCATGTATGGTGACCCCCAACCATAAAATTATTTTTGTTGCTACTTCATAACTGTAATTTTGATATTGTTACATAAATAATGTAAATATCTGATATTCAGGATACCTGATATGGGCCCCACGTAAAAGGGTCCTTCAGCTCTCCAAGGGGTTGTAACCCACAGGTTTTGTGCGAATCACTGTAATAACGAGTTTTCAAGTCCCTGAGACATAGGCTCTACCACATTAGGCCATGTGTATTGCATCATGTGACATTCTTCCTTCATGAATGTGACAGGAAGATACACTGGAATGCAAGGGCATAAGATCTGTCTCTGTAGGATGGAAACTTCAGGGCTAATTGGCTAGAAAGCCAAGAAAAATGAATGCCAAAGCCAAGTGGATGTTTGAGACTCCCTCCAAACTTAATAAAAACCCACTGACTGCTGACAGTGGTTCTTTGAGGCTTTGATCTACAGATGTATTTTACTAAAAAGACCCCAGCTGCCCATTTGACTCAGGCCCTTTATAATGAAATGTTTTATTTCTCTTCTCTGTTTCTGCTCCTGTTGAACTGAATTGGCAGAAAATGGTACCATGTAGTGTGGGATGCTCGCTCAGCTGACTTATTTCTGCATATAGAATACAGGATCGATGTGTTTAAATTAAGTTTGGCTGTTATTCACTAAATACATTTCCCAGAAAGGTCTGCTTTAGGGTGTGGGGACAATGTGTGACATGGATAGTGGAATATTGAGTTGTCTTTGAGAATAGAGCCTTCCTTGGGGATCTAGGTAGGGTCGCAGAAACTCCACAGTCACTGAAACTGCCTCAAGACAGTGACATTTAGATTTTCAAATTCAAAGAATAAAATTCACAGCTCACAAGAGGTGAATTTTTGAGGAGAGATTCATAGGTTGCATAGTGTGTGTGTGTGTGTGTGTGTGTGTGTGTGTGAAAGAGAGAGAGAGAGAGAGAGAGAGAGAGAGAGAGAGAGAGAGAGAGAAGGAGAGGGGTGGGGGGAGAGCATTCCAGTGTAACAGGAAAGGATATGGGGTGCCACTGATTTATGAATTTAGTGACTGTAAAGAATTTAAGGCAGAAAACTGGGTTGAGACCTAGCGAGGATATAGAGTCCAATTTGCCAAACCGCTGTGTCCCAAAGTACTGTCTGTAAGTTTCTGTCACATCATTGCATGTGGCCTTTAGGCAGGGATGGACATTTAGGATAGCAAGAGGAAGCAGGAGTGGTTTCCGGCAAGGATACCCTCAGAATGGCTGTCTTAGGTTCCCGTCCCACATGACCATTTCTATCACTTGTTCTGTTCATTATTAACATGAGGCCTCGATGCAGCAATCTAGTCTGGATCCTAGGATCCTATTTGTATGTGTGACTCTCTTTTAGAAGGATGAGAGCTTTGCCCATATCCCAGCATGCCCCTGCCTTCAGTCATAAGACAAGTATGAAGGAGGGGTACAGCCACATCTTGATAGTGGTTATTTTCTTTTGCACACATAAGTCAGCGTGGCTTCTTGTTTAAAACCCCACAGGTCTGCAGTATCAGTGTAAGAAGAAAAGACATCTATCATCTTAGACTGACAATTCTCCTGGGGAGTGGGGCAGTTCTGTCTGCCATGCCTTATGGTCAATTATCCAAGATTATTCTCCCAAGCCTCCAGTGTCAGACATGGCTTCATGTCTTAGGTAGCAAATGATGGTCCCTCTGGCCTTGAGGTAAGAGAACTGTAAAAAACAGATTCAGAACCAACAATTGCTGGCCCCTCAGTGTAAGAGGAAGTCATTTAGAACAATTCAATGGATGAAACTCAAATCCCCAGCCTGGTCCCCAAAACTAGAGAATTTATTCCACTCTCTGAAGACTTGGCTCATACCCATTGCCATTCAAAACACAAAGAAAAAGCAAATTCTTCCCAACATTTATAGATAGAGAGATTAGCTATCTACATCAAAGTCCTGGTGCCTTTCTTTGGATCAATTTTTGATGCATGTATTTCATGAAGCTGATACAAACTATCTCCAGTTTAATGACTTAAGACAAAGGGAACCTAGTCTGCTACAATCTGGGAGAACAAAAGCCTGAGGTCAAAGGCATCTGCAGGCTCACACCTCCCTGCTTCTCAACAGTCTGGCTTTGGAGTGTCCTCAGCAGCATTTGTGACTACACCACTCCTGTTCTGTCTTTGCATGAATAACCCCCTCTTTCTCCTCCTCCCTGTCCCTCCTCTTTGTTTTAATCTTCTGTCTTCTGTCTAAACCTAAATGGAGGATAACCCATTTCAAGGACCTCAACTTGACAATACCCACAAACATCCTACTTTCACATTTCTTTCACTGGTGCCAGAGGTCATAAGTCAAGGGTTGACATCTCTTCTAGGGGACACCATTCTCTCCACTGTAATGAAGGATGGGGTCTCCAAATCCCCAGCCTTCTACATTCTCTGATGCCTTGTATCTAGCCAAATTGATCTCTTTTGCATCAGCCAACTGTGTACTTGAATGTCTAGTGCTTGATTTCATCATCTACTACATACATGTCTTTAAACTAGCCAGACCAAAATTTAACTGGACAGAGTTAAAAAGTTAATGAAAGGCTCTCAGGACATGAGGGATGAGGGTCAGAAGCTCAAGGTCCTGCTTGGCCACATAGCAAGTTTGAGGACATCCTGGGGAGAACCTGCCTCAAAAATAATGAAACAAAGCAAACCAAGAAGTGAGGTGAACATTTATTTAAAGCTCTGTAAAAGATTAGAGTGGGCAGACCTCAAAGCCTTCGAGGGTTTGCTTATTGGTTTGACCCAAAGAATGGCAAACATTGTCTTATTTCAGTGACTGGAGGAAACCTTAAGGAACACAGCTCCCAAAAAGTTAGTGGGCCACTGTCTCCTAGAAATGTGTGTACTGACTGCATTTAAAAGGGTAGACCTTCCCCCATCCCAATGGCAGAGTACTTTGATCTACCAAACAAGGATTGTTATCTGGTAAACAAGGGTCAAAAGGGTTTCTGTTGACTGGAAAGCAGATCTTTTAAGTCTGTTCACCAGGAATCTCCCTTAACTTTCCCTGAACGGCTCCTAGTTCTGGATTCCTGGCAGCTCAGATCCCCACCCTGCTGACTGTCAGATCAAATCTGACCGGCAGTTTGATCCTCAATAAATTTTTCTGCTCATCGAGTAGTCTAGTTTGATAGGTTCTCAGCACCATTGCTTTTAATAATTACAAGTGCCCTAAATAAATGCTCCAAGATTAGTTAAACACTAGATCAGTCCTGGGACACTTGGGCTGCCTTCATTACACCTCCTCATCTCACCAGGACCCTGAGTCCTAGAGTCAATCCCACCCTCTTCTCCCAGGCCTCCTACTCCCTCTCAAGTTCACGACCTGTTTTTAAATTATTATTGTTATATATAACAACAAATCCTATTGATAAAATATGTTATTGTATATTGTAATATATTATAATGTAATATATTATTATATATTATATAACAATAAAATATAAAATCACACACACACACACACACACACACACACACACACACACACACATATATTGTTCCTCATATGTACATGTGTTTTAGGCTGACCACTTGGGATTTTAAACCTGATGTAAACTTGGAGGAAAAATGAAATCTAAGAATAAGAGCCCATGTATTGTTTTAAGTTGTTGTTGTTGAAATTTTTTGTTATCTTATTTATTTGTTAGTTTCTTTGAATCAGATTGTTCTGCAGCTGGAGTCACAGGTGGTTGTGAACCACCTGATGTGAGGGCTGAGAACCAAATTTGGATCCCCTGGAAGAGCAGTGAGCGTCCTTTAATTGCTGGGTTGTCCCTCCAGCCTTTCTATCCATTTCTTATGAGAAGTAAGTAATTAATTCCACACAGTGTTTTTCTTAATCAGCCCCATAAAATCTTCTAGTGAGATCTAACCAAACACAAGATCCAGTAAACTTTTTAAGATAGTTGACCACATGCAAATCCTAATACACACACACACACACACACACACACACACACACATCTATCTATCCATCTATCTATCTATCTATCTATCTATCTATCTATCTATCATCTTTCTATCCATCCATCCATCTGCTATGTCTGAAGATATATTGAGATATAATTTACACGGTGAATAATTCTTCTATTTAAAATGTAGATTGTAATAACTTTTAGTATGTTCAAAAACTTAAGCATATATCATCGTGGCCAATTTTAAAGTGTTTTCATTACCTAGAAAGAATAAGACACACTTTGGCCATAGCTCCTAGCTGTCCCATCCATTCATCTCCACCGCTGCTTGGCATCCACTGATGTATCTTCCTGGGGCTTTCTTCATTCTTGAGGTTTCCTATAAATAAGGCTATACAACAGTTTTTCCTCTTTGACCTGCTTCTCTCTCTTAGCACAATGACCTCATTCTTTCATGCCACATGTGTTAGACCTCATTCATTTTCATGAACAAGTGAAGTCTCACTGTAGGGTGTGCTCCATTTTATTTATATTTCAGTTGCTGTACCTTTGGGCTGTTTCCACTTTTTGTCTATCATGAATAGCCCCTCCATAACCATTCATGTCTAAGATTTGGCACAGATGTATGCTTATTTCTGTTGGGAATTCTGGGCTAACTGTAGCTATTTTAATCTACTGAAGGATCTTTAGAGTGGTCACTAAGTTGTCCACATCTCAAGGAGCGGCAGGCTTTCATCTGAGTCCTTGAGGTCCCCACACTAAACCTTATAGTGTCATACTTGAATAAAGCAAGCAGTCCCCACAGCATGCACTCTCTGGTCCTGTACCACTGTGTCCACAGTCTTGCTTGCAGCATCTAAGAAATGCAAGTGTAAATCATAGAATGTTTTTGATCCCAACCAAATAAACACTTCACCTTCAATTCCCTTATATGTACAGTGAGAATAAATATCTCTCTTTCAGTAGAGTTATTCAAGGCTGAACTACGATTGTGTTCTGGAAACTAAGACAGGTGATAGAAAAGCCAGTTGCAGCTCTTCATTTTGCTAGTGCAATTATTTAGGATTCTCACACTCCATCTGCATCCTAGAGCCAGATTTGGAAGGTGGTGAGACATTGCTTATTACAGTCATCCCTTTACAATTTCTGGACAGTGGGTCTCATGGCTAATCTGGTCCAATTCATTCAATGTGTTCCTATTGATATTAGGAATAAAGTAGAGGGTCCTAAGCCCTTGTCATCAGAGCTGATCTCTCCTTCCTTAATGACTTTGCACTAGGAAGCTTGGGGACTGAACTTCTATTATGGAATCCTTGACCTCCTTTGAGTATAGGCAGAGTTTCAGTAGAAGGAACTGAGACGTTGGGGCAAAAATGAGAGAATGGTCAAGCCATTTTATTATTATTATTATTCTGTGTGGTTTGGTGTGGATTTTTTTCCAATGAATCATAGCTACTGTAGCTTGGTTGTCATGACTCAGAGATTCTGCTACAGGCTCTGGCTTTTCTGGCTGAGGTGAAGGTGTAGGATTGATGTATAGATAGCAGCTCCCTGGCACATATACCATCTCCTATGGACTTAGTCCTAACCCATCTATTTAGGTACTGCCTTTAGGGGTTGAGAAGAAATATGAAGACCATAGTTTGGGCCCCTGGTATCCACGTATATGCTAGATAGTTGGGTGGCTCCCTATAACCTGAGCATTCAGGAGGCAGAGACAGGATAGTTCCAGAGCAAGCTGGATAGCTACACAGTTGGAATCAGCTAATTTAAAGAGAGGTTCTGTCTTACTGCATCAGGTGGAGAATGACTGAGGAGGACACCTAACCATACCCCCGGTGTGTGTGCATGGGTACACTTACGCACACAAGCACACATGCACACATACATGCACAGAGAGAGATGGATATTGCTTATATTAAATTAATTCTCATGCATTTTATATCTCAGAGATCCTATAAGGAATCTAATGGGTGCTGTAATCTCGATCCAGAATTTCTACCCTGCCTTTGACCATTTAGTTCCTGGATAAAAGACACACAATGTTTATTATTTACAATAAGCCTTAAACAGCACAAGAAGGAGGCAGATATCTACCCGCTATGCTATCAAAATATATTTCCTATTGATATCTCTGAGTTATTACTTACTATGTTTTATCTGGGATGCTCTTAAGTCCAACTGTCCAGCCTTCAGGGCCATATTTTCTTGACTCCTAAACCATGGCAACTTTTTCTTCCTCTTTTACCTTCTTCTCTCTCTTGTTTTCTCCTCTGACATTCCCCCAGACCCAGGAACCCTGAAACCCACCTATGTCTCTTCTGCCGAGCTATTGGCTGTCAGCATTTTATTTAGCAGTCAGAGATAATTTGGGGGCAAGGTCACATAGCTATCACCTATGAGCAGACTCTCTCATCTCTGGGTCAACCAGGTCTTGAGAGTCGCACTTAGTAGTACAGTACACAGAAAAAGAGCAAAACCTCAATATGTAACCAGTGTATCTAACATCTAACTTTTTCTTGTTCTTCCACACAGAGTCCTGTTCTGGCTGTGTTCACAGATCCATCCCACATCTGCACAGTGTCACTGTGAAATAGGGATTCTCATCATCTCTTCCATTTTTTCAATGATGAAACACAGGTACCGAGATCACAGTTAGTAACAAAGCTGGAATCAACTCCTCATTGGCCTGCTTGTCACATCTATGCATCTGCCTATACATGGTTCATACTATCAGCAAGGGCAAAATTCTTCACAGAGGACACTCAGCCAGCTGCTTGGCTTGGCAAAGAGGTTGGCAGTGAGATAGATTACACTCTTTGGATTTCATGATTAATTGTGTGAATCCATGTTCAATGTGACTAGTTGAAATGCCTGAGTATATGCAAAAAGATTGTCAATTAATCTTCTTGAGAAGCCCCCAGCTAATGCATGATCACTGTAGAAGGATAAGGGTTCTCACCCCAGGTAACACAGATCCAGGCAGAAGCAGGATGATTTGGATACATTCATGGCTTAGTAAACATTATTTTCTCACTAATAGGATAATAAAAGACTAGGACCCAAATTCAGGTCCTCATGCTTGCTTGGTGAGCACCTTACCCACTGAGCCAAGCGCCCCCACCCCCAGCCTTATTTTAAACTTTTTTGCCTTGGCTATTTGACAGCCCCAACTTTCCTAGTCAGCATAGTTTTTTTATTGAAGCTTAGTGCAAAATAGCAGGTCATTCATCTGATTTATTGCCTTCGTGGGAATCTGGTATTGTAGCCCTTAACATTTCTGAATGAATTTTATATAACCAGCTTGCCAATTTCCTAGAAGAATAAGCCAGGATTTATGCTGAGATTGCTTAGTGCAATTGGGGTACATACCCTTTCCTTGGCTATTTCCTTGTGTGTGTGTGTGTGTGTGTGTGTGTGTGTGTGTGTGTGTGTGTAAATGTTTTAAATTATTGATTCATTTTCTTTACCTGTTACAAAAGCATTTGGCTATTTCAGCTCTTCCTGTGTGGGATTTCATCTGGGTTCTCTGGTTTGTTTGAATCTTAGAATTTATTAATTGTAAACGTTTTTATATCCCTGCTTTGTCTCTTTAATGTCTCTCACAGGCATCACCCTCTCTTTATTTCTGGCATTTGCTTTTATGCCATTCTTGTCTTGATTTATCAGCCTCTGTGGGCTTTGTTAGCTTTTCAGTGTACCAGCCCTTTAATAGCTGGTGGAATTATGGTTTGCTAATTAATTTCTGGTTCTTTTTCTTGATGGTTTTGTCTTACTTTTCTGGGGTTTAATTTGCCTTCTAACTGTCTCCGATGAATGTTTCATGGAAGGATGTAAAACCACTGTTTGTAACAAATGTGTGCTTTCATGATGAAAGTGAGGTGAGGACCCATGTGTCCTTTCCCACAGGTTTATGCCTCAAATTTCATGATGCCTTGTCATTCAAATGCAAACACTTTAGAAAAAGTATGTACTCCCAAGCTCAAGTTTTTAAATCTTTGTCTATACATTATATACCAGACTCCAATGTCAGATATTTTGCCAAGAAGCCAGTCTTTTTGGTACCGCTTACAGGACGAATAGTTTCAAGCTTACTCCTCCATAATTTCTTCTTAATCTTAAAAGATACTTATTATAATAGTTTATAAAAAGAGTCAATCTCTTCTGTATAATTCAATTCCTACTAGATTAAGCTGCTAAATTACCCTGCTCTCCTCTTTTATTTTTTGTTAAATCTGTGTGTGTTTGTTTGTGTATGTGTGCTTATATGTATATCTGTGTGCTTATGGATGTGTTTGCATGTATATTTGTGTGTTTATTTACGTACATGTGTATATCACTGTACTATGTTTGTGCATCTGTGTATGTATATCAGCATGTGTATACATTGTATCTATATATGTATATGTAAGGATTTGTATGTATATCTGTGTATGTGTATCAGTATATGTATGTGTATCTGTGTATGTGTTCATATCTCTGAGTGTGTGTATATACATATACATATCAGTATATGTATTTGTGTGTATCTGTGTATGCATATGCATGTATTTGTATGTATATCTCTGTGTGTGTGTGTGTGTGTGTGTGTGTGTGTGTGTGTATCCGTATATGTCTGTCTGTAGTCTCCTCAACTGGCTTTAATCGCTGCATCATGTCTCATGGTCTCAGTGTTCTGGTCTCTGCAGAGGTTAGAGGATAATGATGCTGAGAGTTTTCTCTTTGGTCCTACATAATTCTAGTTCTGATTTCTGTTTGCAAGTCCTTCATACTTGAGGAAGACAATGGCTAAAAGAGACACTTCATAGTAAATATCTTAGAGAGAAAGTACAATAGTTCAGTGGAGATTTGTTTTTCTTTGGACAGTTAAACATGAAAAACAGATAGCAAGCTCTGAGGTGTTCCCTCTGATCACATAATTTTCAAAATTACCCAATCTATAATAAAAATCACAGGCAAACATGAAGCTTCTTAGAAACATGGATGAGTACTTCAGAGCCCCAGGTTCACATGATAAATGTAGTTGATATATCTTATATTTCTTGCCCCCAGACCAAGAGATATTGTTTCTTGTTCAAGGATTCCAAGGGTTTAAAAGCATTCATTTATGATAGTTAACACATTCTTTCAAATTCTTTCAATAAGACTTATGGTCCCTGGTACCAGGTACAGATAGCTATTAACTAGTAACTCTCCAGGCAGTTCACCTTAGAAAGGCAGAACACCCTGCCATTCAAGTATCAGAGATGCAGATGGGCTCAAATGTCGATGTCAGGACCCTAAGCAGACAAAGGTCCTTGGCAATGTGGCTGTGGTAGGGGTCTCACTGAGTAGTAAAATGTTTTCCTTCCAGTTGAGTTAGGCACCATGTTTGTCACCATTCCACAAACTCTTTAGACAGCACAGATCCTACCTTAAGGGAAGACCTTAAGACAAGTCTCCCCACAATCAAGATATTCTCAGGCTTTCTGGACATTCTGGATCAGACACCATCTTTGACACCTTTTCAGCTTCTAGGATTACAGGCCTCTGGGGGCCATAGCATTTTTGCTTACACTTGAGTCCTCATAAGCCTCTCTGAGACTATGACTATCTTCCCTCCTCCTAACAAGGATCCCTGTGATGCTTTGGGTCCATCCAGATGACCCAGAACAATCATCTTGTTCTTGTTCTGGACTTTTCTTAACTTGCCAGTCCTGTGACCACCATCATATGGGGCATACAAGTTATTCCATAGAAGATATGTGGTATTTACTGGGGACACTCAGTGTGCTAGTTTGCTTCCTATTGCTGTGATAAACACCAGGACTACCAGCCACTTGGAAAAGAAAAGGTTTATTTCATCTTACATATTGTAGTCTATCATGAAGAGAAAAGTGAGGGTTGGAACTCAAGGCAGGAACCCAGAGATAGGAGCTGAAGCTGAGGCCATATAGGAATGCTGCTTACTGGCTTGGTAAGATACCTTCTTATATACCCAAGACCACTTGCCCAGGGGTGGAGCTGTCTCCAGTGATCTTCATTCTCCCACATCAATCACTAATGATGAAAATGTCCCACAGACTTGCCCATATGCCAA
The DNA here is from genome assembly GCA_019843965.1 of Rhynchomys soricoides. Lineage (NCBI taxonomy): Eukaryota > Metazoa > Chordata > Mammalia > Rodentia > Muridae > Rhynchomys > Rhynchomys soricoides. The sequence continues at coordinate 312,047 of JADRCH010000408.1, read as the reverse complement.
TCTGATGAAGGCATTTTAAAAAATTGAGGTTCCCTCTTCCCAGATAACTGTAGCAATGTCAAGATGACAAGCCTCACAACACTTGGGGAATGAGAGCCGGCAATGACCAAAGAGACACTTACCATAATCTACAGTTTGGGTAGACTTTATATTATGTGTAAGTCTTGAAAACATCTTCTCTGAGAAACATTTTCCTGTCCAGGTGATGGACAAGTCCAGATAATGGACAGGTTCAATTTGACAGGCTTTTTCAGAAAGAGTAATATGTCCTTCTTTGTCAGGAAGCATCTTGCTAGACAATAACTTCATAAGGCTTATGGTCCCTGGAACTAGGTACAGATAGCTATTAACTAATGACCACCTAGGCAGTTCAGGATGCCCTGGCTATATTCAGAGCAGGTTTCATCTTTCTGACCAGTATGTACACCCTTGCAGCTGTTTATTATAAAGTCCCAGGTGGCATTCAAACCTTATCATATCTAACTGGCTACCCAATAAAATAAACTTCTATCAACCCTTCATTGCTGTAGCAGACAACAAGCTCATAGACTGAGTGTCAGAACTGAGCATCTTCAAAGGAACAATTATTCAACATGTCCTATTAAAATACCTATATGATAGTACACTTAGCCTTTTTCATTGTAATGAAAGAATATAGTTATAAAAGGACCTACAATTGATCCTAAATGTACCAAATACATCACTGCTGGAGATCCCTGGAGTCCCTTATCAACTACAGAGGGGACCCCATACTATGTCCTCAGCAATCTTGTAATTTGAAAACCATTCCAACAGTGAAGTGTATCTGCAAAGACATTTTTGCTATCCTTGAAAATTCCAGGAATCTATAACAACAGAGCTTTCTTGTATACAAGCAGCTGAGTTGTAGACGGTTCAGCTGGCTCATTATTGGGGTACTCAGCTGTGTTAATCAAGGGTTTTGATATGACCTTCAATAATTCAGACCACTTCCCTAGTGCCCTTTGAAATCTGAGAGTGCAAAACAAAGTAATTGCGCAGATAATTTGATAACTGCTACAATGATCTCCAGCACAGAAGAGGTCAATGGCTGCATCCAACAGCTCTGCTGAGAGACCTGTGAAACTGCATTCATTTTGTTCAAGCCTGGTTTTTCATCAATGGGACAGAGTGGCTGTATTAGTTCACTTTTTGTTGCCTGGACCAATATGCCTGACAAAAGTGATTTAAAGAAGGAAGGGAAGGTGCCCTGGTTGGTTTCTTATCACAGGCACAGGCTTGAGTCATCTGGGAAAAGGGAATCTCAGGTGAGAAAATTCCTCCACCAGATTGGCCAAGCTATTGCTGCTACTATGACCAGGAGCATGGAAAAGAAAAAGGTGAGAGGGTTTACTCCGGCTCACTGTCTAAGGGTGTAGGGAGACCTCAAAGCCATTTATGCACTGGAAACATCGAAGAATCCAGGGCTTGGGATGGTCTCTTCCCCACTGCACTTTACAGATTAAAGACTTTTTGAGGTCTATTAAATATGAATTCATTTTTTGTCCTTGATATGTGTGCTTTTCCAGACCAAGTGCATTTGCTTCAGGAAGTGTTACTTTAGAGCTAGGTCCTTCACACCAGCTGCTGTGTGGGAAAGGGGGTGGGGAGAAGCATGCAAAGGGTTGTTAAAGCTGGTGAAAAATTTGCCTCTGGCTGAGAATCATGTAAATCTCAATGTTATAACATTAAGCAATGTGCAGAGTCATTACAACATTCAATTATTTTGATGCTTCAAGGCAAATGTTTCCAGGCCTGGAATATTAGTCTATTTGACAGGCAGCAAATGCTGTTGTGTTTTTATGGAGTGATGCCCATTTGTAAAGACATGGGCCCATGCTGTTCTGCCTGCTCTCTGCCTGCTCTCTGTACCCTCATTAATACACCAGAGACTAATGGAAGGGGGTCCCCTAAGACCTTTTATAAGGGAGATGGACCTACAGATTTCTAAGGAGCAATTGCAAGGCCATGGAAGACCACTGTCTTAAGGTTTCAGTGACTGTGATAAACCTCATGACCAAAAATAACTTGGAGAAGAAAGGGTTTATTTCAGCTTTACAGCTTGGAAAGAAGTCAGAGCAGGAACCTGGAGGTAGGAGCTGAAGCAGAGGTCATGGTTAAGTGCTACTTACCAGTTTGTTCTCCATGGCTTGCTTAATTTGCTTTCTTCATAAGCCAAGACCCTCTGCCCAGGAGTAGCATCACCTGCAGTTGGCTGGATCCTTCCTCACCAACAATCTATCAAGAAAATCACCAGAGACTTCCCTGCTGGTCAATTTGATAGAGGAAATTCCTCAAATGAGGTTCTCTTCTCATAGATGAGTTCTCATCTGTGGCACATTGATGACAACTAACCAGTGCATACTCCAATAAAACCTCATCTGCAGAAGTGCAGAGGGGCAAGTAGATATCCTCAGTTCTGTGGCCTGACGACTATCCCACATGCTAAGTTTACTGTGTTTTTTCACATCTCCACAATGTACCTTAAGAAAGGACAGAGGGTCCTCTGCTATTTATCCACAAAGGTATTTGAGTTAACAGGTTACACAGGGATAACTTATTTAGTGATTGTTAAACAAGATTCCTGTGCAAGGTAGTGTGCTGTGCACTTCACATAAACCTTGTCACCTATCTGTCATCAGTGTGGATCGATATTAGCAGAGGACAAGCAGAGTGAATACAGTGTAGTCCTGAGGTCAAGTCTGCCCCTCCCTATGTGTTTTATAAATGAAGTTTTATTGACACACAGCCTTGCCCACTGTGGCTATCTTTCCATTAACAAGGTAGAGTTCCAGTTTTAGTTGCCTGATATAAAGCAACTGACGGAAGCAAAGCAGTTTTATTTTGGCTCACAGTCTCAGGGTGCAATTTATCATGACAAGGAGGGGTCTGCTATTGTCTCATTCTGTACCTCTTTTGACAAACCACAAAGATGCCAACCTCTTCTGGGTGTCTGAAAGGTTTGGAATATGTCACACATCCTCTTGACAATGCTATGAAAGGTAACACTAACCATAAGAACATCTGTGTTCTCCAGGGTTTTCTATCCCTGTCTCTGGTGTCCTGAGCTTATGACACTCCACTGAAGATTCCAGCCTGCTTTGTATGCTCTGATTTCTGGTATGGGACTTTAGAGAGGGTTGGCATCACATCTCATTTTGCTATCTCTGATCCGCTGAGGGTTTATAAGCCAAGTAAGTACTCTCAAAAGAGTTGTGAATGAAACAAGATTTTTAAAGTTACCATTCAACTCCATTCATTTATCCACATTTGCATTGTCATGGGAGCGTGCTAACTAGTACATGTTGTGGAGGTCAGAAGGCAACTTTCAGGAGTCAGTTTTCCCCTTTTATTGTGTGTATCCTGGGACTCAAACTCACATCTTCAGCATTGGTGGAAAGCACCTTTATTTGCTGAGCCATCTCACTGGTCCCAAGTTCGTTTTGTATTTTCACTTGTGAGCTTCAGAGTTTTCAGTAGTTGCTTCCACTTCAAATACATTTTCCACCTGGCATATAGCCCTGCACACTCTCTGGGATATTGCCTATAGATATTGAAGGACTGTAGGTTTCTTACACCCACAATGGGTGTAAGAGCAACTTAAGAAGCATTTGTCTCAGAGCCTGCAGAAGGCAAAGCAAATCCACACTACATTCTTATCACAGTTGCTCATTTGAACTTTCTCTCAGAGAGTGTGGCTATGGTGCTGAGTGAGGCCATCATGCCTCACCCAACTTCACCCTGCTGTGGAACCTGAGCCTGAGTCTTCTTTGGACCAACATATTTTACACCCAATACTCCATGATTCATTCAACCACCTCACATGAATATTATTGCCAAATTACAGCGCAGGGGTAGACCTGATTAAACTCATTGATTCAATTTTAGTGTGTCTGAGTTATTGACATGGCTGTGAATTATCTTATTTGTGCACAGCCAAAGGCCAGTAACAGAATTTAAGGAGAAGTTATGTCTGGGTAGCATGGGTGAGAACATGTCTAACTCAGGAATTTGCTCACACCAAGGAGAGGTCTTTCCTTGGGGCATTAAGGTTGTCAGAATTCTCTCATGGATTAACCTCATACATCATCATCTCTTTGGATGTGCTACTGGGAGGATAGGTAACTACAAAATAGGTTAAAAACAACTTACATGGAATGCTGTTTTTTAATGTTTAATTTCTGTTGTTATTTTGGCATTCTAGAATAGGGATTTATTGTATATTTTCAAGCCTAGCATGCCAGCTTTATTCATGGACTGACACTCCCCACATGTGACAAGAATAAACACAACTGGATCAGACATTATGCAGAGCATGCAAGCCAGACACCAAAGTCAATTAACACAGCCCTTTTAGTGAAGTACCCTAGTCAGACTCATAGAAACAGCAGGATGCTATCAATGGGAATAGCAGGGTTTATGTAGATTAATGACTGTTTAAGTCTAGACTTTGCAAAGCAAAAATGTTCTGAAACCTTCTGGTTCAAAGTCTGGATATACTTGCCAGCCCTGAACTGTACATTTTACGTGGATTCTGGGAATTGAACTCAGATTGCTAGGCTAGCAAACCAAATACATTTTTTTCTCATTGAATCCTCCCAGAAGCTTAAATTGCATGTTTAAAAATGATCAGGATAACAAATTTGATGTTCAATGTATTTCATTACAGTTTGGACACTTCATGGAACTTGGGAGATAATTCAGTTGGTAATATGTTTGCCATGCAGGCGTAAGGACATGAGCTCTGATTCCCAACACTCTTATAAAATCTGGGTGCTGTAGTTGGTTCCTGTGTAGGGGGTGATGTTAGAGACAGGAGGATCCCTGGGTATCGCTGATGAGTCAAATACATGAGTCATTTGGACCAAATGAATGGTGATCTTCAGATTCGGTGAGAGACGTTGCCTTAAAATAATACAGGGGAGAGGGACTCAGCATCAACCTCTGTCCTCCAAATGCATGCACTTATATGTATGTACACAGATGAACACACACACATACACACACACACTCACACACACACTCACATACACAGTACTTCTACAAATCACAAGGTGTGTTACAATAAACAAAGCCAAACAATAGGAAAGCAATCATACATCAATTAGATGCTGAAACCTCTAGAATCCTTAAATACAATTGTTTCATCAAGAGAAAAGAGGTTTTCAGCAGAAGTTGTTCTACAGGCTAGCAAATAATCAAGTGTATTCTTCTACTAGCTTCTTTTTAAGTGTGTGTGTGTGTGTGTGTGTGTGTGTGTGCATGTGTGTATGAATGTTTACATGTGAGCATACCTGTATTCAGGTGCATGTGTATGTGTGCACGTGTATATGAATGTTCATGTGTGTGAGCATGCCTATGTTTAGGTGCATGCATGTATGTGTGCATGTTGTGTGTTATATGTGAGTGTAGAAATCTAAAATTTACACTGAAAATTCTCCTCAATTACTTTCTGCATTACTCATTGAGACAGAATCTCTCAGTTGAATCCAGAGCACAAGGATATGGCTAGTTTGCTATCCAACTTGCATATAAATCCTGTCTTGGTCCCTCTTAGTGAAGGAATTACAGATGGGTCACCACACTCACATGCAGCTACATGTGCATTGGAGATCTGAACTCTAGTCCTCACAATTGCACAGCAAATAGCTTAATTGCTGAGTCACGTCTCCATACCCCAGTTAGGGTTTTAAAAGGAGAATAGAAGGCAAATCAAAATCGTTTATATTAACACCCTATTTTGAGAAAATATGACAGACAAGAAATAACACAGAATGAGACAGGAGACACATGTCCATAAACACCACTTTTTGATACATCTCTGTACAGTAAAGAATCCAAGATTCAGGGGTGATCATTAGAAAATGGAATAGGCTCAGAAACCAGCAGAAGCTTGTTTTGATCTGTAACAGAAAGCATACCCTAGCACAGAAAACATTGAGTTCAGAGATACTGATCACAGTGCCTTCACCATATGTGGTGGTTTGTATATGCTTGGCCCAGGAGAAGTGGCAGTATTAGAAGGTGTGGCCTTATTGGGGGAAGTGTCACCTTGCCAGAGGAAGTGTGTCACTGTGGAGGCAGGGCTTTAAGGCCTCATCTATATTCTCAAGTCTGGCCAGTGTGATCCAGAGCCTCCTCCTGGCTGCTGATGGAAGACAATACCCTTTTGCTGTCTGTGAATCAAGATATAAAACTCTTGGATCCTCCAGCACCATGTCTGTCTGCACCCTGCCATGCTTCCCGCCATGATGATAATGGACTGAACCTCTGAACTATAAACCAGCCCCAATTAAGTGTTTTCCTTTGTAAGAGTTACCTTGGTGGTGGTGTCTCTTCACAGCAATGAAAGCCTAACTAAGGTACCATATTTGATGGTAAAGTATGTCCCACGTGTGGGAAGAATTCTAATTCTAGGGTATAGGCAGGAAATAAATACTGTCCCCAAGTAATAAGGAAAAGGTTCATAGAGTACTACTCTGTTCCCTGTGTTTGTCATTTTCAGACTTTGTCTGGGTGTACCTGTATATATGCGTGTGTATGTGTGTGTGTGTGTGTGTGTGTGTGTGTGTGTGTGTGCGCGCGTGCACACTGCATATGTTAATGTACCCATGTGTGGTGTGGAGGTCAGAGGTCAACACTGGGTACATTCTTCAAACAGCTCTTTTTTTTTTTTTTTTCTTGAGATAATATTTTATTGAGCAAAGAGTTCACCGATTGGCCACAGTGGTTTGCCAATCATCACTGGGCTCTTCTTGTTCTTACGTCCCAGAGCTTAGATTACAGGTATTGTCTGCTCTACCTAGTTTGTTGTGTACATGAATGCTGGTGGTCAAAACTCATGTTCGTATAACCATCTCCTTAGTGTTTAAGGTAACATTTAGTTGCATGGTTTAATATCTATCTATATTTGACATAAAGAAAGAATGTACAAGTCATAGATTTAGAGCTACTACCAAATACACCTTGGAAAGTCCTCCTTTCGAACACTGTGTCACTGGTTCCCTAGAACTAGTTAAGTGGGCTTCATTTTCTGTTGTATCCTAGTATGCGAAGTGCTTCCTGCAGTATTTTCCATTATTTCTTTTGAGTGCATCTACAGTGTTTCTGTGGCTTGCTTTCTGTTATGGATATGATTACTACTACTACTACAACAACAACGACAATGATGACGATGATGATGATGTGTGTATGCATGTATGTAGGCATGTGTACCATGCATACTGTGGCTCATATGTGCAGGTCAGAAGACAACCCTCAGGAGTTAGTGATCTCTGAAACCTTTCCATGGATTCTGAAGGGCAAACTCAGGTTATCTGGCTTGCACAGCAAGCTCCTTTACCTGCTGAGCCATCTTCCCAGCCCTGCATGTGGTTTTGGTTAAAAAAACAAAAAACAAAACAAAAATACCCAGCTCTACTTAAGCATTATTAGCAAATAAAAATCGTACATAAAACTCTTCATTTTAATGTAGCTAGGTTTATATTTTCCTATTAGGGTTCTTTATTTTCTTTCCAGGGCACTGATGAAAGCTTGTTGCCTACTGTAGAGATGTAACGAGATCCTCTGACACTCCTCTCTAGAGTCATTGTTGTCTTACATCTTCCTTCCAGACACTCGGATAATTCAGAGTTGTGCAGTTAAATTTTAGAGAAGTCTCAACATTCTTTTCTGTTGCCTGAGATGGTGACTATTCATTACCATCTGACACCACACACTGAGCAAGCAGTTCTTCAGGATATTAAGGTGGCAGTCTTTTCATGCATCAAGATGACCATTACCTGTAATTCTGGTCTCACCAGCATCGCAAACCCTCTGAATACTATGTTTAGCTCCTCAGTCTCTTAATGAGGTTTCTCAGCAGGCCTTGGGCTTCTGCCAAGAAGATGAGGGACTGTCAAATGCCTGAAGCTGTGAAGAGCTTCTGATTTCTACTTCATCTGTCTCCTTTTACTTCTCCTTTGGTTCTCACAGTCCCAGCTACTTTGAGGGCTATGAAGTTTGATTTTCATCTCTCTATCTTCACAGGGCTTCTGGGTGTGACAATTGGCCTGTCTTAGGCTAGAGCTCCTGCAGAGGCCCATAATCCTCTAGTCACACACTAGTCACACAGACAACGACCTGGTGAGCAAAAAGTCTTAGGAGACTCTAGGTCATAATGAGAGTGGAATTTCCAAGATTCTGTCTGTGGTGACCCTCCTTTGAAGCCTTCAAAAAACATCATTTTAAAATTGACTTTGATGATATATCTTTGAATGTTTGCCTCTCTCTCTCTCTGTGTGTGTGTGTGTATGTGTGTGCATGTGTGTGTGCCAGAGAGAGAAAGTGAGAGAGAGAGAGAGAGAGAGAAAGAGAGAGAGAGAGAGATCTTTCTCACATGTGTTCTGGTATCTACAAAGGCTGGAAAAAGAACATCAGATCCCCTAGAAATAGAACTAGAGTTATAGGGGTTATGAGCCACCATATGGGAACTGCACCAGTGTCCTCTGCAAGAGCATCCACTGTTATCTTAGCTGCTGAGCCAGATTTCCAGTCCTCCAATATATATACAGTATGTTTATTTGTTCATTGTGAATTTTATACAAGTATACAATGCATTTTGATCATACCCTCCCAAATCTTCCCAGGATCCTCACTAAACATCTTCTTTTGCATCTCCTTTAAGAAGAAAAACATTGAACCCAATTAGTGCTGCTCACATGCACAGGGATGTGGGTTCATCCACTGGAGCATGAGTAACCTGTGAAGGACCACAACAAACCTTGAAGAAAATTGATACTCCTTTCCCAAGCAGTCATCAGCTCAGGGTGAGACCTCATGGTGCTCTCCCCACCCTACCCCTCCTACACTCCTGAGTGCAACAGCCCTGTCCTGTCCAGAGGCCACTATTTCACAGTGCTCCCCCTAACCCTAGGTCCACCTTTTCTTCTGTGATGTTCCCTGAAGGTTTTGTGTGAGGGGGCTTGGTACAGATGCACCTTTAAGGCTGAGTAACCCATGTGTCTTCCGGATTGGGCTAAAGACAAAAATGGTAGTTAGACCCAGGGGCAAATTCACCCTCCATATTTTTGGTTATAGCCAGTCATGAATATTTTCTGTCACTTGCACCTCTATTGTTTTGGGCCTATAGTTGTAACTTTCATCCTTTGTTCTAATTCTGGGTCAGCTCTGCAGGTTTCATCCCAAACAGTATAGGTGAAAAGCAGCACTCTGGACAGGGCCTGAACACCACCATAGCACCTGTATTAACAACACAGGGCATGGCCATGCTTTCCTGGATTTCTTGAGATGAAGATCAATATCTATTTTTTTAAAGAATGAAGAAGTGGTGAAGTCCCATAGAACTGAAACAAGAAAGGAGCCCCCAAATCAAGATGACTACACAGGACTCAGTATTCCCACAGGAAGCAATGATGGTAGATTTGCCACCAAATTAGCAAAAAACCCTGAACTCGCTAAGTTTCTAAGTGGCATCTCCACTCTGCCTAGCTTTAAAATGTCTCTGCTTGAGATGGCTGTGATCTTCTTGAAGGGCTTGGCAGCTCCCTTCCTCATTACAAGTCACCTCTGAATATGAGCGACAGAAAGGGGAAAACAAGTCATGCCTGTGGCTGAGATATTAAAACCCAATAGGGAAGCAGGTCACTCTGCTTCCGAGGGGCCTCTTTCACCTGCCAGGCTCTACATTGAAGGCTTTGATGTAGAGAAGCCACCTGCAGAAACTTGCTTGTTAATGTCAGCAGAGCAGCTGTTGCATTTATTATCTGTCTTTCCCCCTAACCTTGACCTTGAGACTTCTGCACAGTGGCTGGATTCACAGGCATGCATCATCTTGTCTCCATGGCAACTACACCAGCAAATCAGAGAAAGGACAAAGGTTGCACTATCCATTTGTTTCCATTTGTTTCTGGTCCTTTGGGGGGAGGAAAATGTAACCAGGGCATTGCACTGCTAGTTTAGATGAAATGAAACAATACATCCTGGCCAGGTCTTCTTGGGTATTCTTCTTTGTGGGTTGTTTACCTACATTCCTGGGCCTCTACCCACAGGCTGTATGAAACAACCTCAGTTGCCCCCATGCCTCACCAACAAAAACCAAAGGAAAAAAAAATCTCTCCTGGTCCCCAAACTCTGAGTCAGGTTGTTGGACTATAGAACCAAATTAGATAGGAACTCATATAAAATATAATTTCTTTACAATACCAAATGGAGTGGCTCTGAAGGTTTCCGTTGGCTGCCACAGGGAAAATGACATCGTCTACCTTGTGGACAACAAGTGTATAAAGATGGAAGAAGAACACTAAACTTAATGAGCGTATTGTCAACTCAAAGGGTGTTCACATAATTTATAAAGCATTTCTATGCGTTTTTTTTTTTTAAAAAGAGGTATGTGGGTCTGTTGAGTAATTTAAGATATATTGAGATGGGGCCTGGGAAGATGAATCACTGGCTGCTATTTGCAAAGGGCCCGGATTGGAACTGCCACCTGTCACTCTAGTCCCAGGGTATCCAATACCTCCTCCTGGCCTCTGTGGGAGCCGCATGCACATGTTGCATGGAATTATATGTAAGCAAGCACCACAGGTATAAACTGTGAACTGGAAAGCTACCAGATTCAATAAATCATCCCTTCCTTAAGTTTTCTCATGTCAATTATTTTGGACCCTTAATGACACCTGTCTTCACCATCTTATCCTATGCTGGTGGCAGACATTGTTAATCATTCCCTGCACATTCCCACTCAGATCACACAGACATCAGAGAATGCTGCCAAACCTTTGCAGCTTCAATTCAATCTAGAAGCTGAATTTCCGGCACTCTGGAAACAAGTTGACATTATTCCAGTGAGACCATTAAGGCGAATTCCTGTCTGGTTCTTTTCTCTATATTAAAGTTTTTTGTTTTGTTTTGTTTTTCAGGTTTTTTTTTCCAAAAAGAAAGAACTTTGATAATGGACTCCAAGAAACAATTTCAAGAAAATAGGTGCTTCACTTATCATTTAATTTAGCTTAATATTTTCCTAAGTGAGTGTGTAATATTAAAAATCTACAGTGAAGTTTTCAAAGAACCACAGAGAGACCCCATCCCCATGAGGTTTTATTCTCATTGTAAATATCTGAGGAGGAAAACTTGGTGGTAATTTTTTTTCTTTTTGAAACTTAGTTTGTTGTATTCCAGAATGAAACTTACTTGGGAAAACATAAGATCAATCAAGTATTAAACAAATGCTGGAAAGCAAAGATGTGAGAGAGGTTGGACTCATTTTCATAGTAACAACTGACAAGATGAGCCTCAGCTGTCTTTGCTTTTGTGACTCGAGGTTTTTGTTTCTGAGAATTCACAGTCTTCTCCCATCAACCAAGAGAGCACAGGGCAGTCTGACTGAAAACTCTCATCTAAAATTACCTCCAAGTACTTACATCAGACCTCTGCTGACCAGAAGTCATGATGAGCACAGGGAGCATCAGTGCTGGGCAGAGGAACATAGCATCTGTCCTCCACGGTCACTGAACTGAGTGTTAGGAGGGGGAGATTTACAGAGTACTCCTTAAATCCACGATGGGTTCATGAGGAGTGGATGCCCTCTGAGTGGAAAAAGTTCAGTGTGAGTGGACTGAAGAGAAGTCATGATGGTGGAGAAAAGAATGAGGGAGAATAAAAGAGAAGGTGAGAGAGAAAGACAGGGAGGGAGAGAAGAAGAGAGGAAGAGAGAGGAAAGGACAGAGGGAGAGAGGAAGGAGGGAGATTGAAGAGAGGGAGGGAGGAAGGGAGAGAGGGAAAGAAGGAAGGAGGAAGAAAGGATGGAGAGAGGGAGGGAGATAGATTCTGGAATAAAGGTAAATATGTGGGAGGGGTTTTGCTAGCTCAAAACATTAGCTGTAATGGCAGGCCAAACTCATCAGATTGGTTTTCAGAAGGATGGACGCGTGTGAGTATTTGAGCACATCTTTATTAGAGTTTTCCTTTTTTATTGCTGTGAACTAGTATCTGACAAAAAGAAACTTCAGACAAGAAGAATTTATTTTGGCCCACAGATGGAGGATATAGTCCATCACAGTGGGGAAGACACAGCCAGGAGGGGGGAAATGTGCCTGGTTACTTTGTATCTATGGTAGCCAGTATGCAGAGAGGGGGGAGAGATATGAGTTCCTGGTTACATTGTATCTATAGTAGCCAGTATGCAGAGGGGGAAGGGAGAGCTATGAGTGCCTGGTTGCATTGTATTCACAGTCAGGGAGCAAAGGGATGAATGCTGGTGCTTGGTTCATTCTTGCTCTTTCCATTTCATTTGCCGTCTGAATTGTCTATGGGTTCTGTTCCCAGCATTTATATTGATTCACTCACAGCTCACTGAAACTCAGATCCAAGGAAATCTGATTCCTCTGGCCTTCATGGGCAGCTGCATTCACATGTATAAACATACAAACGCCCACATGAACACACATGATTCAAAATAAAATAAAACTTAGAATGTTAAAGACACCATGGGAAGTTGAAGAAATAGGCTCACATATTTACAATCAATGTGAGTTGTTAAGTATGTTCTCCTGCCATCTCATACTCTACTTGTATATTTTCATATGGTAAGATTCATTTTATTGTAAGGATAGGATTTTTTAAAATCTAATTTCACTTGCCAATTCATTGTTAATTTGGGAAAATGCACTATGTGTATCGAAGGCATTCCTCCTCCACAAAAGAGCAATGAAGAATGTTCCCCTTAGCCAACATGTCACCATCCAAGGTCTTCCCACCATCTTCTCAGCCAGATGAACAGGCATCTTCTTAGGGGTAGGAGGTCACAGGCAGAACTGTTTCTTTGGAGAATAGAGACACTGAGATAGAAAATCCTCAGATGAAGATATACAAATGAAGAGGCTTTGGGGGAGGGAAACTAATATAGTGGGACTGAATGAAAAATATTATCAAGGGAGTAATAGTAACATCTTTCATGGTGGCAGCTAACTTCACTAAGTCTGACTGGGAATTCTTTTGGCTAGTCACCATTGTCAACTTGATTAGACTTAGAGTCACCCAGGGGACACATTCCTGGGTCTATCTGATCACAAGGACTGGGAAAAAGAGAGTGTCCTGGCCAGTGTCAGGCAATAGAACAGATGGTGGTTTTCTGTATGGTTCCTTTCAAGGGCTCTGCTATAAAACACCTTTATATAACACACACACACATACACACACACACACACACACACACACACACACACACCCCTCTTCCAGGGATCACGATGGAATGCACACTCAAATGTAAAACCTGGAGCCAACTGGACCTGTGTTCAATGGGAGTCTGCACAAGCCAAATTTTTGTTTGATGAATACAGTGTAATTTGCTGTCAATAGGAGCAAAGGGTGCATATTGAGCTGACTTAGGCTTTTGGCTGCCACTATGGAGCAAGGAAATGGGTGCCATTTATACAGGAGCTTGCTGTGCTTGGCTTGAGGTGATAGAAATGTAACATGAAGTATTGACAGATTTCTCAGTACCTTGATGCATGGTGTGAGTGTATGTGTGTGTGTGTGTGTGTGTGTGTGTGTGTGTGTTTGTGTGTGTGATGTGCTATTTCTTTCTTGCAGACAGATATGGAGGGGTCTTTGATTTCTTTAAATAGTTGTAGTCAGACAACTAAAGCCAGCTACCTGCAAGTTCTCTGAGTTCAACTCCAGTCCTGATGCTCTCATTCATTCTCAAATTCTATCTATCTCAGATGTCCACTTTATACACTGCAGCACATGTACCTCACATTACACATGTACTCCTTTGGGAACTACTTAGATTATACTAAGGTTAGATTGTTTCCCTCAGCAGCAAGACTCCTCTGGGACCACTCAGTCCAACATCATCAGCAAACACACTGTAATTAATTGCCCAGCAGAAAGACTAAAGTATTTTTAGGTGTGGGAATAAGGAAGATGGAGGAGGAGGATTGGGTAGGGGGATGAGTAAAATTCATTATATAAATTATTTAACTATTCATGTAAATATTCCAGTTCACACTCAACACACAAGAAGAAGAGACTTCACATAAAACTTCCTCTTCAGTTTGGCTTTGGAGAAACAGGACTGATGAACACAGGCAAAGACCTCTGTCTCTGGAAAGATGACAGGAACCTCTAGTCTACAGCTCTCAGAGCTTGATCCTGGACCAAAATGAACCATTACATAACACCCCTCTCCTGTCCCCAGAGACATCTACAAACTAAAATTAAGAGTTTCTACACAATAGTACCCTGTGTTTATTTCACAATATCTGAATGCCACTATTATTATTTCACAGAATATCCACAGAAAAAGAAACTGAAATGGTCACTGTTGTACTCTCTTTGAACAGATTATAGCATAATTTTCCCAAGGCATGAAAAAAATCAAGTCAATTTTCCCAGTAACTGTTCTGTTGCTGTGATGAGACACCATGACCAAGGCAACATGAGGGCATTGTTATAATTTCAGAGGGTTACTCTATGACCATTGTGTTGGATAGCATGGCAGCAAGCAGACAGGGATAGTGATAGAGTAGTACCTGAAGCTTATACTTGAGCCTGGGACAGATAAATAGGTAGGTAGGTACATTGATGGATGGATGGATGGATGGATGGATGGATGGATGGATAGATAGATAGATAGATAGACAAACAGATAGACTGTATCTGAGCCTGAGCCTGAAGTAGACTTTTGAAGCCTCAAAGCCCACCCCAAGTGATACACCCTCTCCAACAAGATCATACCTTCTAATTTGTCCCAAACAGTTGCATCAACTGAAGACCAATCATTATAATATATGAACAGGTGGAGACAATTGTCAAACAAACTTACACATTAATTGATAAGCTTTTTTTCTTCCTTAATTCCATCCTCCTGGGAACACAGTATTGATCCATATCTAGTTTTGCACAGTGATCTAAGTTATATTTTCTCCTTGTTACTGGATTCTTGAGTGACTAATACGAATGAGGCAAACATCCAGGTATGAGGAGTAAACATGAAACACAGGAGAGAGCAGCCCTGACAAATGACAAGAAGGAAAAAGATCATTCTGTTCATAAAATGTTGTAATTTGCTTTTATTTGAAAACAGTTTCCAAGCTATTGAATTTAAAACCAAGAATCCATCTCTGTATTGTTTCTTCCAGAGATAGTGCAAGGAAAAAAAAAAGCCACCCCAGAATATCCAACATCCATGTGCCCACTGGAGAGGCAGTCCGGGGCTTTTGAAGTGAAACATATGGAAAAATAATTTATATCATCAGTTCATAGCTGAAAAAACATCTCAGTGGTTAAGGGCACTAACTGCTCTTACAGAAGACCGGGCTTCAGTTCCTAGCACCCACATGGCAGCTCACAACCATCTAGAACTCCAGTCTCAGGGGACTATACACCTTCTTCTGTCCTCCACAGGTAACTCTGCCCATGAGCACAAACACACACACACACACACACACACACACACACACACACACACACACATGCACTGACCCACCTATGCATGCACGCACACATGCACACACAGTCTTTAAGATAAACTGAATCCAAGGAGGAAGGTCTCTTGAAGGTATTCATGAGGAACATGGGTCTTAACTGTGGGCTTGTCATCATCCAGGTCACTGCTCATACCATCATCATTGTTATTATAATGCTAGCGCTGACCCAACTCCATTGCTTATGTATCATTCCCCAACCCTAGCTGTAGTAGGTGTGAGGCAGATACAGTGTTCACTACACTGCTCCTCGTCTGAGGTGGCATCAGCATCTATTAAGAACTTAACTATGCTTGTGTGCCTGCCACCTGCACCCCACATGGTGTCCTCACCACTGACCATCAAAAAGACCATGGCTAATACAATGGCAAAGCCATCAGAGAAATAGATGAGCTTGGCTGATGAAAGGGATGGAAATTGGAGTCGTAATGAGCTACTGTATCATAAATGAACATAAATTATTACATTGTCAGTCTATTTACAATTTCACATGGCACTGAGCCTTGCAATTATGTCCATTTAATTATTGCATTCAAAGGATTTTTCAATAAAGATTTCTCACTGTGGCCAAACAGCCCATTTGGAAGCTTCTTTGCTGCATGGTATTCAAAGTTGGACTGTCAACAAACCCATCACTGGTGATACAGGAGAGAACTCTGGGATGAGTATCTAAAATCCAGAGACCTCTTGAAAAGTGTATGTTCAGGCACTTGGGCATACAACATTATGATCAAGGTTACAGAGATACTGAGCTAGCTTTAAGTATCTGGGTGGTTTGGCTAGCTTATTAGTGAGAAAAGCAAATCAGAGTTTTTATAAAACAAACAAACAAACAAACAAAAATGCCAGAGCCATGTCTGGTGGTATAGGCTTATAATCTTGGATATTCAGTAGGTGGAGGTAGAAGGATCACATGCTCATGAACTGCTTAGGCTATTGGCAAATTTGGGGGCAGCCTAGGCATCTCAGAAAGATCCTGCCTCCTGAGCAAAAGCAGAAAGAGCTGGAGATACAGCTCACTGGTAGATTTCTGGACCTTAGTATATAAGGCTTTGGGTGTTGTCTCCCAAACTGCAGAAATTAAAAACAATTAGAAGCTTCAAAATTTTCTTCTGAGAGCCAGGAAGATGGATCAGTGAGTAAAGGCACCTACCACTAAGTCTGATGACCTGACTTTGATCCTTGGGATCCAAAGGAAAAGTACCAACTCCCATAAGTTATCCATTGACCTACACACACACACACACACACACACACACACACACACACTGAGGCATGTGTGTACAAGCACAAGAAATAATAAACATAAGAAAGAAAACATCCCAGAGGCTTAACCAAAATGAATCTTGTGCATGGAGAAGTTCTTGGGAGCCTACAATCTATCAATCCAAGTTGAAAAAAATATAGTAAGAGGGATTAATAGGATACATGTGATGTGAGAGAACAGGAGAAGAATACAGAAGGTAAAGGTTTAGGAGTGGGGGCAGAGAAGCGGTGAGGGAGGGGTAAGAGGTGAGTTAACAAAAACTAAGGTGGTATGAAAAAGCCTCATGAAATCCCACCAACTGCTCTCTTGACTGGAGTCCGATCTGACACTGTAAACACATTCACAATCCATGACTAGGGAAGCCATAGGCCCTAGGAGAGGACACACTAATAATGATTTTCTAAATCCTACTGGCAAACTGCCTTCTAAATGGTCATGTTTATATCCTTAGATTTATGCTGCTCCCAACCTTGCAAAGAGAAATCTCTTATCGCAGTGGGTAATGGTTAATGCAGAGATGCCATATGTTTCAAAATGCTAAGAATAAAACAACTGTGAGTGCACATCTCACACATACCACATACACACACACACATATACACACCATCCCCACCCCACATACCACACACCCCTTATGCGCACAACACACACAACACATACACATACACACCACACACACCCATACAAAAACACAGCACACATATACCACACACATACACACATACCACATACACACTACACACACGCCACACACACACACATCACACACACTACCCCTACACCACACACACCTCCACACCACACATATTTACACACACACCATACATTACACACACACACACACACACATACATCCTACACACATACACAAGCACCACCACCACACACATACAAAGAGCGTGGAGGGACAGAAAGAATATAAAAATAGAGGATGGGATGAGGCTGTGAAATGTTGTCCTCTGGACATTATGTGGCTCTTGCACATGAGCACACTGCATCTCTGGTCACCTGCACAAGATTAGATTAAGTTAGTTAAAAATTTCAGCACAGATTGGATAGGGTTCCCAAGGGCATAGCTCCAACCAAGGAACTATTGGCAGTCGATAGCTTCTAGGGGAGGGGAAAGGTGGTTTTCCTTAAGAGTGTGGTCACTGGAGAGTTCTCTATGTTCCAGCACATAATGTTACATTCATGAGCATATAAACAGTACTAATTGGACTCAATGAGATGGATGGATGGATGGATGGATGGATGGACAAAAGGAGAACATGCCATTGTGATAGGGGATTTGGGGTAGGATTGGAGGAAGAAATGAGGGGTGGAAATGACCAAGATAAATTGTATATATGTATGAAATTTTCAAGGAAAAATTTTTTAAAATCTCCTGAGTTTCTTAAAAAGATAAAATAGACAATATTTACCAATTAATGCAATATTTACTAAAAATGCAAGACTACTTTTAAACATGTCTGTGGTACAGTAGCTATATCATCCTTAAATATAACTAAAACATATAATGTTATTTTCTAAAGACAGGGTTTCTCTGTGTAACAGAGTCCTGGCTATCCTGGACTTGCTTTGTACACTGGGCTGGCCTCAAACACACAGAGATCCACTTGCCTCTTGCCTCTCCAGTGCACCACCATGTCCAGCAAAGCATATTGTTAATTTCATCAATTATGTTGCCAGTTTGAATTTTTCTTCAACCTCTTAGCTCATCAACTATAAATATTGCAACTTTTCTCTCCACAGATGAGGAGAGCCAGTTTCCCCCAAATTTAGCCAATCCCATACCCACATCCATCTCTGCTATTCTAGACACATATGCTCATTTCTTCATAATGGAGCTTGGTTCTCTGCAGGAGTTGAGCTCAATAGCCTGGTTATTAAGAAAAAATGAGACTCAGCTTGGTTCAGAAATTGAATTGTGTTCCTGTCTTAGTGGAAAGTTCCATGGTTGAATTGAGAGAAATGAATTTTGCTTTTAAATGAATGAGAAGAGGATTAAACTTCAGGCTTTAGCAGGGATACAGTATCATGAAAGACACATCACTGAGGCAAGAGATAGACCTTAGTATCTTCTGAGTTGACAGTGATTTTCTTGCAATGGTGACTAGTTCTGCCTCTAACTATTCCTCATAGGCTTCTTGGCTAAGTCTTTAGTCTTGAAGGCAACTACTGAAAACTAATTTAGGGTGATTCCAAATGTTAGCTGCATGTGAGGATACCCAGAAAATAACAAACATAGCCTCTGTCAATGGTGTGAGTTCATGCATATATTGTATTGGTGAATCTTTCTAAATCCCTGCTTTGGTCTTGATGCAGGTCAAATCAACCAGAAAAATCACAATGGTATCACAGACCTGCAAGTCAGAGTTTGGGAGTTGAGGCAGGACAAGTAGGAGTTGAAGGCTAGCCCCAGCCACATGTCAAGGCCACCTGAGCTACAGGACAACACATGTCAAAGAACACCATAACAAAACCATCCACAAAGCCACCTTAAAAGTTTCTCCACACTATTTATTTATTTATTTATTTATTTATTTATTTATTTATTTATTTATGAATATTTAGGTACTTCAGAGCAACAACAAGAAGAGAAGGATCCTGCAGAGAAGAAACAAAATCCCTGCACATAATTGTTTGTTTGTTCTGTTCTAATGCAAGAGCTCACTTGTAGCCCAGGATGCCTATAAATTCCCAGCAATCATCCTGCCTCACCCTGCTGAATGGTGGGTTATATGTGTGAGCTGCTACACTTGACCTTATATCTTCACCAAAATATAAGAGTCCAAATTTTATGAAGTATACAACAATCCAATGAAAACCAATGAAATCAGCCTGGACCATTGCATACCTTAGTAGTAATTCCTGAAAGCATTTTGAAGAATTAATTTTGTGTATTGTCCACAGAAAATTTGTGACTATTTGATTAGTAGACTCTGCTATGAATTTTTAATCATTTTGCACACACTGAATGTAGTGGACCAGGGTGTATCCTTCAGTGCTACCCAACTCATGGCACCCAGTCTCTTCTTCAGTGTGAGCATCTTCTGTATGAAACTGCATTGATCAATGAACATACCACAGCTAAAGTGGGGAGATTGTGTTGTCAAAGATTATGGTTTTCTCCTGAGAGGTGGGCTAATCTCTTGTCTTCTGTGACAGCACACTCAACCATGTGCAAACTGAGTGTATACACCCATAAGCAAGTTCCAAGGAAAGAATATTTAGGTTACACCTGATTGCAAAAACACTATCAGCTGCTTTTAGCAACAAAAGAAGAAAGAGCATGGTGAAGCATTGCAAGCCTATGGCCTTCCTGTTTCGGGGTGAAATATCAAGAAACAATGGTACAAGTCAAGTATTAGATGACATGTATACATTAAAGACCTTCCTTCCCATTATTATTGCAAAATATTTACTCACGTAGAAATATCCACATGAGAATACAGACCCGTGTTACAAAGACTTCTAGACATTATAGTTGTGGCCGATTGGAAAATGAGAGCTGTCATCAAACAATTTAAAAGAAAACAATATGAGAACAGCCCTTATATTTAGCAAGAAACAACCAATAATGAAAGAACTAGAGAGTAAAGACCCTGGTTCAAGATTGAATTGGGACCTTTGAATATGGATTCTCAAGAAGGAATTCTTGGTGGGCATCAGTACCCATAAACCAGACATGTTAGTAGTTTCTGGACCCTTTGCTCACAACTAGACACAGAACCATGTTAGCGGTCCCATAGAATCATGCCTTGAGTAACCAAAATCTCAGACTCTCCAGTCACTTGAGTCTCATTTGCATTCTGTACACCCCATGAGGCACTTTTGTGATGCCATTCAGCAGAGATAGTGTTAGGAACATTCAGATGTATTTTCTTGATGAAATCATTTGGAAAGACTAGTGAGTTGGATTGACAAAATGTCCTCCATAGCCTCAGGTGTTTTAATAGTTGGTACCCAGTAAGTGTCGCTGTATGTAGACATTATAGAACCTTTAAGAGGAGGAACAATGCTGGAAGAAGTGCATCACTTGGGAGTTGGAATATGAGAGTTCATAGCTTCACTCTATTTTTTGTTCATTTGGGCTTTATGTTTGCATTTAAGGATGTGCATCCTATACTTCCTCCTCAAGCCACCATGTCTTGCCACTGTGATGAACTCAGAACTCTCTGGATCCAAGTAAACCCAAATAAACCCTTTTTTAAATACAAGTTGCCCAGACATTATTTTTGATCAACAAAACCCAGTTTAAAAGGAGATGCTCACCTTTATTTCTTTTTCTTTTTCTTTTTCTTTTTCTTTTCTTTTTCTTTTTCTTTTTCCTTTTTTCCCTAACTACAAAACATGGCAAATTCATTATAATGATTTTTATATTGAATATCAGCCAGCAAGCATCTATAACTCAATTAAAGTGGAGAGTTCTCAAAGGAGTCCCCCAGGAACAAAGGAGATACCATTGTCACTTCTTGGGAAATCAGACATCAACTAAGGCAGTTCAGAGGCTTAGACTGAGAAGATTTGAGTAATGAAGATGAACTTTCACTAGGCTCTATTCACCTGAAGAATATTCATCTATATTCTTTCACTCATTCACATGACAAAATGAAGGCAGTTTAATGCCAGGCAAGCAAGGACATTTCAAATCAGACTGAGAATCACTTTTTCTTCCAATAACATCCTTACTCCTTTAAAAGACAGAATTTGTAAAATATGTTAGGAAATACATTCAGCTGCTGTTTCCCTTGTTTTCTCTTGAGAACTCTTGAATATCATTTCATTCATTAAGTAGAATATGAAACAAATTTGCTGACCAAGAAGTCTCTAGTTTATTAAAAAATTATTCAGAGCTGGTGAGATTGCTTAGTTTAAAAAAGTGTCTGCTACCAAGTCTGATGACTTGAGTTCAAGACCCAGGACCTGCATGAGGGAAGGAGAGAACCAACTACAGCAGATTGTCCTCTGATCTTCACATATGCACATAAAATTAGTAAATAAGAATGTAAGCTTTAAAGATTATTCCAAGAGGGCAAATCTAAAAATTCAAAGATGATTCTGTTTCATCTCTCTGTGTCACTTTATGCCTAACCAATACCCATCTACTAATCTAGGTATGACATCTATTACTAACTAATCTGTAGATATAAATATAGATTACCAATGAGTAGGTGTGACATATTCATTGGCATCTGATTTATAATAGCAATTTCTAATCAATAGATAATAAATATTAATCATTTACTGTCCTAGCTAGTTTGCTATGTCAATAGTGGTATATAGTTTTTAGAGACACACAGTTAGATTAGATTAGATATCTGATGTATAAAATAAATAGTTCTGTAAACAGGTGATATATATCAAAATGAAATTTGAGCACACACACACACACACACACATATATATGCAAAAATGCAAAAATACATCTCTCATTATATTGTTTATTTAAACACTCCATTTCATATGTTGCTCATTTATTGTGTAATTGCACATGCCTTAGAAAATCAAGGTAACTTCAGTTTTTATTCTTTTTCTATCTTAAGTCTGGGGAGAAGGCTCTGTTGACACTTTTAATTGAAACAGACCATTTCCATGAAAATTACTTATTGCTCTGAAAAAAAAAAGAAAAGAAATCTAAATTAAATGGGTTAAAAGAATGCCATTCTTTTTCATTCTGTGAACATTCTACGATGGAGCAGGAGGGACTGAACTAGCCCTATTGTACCCATTAAATAGCAGACAAATAGTGCTGCTAAGTGGTGTGACCAAAGGTCACAGACAGGCAGAGGCTCATGTTGACCCTGGCTGCATCCCTCTTTGTAGCCACTTGATTTCCTTAGATCACAACAGTTGTGCCCAAAACATGAGAATCCTCAAGTCACCATGAAAGTGCTACAACTTTGTGCTACAACTAATGGTTCCATAGCCCAGCTTCTGACACATCCTATTCTCTAAGACAGCTGCAGAAGAGCATTCACTTCTGAAAGTGGAGGGGAAAAATTCCAACCAAACGAAAATATTGTATGTTCTTGAGAAAAAAATATAACCCTATAATTCTGCTTCCTAATTATACATATCAATCTCAGAGTTCATAGTTCTCAAATAAATCACAGATACTCAGTGTCTTCTCTGCACTGTGTAACCAGTCTGCCCTGATGATTGTTGGTGGAGTATCTAATTGTCAACCTCATTTCACAGATGGAGAAAGTGAAGGCTGGGGGATAAGTTGCAGGTGAGGTGTATTGTATGTGACTGATGGGAAGGAGAGCTGACAGTAAGACTAGACACAACACATAAGGCATTACTTCACCCAGGTCAAACTGTAGAGAAAGGGTTAAGTTCTACGTTTTCTCCCCTTTTAATGTTTGAGAATTGCACATCTGCATACTGTGTGTGCCAATCAAATTGATTCCTCATTTCATCCCTTCTAGCTCCTCCCATATACCCCATCAAGTCTCTCTCCAAACTTCATGTATTTCTTTTTAAACATAGTGAGTCCACTTAGTGCAGCTTGTATGATCATGAGTGAAGGGCCATCTACTGGAGGGTGGGTAGTCTCTCAAGGATTGAACCATGAGGGAACCAAAATGTCCTTTTCCTGGAAGCCATTAATTGCCAGGAGCTCCTCAGCTGGAGGGGTGCACTTTGTGCCCACCTCCCTGCCTCCATGCTGGGATTTTGTGTGCTTGAGTCTTGCTCGTGCTGTCACAACTACTGTGAGTTCACATGCACAGTTGCCCTGCTGTGTCCAGAAGACAATGTTTCCTTGTAGCTATCCACCACCTCTGACTCATACTTTCTTTCCAAACCACTCTCTTTACTGCACCCTGCATTCATATTTGTTGCTACACTATTCAAGGAAAGGCCATTGAATCTGTTCTCTGAAGCTTCCTGAGAGCTCATGCCCTCATTTCCCACTGGACTTTTGTCCTGACTCAACCAATAAAGGTAGGGCTGAGAAAAGCAACACATTTATTGACTCTGTGACCACAGAGTCTTCCCCTTCCAGGTAATGAAATAGGCTGATTTTGCAGGTGCAGGAGTTCAGATGTCTGTAATGAGGCCACATTCTTCTATGCCACATGTCCCTGTGCCTGAATCCCAAGGGTTGAAGATGTAAGATCAGTTTGCACAGTGCTGTGGGACAGGGGAGGGCAGTTGCTTCCAACTCTCAGGTCACCTGAGGGAGATCTACCTTTGTATTAATCATGAATGGCTTAAAATTTTGTTTGATAAGCTGTGACCCCTGGAACCTTGCTGTTCATAAAGGGACAATTCTCCTAGGGCAGCTAATTTCTATAAACATCAAAGGAATGTACATCTTTCACAGATAAACTAATATCTTCACCACATTACCACCTCCTCCCTGAGGGAGGGGTCTCTCAAACCTGGGCCACTTTGTCTTATGGTAAGGTGTCAGAAAATTGCAAACAGCCCTAACACCAAAAAGGCCACTGAAACTGTCTAATTAGCCCATAGAAACCCTGTGTAACTCATCCCCCAAAGTTCTGTCATCCCTCTCCTTTGATCTGCACCTGATGGACACAGATTCTTCTTACATCAGCCCTGTATGTGCTGTCTTCTCTCTTGACAACCAAGAGTCACAAATGCAGTTCTCTAATCTCAGTATACATGAATCAAATCCTCTAGGAAGAATCTATGAAGATAGCTAAAGTTTAACTTCAGTAGCCCACATAAAACTAAAGTTAGGTGTGATTACCTGTGCTGCAATCGTCCCATGGCTGGGGAGGATGAAATAAAAGATTCTCAGGGGTTTGTCAGCCAACCTAGCAGTAACAAGTGAGCTTATGGATATTGAGAGATCCTTTCTAGAGAAACAAAGAACCAGTACCTAGGGCTGGCCTCTGCCATCATGTGGGTGAGGGCATATGCAAATAAATACACACACGCACACATACACACACATACATACACACACACACTCACATGCACGAGACCGAGAGAGACAAAGAAACAAATAGACATACAGAGAAACAGAAAGACACATACACAAAGTGACAGACAGACAGACAGACACACACACACACACACAGAGAGAGAGAGAGAGAGGCAGATATACAGAAAGAGACAGACACACACAGAGACAGACAAATACACATAGAGAAAAGACAGAAACACACACACACATAGACAAAACACTAGATAGAAGCCACAAATTCGTTCAAAGCTATAGAAATGGTGACTAATTATCTATGTATGATAGGAGATAAAATTGCTAAGCAACAGGCGGAGGATTCACTCTACATGGTAAGAATAAGGATCAACATGTCTCCTTTGTATTTTGTTCTGTAGATTGAACATTGGGGTGTGATGCACTGCCCTGTCTTTCACCAGCTCTGCTATCAAAATTGATGAGCAGCAAGACATCCAACTACCAGGTCTCTAGTCTAGCACCTTTTGATGAGATTCCACCTTCTTGAAAAGAAACTGTCCTTGAGATCTGGGATAACAGGAGGATTTCCCAAAGCTCAAGAGAGGAACCTCATGTCCTCTCTTTGCTACAGAGGGCCCCAGGGCCTCCAGCTCCTGAATGGAGGGCCTCAAACAGCTAGATCAGTTGCCTGGGGAATTTTCAGGGAGAATTATGGTAAATATGATCCATCCTCTGACCTAATACTGTGGATCATCTAGTGAAGCAGTAAGAAAGGAAGAAAGAACTTCCATCAGCAAGCGAGCACTCAGCATAACTGTGACGAATTTATTATGTATTCTTTATAGAGAAAATAAATTAAAATACTGTCAGTTAGAATTAAACACAGCTCTGTGGGATCCTTGAGGGATC
Organism: Rhynchomys soricoides; assembly: GCA_019843965.1. Classification (NCBI taxonomy): domain Eukaryota; kingdom Metazoa; phylum Chordata; class Mammalia; order Rodentia; family Muridae; genus Rhynchomys; species Rhynchomys soricoides. The sequence goes on along the minus strand of JADRCH010000408.1, from coordinate 286,468 downwards.
ACATTCCTGGAAGACATGATAAATCTAGCCTGCTCTGTGAATTCCAGAATGAACAGAAGTATGATTCTTCCAAAACCTCCCCAATCCCACCAGAAAGCAACCATCCCTCCATCTGACAGCTGGAAAAGTATAGGTCTCAAAGTACCTCCCTCTCTGCAATGATTGACAGCAACTGATGTCACTTTGTCTTGTCTCAGAGTCAGATGTTAGCTCAGTCAAGAAAATGGGAACTGAAGACTGCAGAGTAAACACTTGCCTAACCAGGACAAGAAACACCCATCTTCATCTGCTCTGGAGTCTTTGCCTTTCTTCTTCATAAGAAGGTCAAAGCAGCTAGATGGGCTATAATTTTTGCATACATGTCTGTGTGTGTGATGTGTGCCTGTACATGTCTTTTTGTGCTTGCCTGTGTGTGAGTGTCCATGTGTGCATACATGCATGGAAGTCCGAAGTTGATACTGTGTGTCTTCCTTCTTCAATTGCTCTTCCCTTTTTTTTGTTTTACTTTTTAATGCACTTTATTGGGATTTTATGCATATGTTGATGTTTATGTATTGCTGAAGGTAGCCAGAGGAAGGGATCAGATCTCCTGGGACTGCAGCTACAGTTGGTTGTGCACCTTTGTGTGTTGGGTACAGACAGTGTACTTCATCTCTTATCTGTCTCCCCAGACCCACTTCCGTTATTTAGTGTGACAACATTTTTGGCTGAACCCATAGCTTTCTGACTGGCCTAGTTTTGCCTTGGAGGTCCCCTGCCTCTGCTTATGTATTCCTGGAGATCCTAATCCCAGCTATCAAGATTGTGTTGTGAAGGGTTTATCCATCAAGCCATCTCTCTGGATAACAAGATGTATCTTCACTGAAGGTGAGGGAATGGTGGGTTGTGTGATACTTTGTAGCCAACACTAGAAAGAAGAAAGATACAGCACCTCAAGAATCACTCCATGTCTGTTATTTACTAATCTTCTTGTGAATTATTCATGGGTTAGTCTGATCTTTGTTTAATTTCCTTGATGATATGAAAATAAAACATTTCTCCAGGGAAGCTCTAAGGAGTTGGTTTGGAAGTCTTTGTGTTTGTTTAGGGGTCCTCGTGATCTTAAATATTTATGAAAATAGTAGTATATAAATCTTTCTTTGCTACTGGCATTTGGTGGTAAGGCAGGAGCCATGGTACAGACTTTCTTTGGGCTTTTCATAAGGTTAAAGAAACAGAAACTTTTATTTATTTTTTTCTTGTCTCCCTGGAATAGGAAGAGAAGTAATTGCTGAGGAAGAATTGCTTTCTTTACTCCAGGAACCATCTCTAATTAGGATTTCAAGCAACACTGCAGCCTGGCCAGAGATCTCCAGTCTCACCCTCTTCTATTTTCCTAACGAGCCTAAAGTGTGAGAGTAGTCAACTACTGAATAACTGTTTCTTTTAATAGCCACATGAACTATCCCCATCCCAACAGATTTCTCAGATAGAATGGGGGACAGGTAATTAAATTTGAATCTCAGATAATGCACACAATTTAGTACTAAGCACATCTCCCACAATGCATGAGGAATATTCATTATTTCCAAATTCTGGAGAGTGGAGAGATGCCTAAGCAGTTAGTTAAGAGCACTGGTTGCTTTTCCAGGGGATCTGAGACAGGTTCCCAGCACTCACATAGGGTGGCTCACAACCATTTGTAACTGTACTTCCAGGGGATCTGATACCTCTGGACTCTCATATCACCTGCATGCATTCAGGTGCATATGCCCTGTATTTCACCTCTTATCCATTTCCCCAGCCCCACTTCCTTTATTAAAATATACTGGAAATAGATCTTAAAAATAGAAAACCTCTGCATATGAATGACATGCATCAGATGCGTGTGCGAAAGTGCCATAATGAGTAATGATGTGGTATTAATATGTGCTAACAAAAGCTTTTAAAAGGCATTGTTAAATCTGGCAACTGTTACCTTCCCTGGTTGGGAGAATAAAGTTACAGAACTGTGTGCTGTTGATGGAAGCAGTTCTGTGGTGGAAGATACTGAAGGATCGTATGGTTTTAGACAATTAACTTCATCCACAGCTGCTTACTGGCTAATTAGCACACTCAGAGGTGCGCCAGAACAGTGAGAAGCCCCAAGTCGCTGTTCACCATCCATCTTTCCTATATTTTCCCATAGACGACAGCCAGAGGCTATATTTATAGTTGATCTCGAAAGTGGTTTCAGTGTGAAGAATAGTGCTCTCTTGTTTCTGTCTCCAAGGCTAGCCTTATTTGTGGGCTAGAGGTAAGGACTACCTTTAAATTAGGACTACTTTTAAATTTATGTATAGCTCATTTAAAAAACTTCACTGAAAGTCTAGACTCCTGCTTTGTGAAGCTGACTTTTTTCTGCTTTTTTCTGTGGCTGAATGTTGTCATAAGCTACCTAGATGTTATATTTTCATTATATTTCCTCTCCTGGGTGCTCTACAAATATCAAAATAACTTGGCAAGCTTTTTACCTCAAACAGATGTAAAAATTTCCTAGTTAGTGTGTCTGTTCTGACACAGTGTGTTGGAGGATGGAGAATGATCTAGTCAAAAGAGGTCCAGTTGGGAACTGACTCCTCCCTTTGGAGGGTCCAATAAGTAGGACTATATTTCCTTCCTCAGCTGCATCTTCTCCGTGATGTCAGGCAATGTGGCCAGGCTGCACCCATGCCCGCTCTTCAGGAAGATGACTAGCCACACTGGGCTCTCATTGCAGGGTGTCATTAGTGCTTCTACTTGGCCGTGGGTTTGTAAAGAAAACAGCCTTCCTGTTAGGTTGGCTGTTCTTTTTGAATTTCCCCATCCTCCAAAATTAACCACACATAAGATTCTATCTACTCATCACCCTAGGCAACTCCTAGCTACTTACACCCATCTTTAAAATTGATATCAACAGGCTTATGGCAAAACATCCCTTTTCTGATAAAATTCTCTAGTTGCTACAGAGAAGATATATAAGATATATATATATATTCATCTGACAGGTAATGCCATCAGTCATGAAGCATCTTTTATTCTGGCCAACTTATGCAACATTTCTATTTCTAAAGACATCAGAACGAGAGAAGGGGTAACACTGACATCAGCAATGAATGCTTGGCTTTTGTGTTTCATGTCATTTTATTGAGGGGTAATTGATATCAACAAGCTGCACATAGGTAATGAAGGCAATTTCATAAGCCTAAACTCAAGTAAAATCACTCATTCCAGGTAGGCAAAGGGCATGTGTCTGTGTGAAAATCTGACTATATAATTGGCCAAAATAGATACTTCCACAAACTTGAATTAAAATCTAGTATTGTTTACAGAAGGAATGGTGGAGGGAAGACCTGACTAGCCAAATAACAGGAAGCTTTATCTACCTTGACGTCTATTATTCACTCTCTGTGGAGTTGTTGTTACATCTTCAGAAGGGACCTTGAATTCTGAAACTCTCACAGACACCAATGTATCACCAATAATGCATAGTATTTCTTTATCTATAGAATTCATTGATCAGTTCATCAAGGATCACTGTCTGTGGTGCTATAGTCACCTTGGCTCTGCTCCTGAGATAGCAGATGAACACCAGACATAAACAAAGGACCAAGAGCCCTAGATGGTTTCAGATGCTCTGCATTGAGAATGGTTAAGTGAAGGGCTAGAGGTGGGTGCAGAAGCTGCTGAGGATCGTATCTAGTCAAACAGAACCATCAGAGTCTATTTGGACCAACTGAACTTTGCACAAGTCATGAAATAATCCTTATGAGGGATGCAGTCATTATTCAAATTGCAATTTCTTTAGGGAGTCATTTGTCATTAGGGGAAAGATGCAAAGAAAATAAAAATCTGTAGGTGGGTATCAAAACTTTTTCATGTTTTAATCCATCTCTTAAAGAATAAAGCATACTTTGATAGAATTTTAAACTGAAAACATACTCTTTAAAAAATAATTTTCTTATACTTATTTGTGTGTATGTGCATGTGCACCTGTGTGCACAGGGGTGGTCAGAGGACAACTTGAGGGAGTTGGCTCTCCCGTTCCACAGAGTGGGTCCCGGGATGGACTATGGCAAATGCTGAGCCCTTTCAATAGTACTGGAAGCACATTCTTAAGTTCATTCTCTCTTATTATGTGCACTTAATCTGTGAAATTGAGAGCATGTGAGAATATGCGGATACACTTTCATTCAGAACATGGAATGAATCTTTATTTTGAATTTGATTATATAAAGATTGGAATAAGTAAAGGCTTGGAATATAGCAAGGCAGTTGAATATTTCCTTAGCATATACAGGGATCTACCTTCAATTTCCAGAATTGTTTAAGAATAGAATAGGTGTAGTTTTTTAAATTTCATTTGTCTCACTCTAATAAAAGTTTTACCATGTTTTCCAAGGGGAGCCTGATTTTTCCCATGCCCATGGGGGTATAGGCAGAAATGTTTGTTTTTATCAACTGAATGGTTTGAAACAATGTTGATTGGGTCACATTGAGTGTCTCTACATACAAACTCTCAAGAAATACCACAAAGGTGATTACTCTCTTGTACACTGTACCTACTAGTCACACATACCATGGCTTACACTATCAACAGTAGCACTGTATGGAAGCACTGTTATTTAAGGAAGAATTAATGAGGCAGACTTCTTTGCTCATTGCAGTGACTAAAACAAGCCACATGGCTACACTCTTTTGTGAGTGGCCTTTAAAATAGATTCTAGCATGTTGACAGACAGCAGACATGATTTCACTGAGGATTACCATGTCCAATAGAACTCCCACAGAGTGTGCTGCCTGGACCTGTCTCTGCACCTTTTTGCTCACAGGATTTGAAAGGAGCATTTGCCAGAGAAAAATAACATGAAAAACTTAGAAGGAAGGAGTGAAGACCCTGACTCTATTTCCAGCATTCTGACACTCTACACAGCTTTGATTGGCACCTATGTTTACTGGCCATGTAGCTAAGGAGAGCACCAGACACACTTGCAATCAGCAGTTCCCAAAGACTGTAGTTGTGAAAAAGGGTTTCCGTGGAGGTTGGATTAGAGAGAGCTCATTCTTCTGAAGAGCATAGATTGTGTTGTCCTTGTGTGTCTTCGAAATAATGAGAAGAAAGAACTGATTGCAAGTAGGTGCCATAGGCTTGACAAAGGAAGAAGGCAATGGCCATCTCTGTTCAGCACAGGTATCTCCTTTTGAAGCTCATGCAGCTGTGACCTCAAGATCCCATTGAGTCATTGCCTAATTAACACTGAACAGTCTTCAGGATTTAGCTGATCAATCAGACCTGATATTCTGTCCTCAGATTTCAGAGGAATTTCATCTCCATGTGGAGATGGGTCCATTGTATTGGAGTGGGGGAATAATGTGCCCTACTCTCTGGATTTCAGAATAGATGCTGGTCCTTGGGACAGCCTTCTTATTTTTACACAGCTTGGAAACTAAACACAGAGAAAGGTTAAATCTTTTTGACTTTCAGCTCTACTCTACATTGTAGGATAGATCTACATTTAGCCAACTCTACATTGTAATGATTCTTTTGTTCCTTTTTAATCTTATATTTATAGTGATGTTTAAGCCCATGGGTCAGCAATACACTGTAAATTTTACCAGGAAGCATGGAGCTTGAAACACACAGGTTTATACCTCTGGCCATCAATAGAATCATACCCTGGTACAAGTCTCTCTCTAATTCTTAAAAAAAATAAAATGTGTATTCACTTTGTGTTGCTTTCATCTTTTCTAGGAGATCAGCTGTGTGTTATTTAGGTTATTATTACATCTACATATTCTTAACACTGGTTACTCACGTCTGAAATACACCATGCATGTTTGTGTGTGCATTCTGCATGCAAACACAACTGTGAGTGTGTGTAGTAGATGGAGGTTGGTATCTTGTGTCACCCTCCATCTCTCTCCCCATTATTTTAAACAGCATCTCTCACTGGACCTAATGCTCACTGATGCTATAGTGGCTAGAAATCTCACCTCTCCCCCAGACCCAGATTGGGATAAATAAGCTAGTACTGTGGCCCCTGAGGTTTAGCATGGTCACTGGAGACCAAACTCAGGTCCTTGTGCTTGCGTGGCAAGCACTTTACCGGATGAGCCATCTCCCAGCCTTGTACATCATTTTCAATTCCCCAGAAAGCATTTCAGATTTTGCATCCTTCCTTTTTTGGAGAATGCAAATATTGTAGGGAAAAATCCAATCACATGAAATCAAAGATGGAGTCCCAGTAATACTGAAGTAGAGATATTGTTGAGCACAGATACCCTTTGGTGTTGGACCTTCTCTTGAGTTGGCAGAAAAAATTAGTCTATTTCCCTTTCCTGTAAATCTGTGATCATGACTTGTAGGTAATGTTTTGACAATCCCTGTGAATCTGCCCATCCCTTTCAGATTCTGTGTGGACCCTTTAAAGGCCATCCAACTCTTTGCCATACAGAACGGAGTCTTTCATCTTCATCATTTCCTTCCGACCTCAGTCCATTTCCTGACGAGAAGAAAACACACTCCTTGTCTCACACATTGGATATATAGTTTTCTGTGCAGAAACACATTTTAACACCCTCTCTGTGTTAACATGTAGATACATGCCTAAGAAAACTATCTACTTTCATTTCTATGAAGTTTTCAAACCTTATTAAGTCCTTCTACATGTCTTGAAGAAAGAGAAAATTAACCAAAAATGTTCCCACTGAAAGCCTGCATGTCACTCAACAGCACACCATACCCTGCTCTATCACTGTGATGCAGGAAGCATGAAAGACTTTCACAGATAATGACTGTTTCCTTTGGGGGTGAATTTAAAGACTGAGTGATTTTGCCAAAATCTACAAGTGGATGCTGAGTGAATATGGGGAAAAAAATGAGTAAAATCTAGTTTGTGTTTTGACAAGTTACAAAAATACTCTGTTGTTTCCTGATTCTTGTGGCTTTATTAAAATCTTCATATAAACTAAGAAGACAATTGAAACTTTAAGAAACTTCCCACAAGAGGAGAGGAATGAGATTTGTTATTGTGATTTTATAAAGATTCATTATTATTATTTTAATTATGTCAGTGTGTATGTGTGTGTATGTGTGTGTGTGTGTGTGTGTGTGTGTGTGTCCGTGCATATGAGTACAGTAACAATAGAGGCCAGAAGAGAATCTTAGATTCCTTGGAAGTGAACTGAAAGGCAGTTATGCAATGCCCAAGTAGGTTCTGGGAACCCAGCTCAATATGAGGACTGGAGTTCAGATCTCTAGAACTCACATTAAGCTGCATAGAGCATGTTGGATCTGCAGTCCACTGATCCTATTGAGAGGTATGAAGAGACAGGAAAAGACCTGGAAGCTCAGGGGTCAGATCTGTAGGCTTAAACCAAAGATGCTATCACAAACAAGGGTGGTGATAAGGACTGATGCACACCTGTTCTCTCTCTCTCTCTCTCTCTCTCTCTCTCTCTCTCTCTTACACACACACACACACACACACACACACATCATAAATACCACACAGAGAGGGGCAATTCTAAAAGTAGAAACAAGAATGCCTGTATCTGTCTTTGGAGGTCTGTGGATCTTGTCCTTAACTCTCACATCTACCATCCCTACTGCTATAAGATAGAATGTTCCATGAGTTGGGAATGGGACTTGTGAGCTAATAGGAGGCTTAATGTGAAAAAGAGGACAATCCTGGGGAAATTGAAACCCTAGAATCTATGAGATATAGGACAGCATCAGCTGACTAAGCAATTTGTCTTTATTGCATTAAGTCAATAGTGACTTCAGGAGTGTGTTCCAAAGATGCAGATGCTCCTCTACCCTTCACTGATTCCAAGGGTCATTCAGGCATGAGCATCCAAGCACAGAATTGTTTATCACCATCCAGAAGATGTGCAAGTTGAGAAAATTTTAATTCTAAACTCTCAGCTGGACTTGTACCTTGTAGGTCTGTTTCTCCCTGCCCCTAGAAGAAGTAAAGCTCCACAGGCACAGTGTGATGAATCACATTCAACCAGGATGAGCAGATCCAATAAATCACGAGGAACTTTAACAAAGGTGGCTTCACTGTGAATCAGACAGTAACTGGTGGCCTGACATTTCACAGATCACAAATTAAGAATAATAATCTCCTCTTCATTAATCTACATGATAGATGGTATGAAATAGATAACCTAGGATGGGTGCTTATAAATATCTAATTCTGTAATTTAATGCAATTTACTGAGTCACTTCAGTGTTTCAGACATTGTGATATGATTGGTAGATAGATATTAATGTTAGATAGATGATATGGATAGATAAACAAAGAATAGATGAATGATAGTATATAGAATATAGATAAATGAGATAGGTAGATAAGATTGCTAAAAATGATAGATGATAGATGGATAGATAGGCAGATGGATAGATAGGCAGATAGATAGGCTGATAGATGGATACAGAGATGGAGGATACATAAAAGATAGGTGATAGGAAGGTAGGTAAATGGGTAATAAATAAATGATTTGGATAAATAGTTTGATAACAGACAGAAAATAAGTAGATGGATAGATAGATTATCAGAAGATTGTTAACAAAATTTAGATAAATGATCAGTATACAGATGATGGTAGATACATACAGGCTAGAAAGTCTTGTACAATTATTTAGATCTATACATATGTGAGCATTTAAGAGAAAGTCATGTGACATACGATAAACCAACCATCACTTTTGTTTACATTGTAATATACATACAAAGCTCTGCAGCCATCAGCTTTGTACATTTTCAAGACCATCCCACTTCCACCTTCTCAAACATTCCTCAGTACCCTCTGTCCAGCCCTTACTAGCGTCTATTTTCTACTAATTCACTAAAGTAGAAAACTTTTGGTTAAAAAAAAAAAAAAAACTATAAAAGTTTATTGAAGTAGAAATTAATCTACTTTCCATCATTCCAGGCTTATTTATTTTTATGTATTTTACATAAATGTAATTACACAATACATGACCCTCCATGCATGGATTCACTTCTAGTCTCAATGTTCACAGTGTTCATTAGCTTTATCCATGGACATGGATTGGACGACAGGACATGCATTAAAATTCTAGTGGCATTACTACTCCAAAGACCCTTAAACAACGAATGACAAAATCTACCGAAGCACAGCTGAATAACCAAGTATTATTCAAATTGTAGCCTTCAAATGAGAGAGTAATATGTAAGAGATAACTCAAGTAAGTGTGAACAGTAACTACAAAAAGAAAGAAGATCCATGGTAGGCTGTAGGGGGAGGCTGACAACCTCCTAGGCCGTCAGACTGTTAATGCATTTGTCATTATTTGGAGTCAGAAAGCAAGCTGAAGGCTGAATTCTCTCCTACAGTGACTGGATGTCCTGGCTTCATTTTCTTTTACAGTTGAAATAATTTGTTTTTATTTCTCAAGTATTTCCAAGCAGTTATACTTCCAACCAAGAATGGTAACCCCTTTTTGGAATGTTTTTTCTATGCTTCAGATCTTGAAATATTTGTGGTACAGAGCAATGATTGTAAAGGCATTTGTAACAGTACAGATCTAGCAAGTGTGTTTTAAAATCATGTATAATTTGTGCCTGCATTAATCATAGCCTAAAAAGAACCCTAGTATCACACACACACACACACACACACACAAACTCACACCTTGAAAGGACATTTCATCAAATAAAAGGAAACAAAGAGTGAATACAAAAATTGGCTTATAGTATTTAGCCAGATGCTTAATATTTTTACTTTATGTATTTGAGTCATGTAGAATTTCTTTTTCTTTTTCTTTTCCTTTTCCTTTTTCTTTTTCTTTTTCTTTTTCTTCTTCTCTTTCTTTGTTTCTCCTTCTTCTTCTTCTTCTTCTTCTTCTTCTTCTTCTTCTTCTTCTTCT
>JADRCH010000408.1:249043-276563 GCA_019843965.1 Rhynchomys soricoides | reverse complement strand
TTCTTCTTCTTCTTCTTCTTCTTCTTCTTCTTCTTCTTCTTCTTCTTTTGTTATTTGTTTTGTAACAAGGTACCACTATGTAGTCCTTGCTGGCCTGGAACCCACTCTGTACACCAGGCTGGCCTAAAATTCAGAGATCTGTTTGCCTCTGCTTTTTAATGCTGGGTGTACTGGCATACATCACCACACCCTATCCCTTTAAATATTTTAAGTTCATAAATTTGGGACAAATAAAGACGATAACCACAAAATTCCAATCATTTATTATTGGTAATAATTCATAAAACATGGAATGACACAAAGATGTAAGTGCTACAGTCACTGGTGACAGTTATGAAGGGTTATTTTCAAGTAATTTTTTTCAAAAATGCAAGTGTTTAAAAAAAAGACAAAAAACTCTGATATCAAAAATTCCCACTGTGAGGTCCTCTGTGAATTTGGTGATTTGTTCACTTTTATTGTCTCATTGGAGGCTACCTGTAGTTTCCAAATTTTCTAGGATGTAATTGTTCTGGTTTGGTTTCTTTTGGTGTAGTAAGCACCATCACCATCAGTAATATGAGGAGGAAAGGACTGACACATATTAGTCACAGTCTATTACTGAGCAAAGTCAGTGTAGGAACTCAAGTCAGGAACCTGGGGGCAGGAACCTGGGGGCAGCAACCAAAGCAGAAACCATGTAGGAATGCCACTTACTGGCTTGCTCCCCTCTCCATCACTTGTTCAACTTGCTTTCTTATACAACTCAGGACCACCTGCCCAGGGGTGACACTCCAACATCAATTATTGATAAAAAAAAAAAAAAAAAAATGTACTACAGACTTGCCTGCAGACAGAAGACAAATCTGATGGAGAAAATTCCTCAGCCCAGGTTTCCTTTTCCCCAGATGTGTCAAATTGAAAAACTGATGCTAAGTGTGGCAACAATGTATCAATTTTGTATCAATATGGATGAAAGATTACAGGTAGATTTAAATACTACATTCATCTAGGTTCAAAGAACAAAGCAATGTATTGTCTGGAATGAGGACAACACATAGCTTCTAAGAAGTCCTCTGAGGCTTCCGTTTTCCATCTATGGTGGGAGACCTCTGCCTGGGCCACCAGGGGTCCATAGCCAAATAGCGCCAGGAGAAAGCTAGCCATCCACGAGTGTGGAAAAACCAGTGAGAGGAGGTAAGAGAAGGAACACTGCTCAGTGGAACTCACCTGGAATCCTTCAGACACAGGTACTGAGGAACAGCTGGAAACAGGAGCCTTCCAGGTTACATCTGTAACTAGAGACCTTTACCTGGGCCACCAGGGTTCCAAAGACAAACAGCGCTGGGAGAAAAATAGCCTCCCAGGAGGGTGGGCAAGCCTGTAGGCTCAGAGGGACTCATCTGGAATCCCCAGGACACAGGGACTGAGGGAAAGAGTTCTGGTTTCTTTCAGTGGCTGGAGAGCAGATCCTGTGACACGGGGCTCCATATTCAAATAGTGTCAAGAGAGAGCTGGTATACCAGGAGTGCCGACACACCTTTAAGCACAGGCAAGACCACCACCTCTTCTTGAATTCAGTGGACCAAGAAGGAACCTTGCAGAGCCATCAGGACACAGGAAACAAGGGACAGCTGGGGATTAGATCCTTCTTGTTTCTGTCTGCACCCCAGAGCTGACCCTGCACCACAGCTCTCCAATCCCAAATTCCTCTCAAAGAGAACTGGTCTTTAAGGAGTATTGATTCCTAGGCTTGCAGGAAAGACAAGCCACAGTCAGAAAGAGTAAGATCAACAAACACTAGAGATAACCAGATGGAGAAAGGCAAGGGCAAGAACACAAGGAACAGAAACCAAGGCTACTTGGCATCATCAGTACCCAGCTCTCCCACCAAAGCAAGCCCTGAATACCAACAAAACAGAAAAGGAAGACTCAGACTAAAGTCACATCTCAAGAGGATGATAGAAGATTTTAAGAAGGAAATTAATAAATCCCTTAAAGAAATACAAGAGAACACAGGTAAACAACAGGAAGCCCTTAAAGAGGACACACAAAAATCCCTTAAAGAATTAAAATAAAACACAATCAAATGGTCAGAATTACAGGAAAACACAATCAAACAAATGAACAAAACCATTCAGGAATTAAAAACAGAAATAGAAACAATAAAGAAATCACAAAAGGAGACAACACTGGAGTTAGAGAACATAGGAAAGAAATCAGGAGTCATAGATGCAAGCATCACCAACAGAATACAAAAAATGGAAGAGAGAATCTCAGGTGTGGAAGATACCATAGAAAACATGGACACAACAGTCAAAGAAAATACAAAATGCAAAAATGTCCTTACCCAAAATATCCAGGATATCCAGGATACAATGATACGACAGAACATGAGGATAACAGCTATAGAAGAGAGTGAAGATTCCCAACTTAAAGGATCAGTAAATATCTTCAAATAAATTAGAGAAGAAAGCTTCCCTAACCAAAAGAAAGAGCTGAACATAAATATACAAGAAGACTACAGAACTCCAAATGGACTGGACAACAAAAGAAATTCCTCCTGTCACAATATAGACAAAACACAAAATATACAAAATAAGGAAAGAATATTAAAAGCAGTAAGGGAAAAAGGGCAAGTAACTTATAAAGGCAGACCTATCAGAATTATACCAGAGTTCTCACCAGAGACTATGAAAGCTAGAAGATCCTGGGCAGATCTCATATAGACTCTAAGAGAAAACAAATGCCAGCCCAGGCTTCTATACCCAGCAAAACTCTTCATAATCATAGATGGTGAAACCAAAATATTCTATGATGCATCCAAATTTGCACAGGATATTCCCACAAACCCAGGCCTACAAAGAATAATAGACAAAAAGCACCAACTCAAGGAGGGAAACTACACTCAAAAAAAAAGCAAGAAAGTAATCTTTCAAAAACCTCAAAAGAAGATAGCCACACAAACATATAAATAACATTGAAAATAACAGGAAGCAACAATCACTATTCTTTAATATCTCTTAATATCAATGGACTCAATTCCCCAATAAAAAGACATAGACTGACAGACTTGATCCATAAACAGAACCCAGCATTTTACTGCATACAGGAAATGCACCTGTGTGTTAAAGACAAACACTACCTCAGAGTAAAGGGCTGGAAAACAATTTTCCAGGCAAATGGCCCCAAGAAACAGGCTGGAGTAGCCATTCTAATATCAGATAAAATTGACTTTCAACCAAAAGACATTAAAAATGATAAGGAATGACACGTTATACTCATCAGAGGAAAAATCTACCAAGAAGAACTCTCAATTCTGAACATCTATGCCCCAAATTGCCAGGGCTCCCACATTCATAAAAGACATTTTCTAAAGCTCAAACCACACATTGCACCTCACACAATAATAATGGGAGACTTCAACATTCCACTATCAACAATGGACAGATCTTGGAAACACAAACTAAAGAGAGATACAATGAAACTAACAGATGTTATAAACCAAATGGATTTAACAGATATCTATATAACATTTCATCCTAAATCAAAAGAATATACCTTCTTCTCAGCACCTCATGGTAACTTCTCCAAAATTGATCATATAATTGGTCACAAAACAAACCTCAGCAGATATAAGAAGATTGAAATAATCTCATGCCTCCTATTAGATCACTACAGAATAAGGCTGGTCTTCACTGGCCACAACAACAACAGAAAGCCCACATACACATGGAAGCTGAACAATGCTCTACTCAATGATAACTTGGTTGAGAAAAAAAGAAAGAAAGAAATTAAAGACTTCAAGGAATTTAATGAAAATGAAAGTACAACATACCCAAATCTGTGGGACACAATGAAAGCAGTTTTAGAGGAAATCTCATAGCTCTGAATGCCTCCAAAAAGAAACTGGAGAAAGCAAATACTAGCAGCTTAACAGCACCCCTGAAAGCTCGAGAACAAAAAGAAGCTAATACACCCAAGAGGAGTAGAAGACAGGAAGTAATCAAATTAAGGGCTGAAATCAACCAAGGAGAAACTAAAAGAACTATACAAAGAATCAACAAAACCAAGAGCTAGTTCTTTGAGAAAATGAACAATATAGATAAACCCTTAGCCAGACAAACCAGAGGGCAAAGAGACATTATCCAAATTAACAAAAATAGAAATGAAATGGGAGATATAACAACAGATTTTGAGGAAATTCAAAAAATCATCAGATCCTACAAAAGCCTATACACAACCATATTGGAAAATCTAGATGAAGTGGACAAGTTTCTAGACAGATACTAAATACCAAAGTTAAATCAGGATCAGATAAACCATCTAAACAGCTCCATAACCCCTAAAGAAATAGAAGCAGGCATTAAAAGTCTCCCAACCAAAAAAAGCCCAGGACCAGATGGGTTCAGTGCAGAATTCTATCAGACCTTCAAAGAAGACCTAATACCAATACTCTTCAATCTATTCCACAAAATAGAAATAGAAGGAACACTACCCTATTCATTCTATGATTCCACAGTTACACTGATACCAAAACCTCACAAAGACCCAACTATAAAAGAAAACTTAATTTCCCTCATGAATATTGATGCAAAAATACTCAACAAAATTTTCACAAACCAAATTCAAGAACACATCAAAACGATCATTTACCACGATCAAGTTGGCTTCATGACAGGGATGCAGGGGATGGTTCACTACCCAGAAATCCATCAATATAATCCACTACATAAACAAACTCAAAGAAAAATAACCTATATGGTCATTTAATTAGATGCAGAAAAGGTATTTGACAAAATTCAACATCCCGTCATGATAAAAGTCTTGGAAAGATCAGGAATTCAGGGAGCATACTTAAACATAGTGAAAGCAATATAGAGCAAACCAGTGGCCAACATCAAACTAAATGGAGAGAAACTCGAAGCAATTCTACTAAAATCAGGGACTAAGCAAGCCTACCCTCTCTCTCCATATCTATTCAATATAGTTCTACCTAGAGCAATTAGACAACAAATGGAGTTTAAAGGGATACAAATTGGAAAGGAAGAAATCAAAATATCACTATCTGCAGATGATGATGGTATACTTAAGTGACCCAAAAAACTCCACCAGAGATCTGCTATAGCTGATAAATACCTTTAGCAAAGTGGCCGGATACAAAATTAACTCAAGCAAATCAGTAGCCTTCCTATACTTGAAGGATAAACAGGCTGAGAAAGAAGTTAGGTAAATGACACCCTTCACAATTATCACAAACAATATAAAATATCTTGGTGTGACTCTAACCAAACAAGTGAAAGATCTGTATGACAAGAACTTCACGTCTCTGAAGAAAGAAATCGAAGAAGACCTCAGAAGATGGAAAGATCTCCCATATTTATGGATTGGCAGGATTAATACAGTTAAAATGGCCATCCTGTCAAAAGCAATCTACAGATTCACTGCAATCCCCATCAAAATTCCAACTCAATTCTTCATAGACTTAGAAAGAGCAATTCTCAAATTCATATGGAATAACAACAACAACAAAAAAAAAAACCAGGATAATAAAAACTATTCTCAACAATGAAAGAACATCTGGGGGAATCAGCCTCCCTGACCTCAAGCTGTACTACATAGCAGTACTGATAAAAACTGCATGGTATTGGTACATGCAGGTAGATCAATGGAATAGGATTGAAGACCCAGAAATGAACCCACACACTTATGTTCACCTGATCTTTGACAAAGGGGGTAAAACCATTCAGTTGAAAAGAGACAGCATCTTCAACAAATGGTGCTGGTTCAAATTGCAGTCTACATGTAGAAGAATGCAAATTGATCCATTCCTATCTCCCTGTACAAAGCTCAAGTCCAAGTGGATCAAGGACCTCCACATAAAACCAGATACACTGAATTTAATAGAAGAGAAAGTTGGGTAAAGACTCCAACACATGGGAACAGAGGAAAAGTTCCTGAACAGAACACCAATGGCTTGTGTTCTAAGATCAAGAATTAACAAATGGGACCTCATGAAATTGCAAAGCTTCTGTAAGGCCAAGGACACTGTCAGTAGGACAAAATGGCAACCAACAGATTGGAAAAAGATTTTTACCAATCCTATGTCTGATAGAGGGCTAATATCCAATGTATACAAAAACTCAATAAGCTAGACTCCAGAGATCCAAATAACCCTATCAAAAGATGGGGAACAGAGCTAAACACAACTCTCAACTGAGGAAACTCAAATGGATGAGAAGCACCTAAAGAAATGTTCACCATCCTTAGTCATCAGGAAAATGCAAATCAAACAACCCCAAGATTCCACCTCACACCAGTCAGAATGGCTAAGATCAAAAAGTCAGGTGACAGTAGATGTTGGCAAAGATGTGGAGAAGGAGGAACACTCCACCATTGCTGGTGGGAATGCAATCTGATACAACCTCTCTGGAAATCAGTTTGGAGGACCTCAGAAAAATGAACATAATACTACCTGAGGACCTAGCTATTCCACTCCTGGGCATATACCCAGAATATGCTCCAACTTGTAATAAAGACACATGTTCCACTATGTTCTTAGCAGCCTTATTTATAATAGCCAGAAACTGTAAACAACCCAGATGTCCCTCAACAGAGGAATAAATGCAGAAAATGTGGTATGTTTACACAATGGAATACTACTCAGCTATTACATGACTTCATGAAATTCACAGGCAAATGGATGGAACTTGAAAATATCATCCTGAGCAAGGTAACACAGTCACAAAAGAATGAACATGGTATGCACTCACTGATAAGTGGTTATTAGTCCAAAAGTTCGATATACCCAAGAGTCACTTCACAGCAACCCTAGGGTTGAGTGTGAGGTCCCAGATGGAGGAGTTTCAGAAGGGACTGAAGGAGCTGAGGGAATTTGCATTCCCAGAGAGGGAGCAACACTGTCAATTGGCCTGACCCTTCAATGCTCCAGGAGACTGGATCACCAACCTAAGAATACACATGGAGGGACCCCTCGTGCTGGTCACATATGTGGCAGAGGAGGGTCTTGTTAGCCATCAGGGGTAGCAGAGGCCCTAGGGCCTGAGGGTGTTAGATCCCCCAGTATAAGAGAATGTCAAGGAGGGAAACTAATAGTGGGTGGGTGGGTGGGTGGTGGAATATCCCCATATTGGCAGGGGAGGGAGGATGGAATAGGGATGTTCCAAAGGGTAGATCTGGAAAGGGGCAAGCATTTGAAATGTAAATAAATTATGAAAAAATAGAAAGAAGTCCTCTGAGGAGAACATCACATATTTTTAGTAGTCATGGAAAAGAAGGTGGCCAGCAGCAGACATTCCAGGTGAAAGTGCTCCCTTTGCTAACTCTGACTCCTAGTCAGAGTCCCTTTGTGGCTATTTTCCTTCCAACTTAAATTTGTCCAAATAGGGCCAGAAAAATAGCCAGAGGCTTTTCTAATAGATTTTGTAGCTCAAGCCACTTCAACCACTAGTTTCAGCCTACTTTTCTTTTGCTATTGAGATGCCTCATAGAATGGTACGCATATGAGCAATACAGACATGTGAGCAGAAAGAACTGTGTGTGCCTACCTATGAGTTCAATGTAACATGATTGTTGGTGCTTGAGGTGTCTGCATGTATCTAAAAATAGAGTCCTGTGTAGAACACCTTTGATTTGTTTCCAGTGTTCTCAACGCAAAAATTTAAAATTCTAAATTCCCAGCTGTTCATATGGCAACTTCAAATAACATTTACTTCCCCAGCTTTTTCCCTGGTTGGCTGTGGATGGATGACTATCACCTTGTGATGGATCTGGGACCCTTCTGGAGGATACCCTGCCCTTCTCTGCCCTCCTGCCTGGATCAAATGGTGACTGTTTTGAACCACTGGGAAAATGGGCCATAAGAAGACTGATGTATTGATGGGCTAGTGAAAGCCTTTGTCCTAGGATCACATTACCAAGCGAATGTCTTAGAGGCAGCTCTGCATGTAAGAGATAAATGCACTTCCACCACAAGCACATCCTGAGTACCAGTTATTATTTCTATTTCTAATTAAGAATGAATTTGTTCCTTACACATGATTAGCAAAGAGTTACTTTTGGCATGTGCCCTGTATCAAGCTCTATCTCTCTCCCATCAGATTGCTGTGCCTATAATCCCTGGGATTGAACTTGGATATTTGTCACTCAGTGGTCACTGTCCTTCACATGTTCAGACAGTATTCAGATATACCATTGAGGAATGACAGTTCCTCCACATCTTTACTCCCCATATGACTGGTGTCTAGTTGCATGCAGGAAGGATGTTCCTGACCTATCCCACCCACATTCTACTTGCCCAAAACCATAGGTACTGACTCCTAGGAGGGCACAGTGAACAGGTTTTCTCCAGTTAAGAACCCAGGTGTTTATGCTCTATCTCCCAGGGCGACATTCTGGTTTCCAACTGGCCTGCTTATGAGGGAGGGTAGATGCTGTTACCAGGAATGTGGATTCCATCACATGGACTCTAAAGAGGGAAGCAACCTAACAGATGTAAGTACGATAGAGAAATTGAGACACCAAAGTATAGAAAGGCTGATTTTCAGGCTGGGACAAGGCTGACACTGATGTTGTCCCAGGCCTTCAATCACAGTAAAAAATGAGATTTCCTGTCCCTTCCTGGTCTCTCTTCTTGTCTTATCTCCTTTTCCTCCCTCCTTGGCCTCTACTTCCTCTTCTCTTTTTTCCCCTCTCTGCTGTCATCCAAGTCACCAACCCTTCTCCCTTCCTCTTCTCTCTAGTCCCCTGCCCTTCTTTTCTTTCTGCCTCCTCTTCTACCTTCTGCCTTCCCTCTCCCTCCTATACCCTCCTCTCCTTTTAAATTAAAACCAGGCTGAGCTGAGTTTCCCCCTGTTCCATTCATCAGCAGAGCTATGATTTTTAAATAAAACCAGAAATAACCATAGAAAGATTCCATTGTGTTGGTCCCTCAGTTTTGGAGGTCACTCTGTACATCTTGGACCATCTAAAACAGGAGTTCTCAACATGTGGGTTGTGACCACTTTGGGGAGTCAAACCATAGTTTCTCAGGGGTCGCAAAAAACACAGATATTTAGGTTATGGTTCACAATAGTAGCAAAATCACAGTTGTAGAGTAGCAATTAAAATAATTTTATGGTTGGGGGTCACCATTTAAAGTATCAAAACACTAGGAAGGTTAAGAACCACTGATCTAGAATAAGTGTGTTGATGCTTCCTGTTTCTTTACAAACAACCCCCCAATCATAAAAACAAAACAAACATCTCCCCAGCCCCCAGAAAGCTATCTGCATGCTGTCTATGAACAAGATGGGCCATGGCTCTGTACCAGATATCTCTGCAGCCCTGGGGAGAAAGCAGGTGGATTGGGAATATTGTCTGTGACCCTAAAAGGCCACTGGACTCTAGAATTCATGAGCTCAGCTGCCTTCAGCTTTGTATAGTGAGTCAAAGAGGGAATGGAGGACTCCATTCAGCTCAGCCAGGCTTTCGGAGCAGAGATTAATAAAATCTCCCACACTCAAATACCACATGGTAGATGGTTTTTAAAAGCAAGAAAGGAATGTAATAAGAAGGATTGAAAGATGGAGTTAACATATCAGAAATGCACCCTCTGAATAAATGGAAACGTTCATAATAAGCTGTGAAATACAGAAACCAGAGGCCAAAAGGTGGGTGCAGTTTCTCGTAGAAGACATTTCATTTTATGACACAGTGGTCCAGGCAGGTGCAAGAGAGAAATGTATGGGAGATGAAAGGCACTTCCCAAGGGACTTTTTCAGGCCCTTCAGAGAGGATGGAGCCCCGTGTACTGACATGGACTTCATGATCAGGACTTGGGTCCCCACAGGGAGACAGAGGACTGTGACTTTCACTGAGATAACATGTCGGTGCTAATTATGGACTACAGGCTGCGTCTCCCTGCATTTTGAAGCAGACACAGTCCTCTGCTCCACCACACTTCCGCCACAAACAAATGTAGGAAAGACTTCAGAGCTTTCCTACTTTTCTGTCTGATGAGTGTCTGTTTAAAACCAAGAAACAAAAACAACAACCATTTCATAAGTCCGAGCTGCAAAACAGCTTTGAGAACTAGTGAGTGCATTTGGTCAATGGGGATAAAAAGCAATTAAAATGGAGAAAATTGACAAATCTATAAGGTTTTTTTTAACCATGGACCCAAAGATTATTTATACACTGTGAATATAGAATAAAACTTAAGCTTAATTTAAAAGTCAGATAAAGGGCAGTAGTAAGGCTAGTGATCTCTTTGCCAGGTGTGTGTGTGTGTGTGTGTGTGTGTTTCCTTCCCTTCCTGCCTTTCTCCTAAGAGCTGCCTTGTATTGTGAAGAATGCCACAGCAGGAGCTTATACTAATTCTGGTTATTTACAAACATACCTGGAGTATATCCTATCAGGCACCCTGCTGCCCTTCAACTGTGATACAGGAAGGAGAATCCCAGTCACTACAATATTGGTTATTTTCCACTCCCTGCCTAGTAGTCTGCATCTCTTTGCCTTGGATGCAAAGAGTTGCTGAGGGAGGAGAGATCTTAGGACTCAGCACAGCCCTGGGAGCTTGCTCTATCTGCCAGCGTGTTTTCCATATCTTATATACACTCATATCCTACCACAGTGAAGGCTGTTGCTAAAGAGGACCCCAGAATCCTTGCTGCTATCCCTGGTAGCTTGTGGTAGATGTAGCAACCTCATTGGTTGTAGTCCAGCAGGGGTGAGGTCTCCCCCATCCTAAAATCATGACAGTTGTGACCAGTGTTTCCATAAATATACACATGTCTGTGACTCTGATACTCTGGCTTCATTTCCCTGGGTACAGAACAAGAAGTGGATCATATGTTGTTGTACCTATTTTTAGTGTTGTTATAAAACCATACCTCTAAATCTGAAAATCTTTCCTGAGCTTTTTGCCCCATAAGGCAATGTCTCTACTGATGATTTATAACATTTCAACAATGAAAGAGAAGAGTGGGTAGTTTTCTTTTTTGTTTCTAGTAACTTCAGAAATTATTTTACTTATACATTATAGTACACATCCTGTCTCTACCTTACCATTTTAACACCGAGTGGTTAGTAGCATATCTTTGTACCTCACTTTTATGTGTATGTGTGTGTGCATGAGTCTGTGCTCCATGTGCACACGGTGACATATAGACCAAAGTATGTGTCAGATCCCCTGGAACAGGAGTTACAGATGGTTGTGAGCCACCATGTGGGTGTTGGGAATCCAACCCAGATCCTCTGCAAGAGTAGATAAAGCTCTTAACAACAAAGCTATCTCTACAGTCCCTTGAAGCTCACCTTTAGCTTAAAGAGTTCCAGGTTTGCTTTTTAAATTACTCTATGAAACTTGAGATGAAAGGGGAAAGCAGTCTATAAATCAGAAAGTAATTTATTTAAATAGCTTTTATTCAATGCCATTTCTGCCCGTGTTCATCAGTCTTCAGGTAAAGATGGCTGTCCTCTTTACCAGTTTACTTAGTGGTTGTGTGTGTATGCAGGAGTTGATCTCTGGATATATCTTCTAAAATCTAGTTTTAAGTGAATTGCTGCTTACCAAGCTGACCATTCTAGATATCTAATGCCCTTTGACCCCATGGAGGTTAGGATATGACCCATGAATCCATGATTCTTTTAAACAAAACTTTAGTGGCCTCAAGATATCATCACGTATGCATACCCAGAGAGTTGACTATAGACTTTGAGTTTGGTCCCTCCTACACCCAAAGATCCAGAGAGTAAGATGGCCATTTCATTCTCATCTCTTGTTCATGTTGACTAGTTGTAGTGTGTATTTGTTCCATTTCCTCCTCTTGCTGTGAGAAAACATCTAACAAAAGCAGTATTAATTTTCCCACTACGTATATAGACCAAATGTAAGGCTAGAGGCATGTGGACTCTGCCCTTAGGAAATGTGCCTGACTGAAGAAAGCAGAGAGAAAAGGAGAAAAGACTTACCCTTACCTTGGGGTGTTGCAAGGGGTTCTGGGTAGTAGGAGATGGTCACAGTAAGAGTTCACACCCACAGGAAATGAAGCAGCATGCTTAAGAAACACCTCTACACCCCAACTTACCCTAGAGATATTTAAGTTGTGAGAGAATCCAAGTCCCTTGAAATCCCCATTTTCCCCTATTCACTGTCACGCTTGGTAAAAGTACAGTGGATTTTTTTGTTAAAAAGGTTTTATTTTACATATACAAGTGGTTTGTCTGAGTGTATGTGTGTGCCCAAGGAGGTCAAAGAGGCCCTGGGATCCTCTGAATCTGAAATTACAGATGTTTGTGGGCCTCTGTGTGCTGAGAATCAAACCTGAATCCTCTGCAAAACCAGTCAGTGCTCATAACCACAGATCTGTCTCTCCAGTCATCGTCCAGTAGATTTTAAAATATACCTCAAGACATTAACTTCGCTAGTTTAGAACATAATTTCTGGCTTCAAGGGAAGGCACTGGCCATGTTCTGATCCAAATTCTGTTTATTTGGAAAGGAGTACACGAGGCATCTCAAGGAGGAGGGAGCATCACATAGAGTGTCATAAGGTGATACACAAGGGAGGTGAGCTATGGGAGAGGTAAAGAATCCTTTCATCCACTCCAGTTGAAAACTGCATTCAAGCTCATTGGGGATGACAGAGGCAAGCAGTGATGTGATGAACAGATTGGTGAGAAGATGCTGTTAAGTATAGAAGGCTCTCCCCAGGGAGGGGAGAGACAGAGACAGTAGCATAAATGGACCTATTCCCAGGCTCTTAAAGTTGATGGATGCTGGAAAGAAAGACTAAAAGGACTTCAAAAATAACTTTACCAACTAAATCTTTGCAGTAGGAAGTTTTCTAGACTGAACCTCATCCTTATGTCTTTCCCAAATGGAAAAGCAACAGGAGACTGGTTAAAACAAAATAACACACACACACACACACACACACACACACACACACACCACTTAGCAGTAAACCTCTCAAGAGATACACAGAACCTACAGGAATGAAGCTATATAGCTGAACTGTAGACCTAAACCAATAGCAGAATACACTGTAACCCAGGACTGGCAGATCAATACAGAAAATGATATAAACCATGCCAATCCTATTTCATAATGTTAGAACTTGGCAAGAAGGTCCAAGGTGAGCACAAGCTCCAGGATGGTTCTGAGAAAGCAGTTATTGCCTTGAGGATGGTCTCAGCTGCATCCTAAGACATCTGATGTCCATGGGGGAACTGAGTAATTATCCAGTCCTCAGAAGAATGTGGAAAACACCCAAGATTCATTAGCACTTTCATTAGAATTTGGTACATGATAAATACTCTATTTCAGGTTAGCAACACACACACACACACACACACACACACACACACACACACACTGGGTGGAGGTGTCAATAGCATGCCCAAATAGCTAGCTTGCAAACTACTTAGAACTAATTATTTTAAGTGTCAAATATTGGGGCTGGAGAGAAGACTTGGTGGATAAGACCATGGGCTGCTCTTGCAGAGGATCTGGGTTTGATTCCAAGGACCCTCACAGTAGCTCACAACTGTAAGTCCAGTTCGAAAGGATTCAAGGCCTTCTTCTGGCCTGTATGAGTACTGCATGCATGCAGGCAAAACACCCAGACACAAGATAAAAATAAATAAAATATTAAAACTAGCAAATATTTTCTTCATCTGTTCTCTATTAATTGATATAACATACACAGAGAGACCCCTCATGATAAAACAGCTAAAATTGTATGTAAATACAATTTGTAATTCTAATGTACAAGAATCACTACTGTCCTTGATGTATTCCAGGAACTGTGAAGTTTTAGGGGTTTCTTTAGAGATGTCTAGTAGATTTTCTCATTTCATGGTCTTTCCACTTCCAAAACCCTAATACACAATGGGCTGGAAAAAGAAATTATTAGGAGTTGACAAAATATGCAAATTACTAGAGTTTTGCACAACCTTATTTTAGTAAATATGAAAATAAAGAATGGAGATTTCCCTGACATATGGATACAACTCTTCCATCATAAAAAAATTAATAAGCCACAAAGAATTACCTATTAATTTGACTACACGATAAATGAAAGGGTGTTCATTAAACTGTATCATAATTAAACCAAAAGATAACTGAAAACAGAGAAAAGCTTATAATACAGATGGCAAAGCCTCCTCTTTATTATGTAAAGATCATTTATTTATAGATCTATCAATGCAGACACAGACACTTTATAAAATGGATTAAGGACATGAACAGTCAAGAAAAGAAAAACATCCACCGTGGGAAATATATATATATCATAAAATATTCAGCTCTATTATTAATAGAAAAATGTTGGATATGAAAAGATGAGAAAGGGAGAAAGGATAACAATTATGGAATATAATAAACAGATGAATATTACCAAAGTACATTATGTGATAATGTCACAAAGAAACCCTTACTTTGTGTAACTAATGCACAGTAACAGAAAGATGTGTTACTTCAAATTGTTAAATAATTTAGCACTGTACCATTTTTCTTGGCACAAGATGTTAACATTGATACTTACACAATGTCAGTGTTTTGATGAGCAAGTGTTGCATGATACTGTTCCTGGAAGACATAAAAAAAAAAAATGTCTACTCACCTCAGAGAACTAACAAGACCACAGGAAGGATACCGTGGAAGTCCAGCTTGATGAACCAATGAGCTTTCCTGAGGTTACTTCCAGGAGCAGAAATGACTCACAGAGGGCTGCATCACCACTGCCCACTCCAACATGGGTGACAGATAACAAAATGCTCAGAACCTGGAGCATACTGCATAGCCTGCAGGCAGCTCAACAGGTTTGGAGAGTGTCCATTCCCAGTGGTGCCTCTGTTGGTCTCTGAATTTACTGTGTATATTCTCCCCTCTGGTCTGGGTGTTTCTCAGCTGCCTCAATGCTTGCCCAGAGTGGAAGAGGGCTAGTGAATCTTGTCAATTTCTGGAACTTTCTGAATCCTTGGAGATGTTCACTTCCTGAGATTAAGGCTCCTCCTTGCAGGATAGAATATCTTAACCACCTAACAGAACACCTTGTATCTTAACACACTTCCCCCAAGATGAAATAAATGTGTAAAGTCCTGTTGATCGATTCCTAAAATTACATTATATTTTTTCTGACTATCAGCCTTCCTATCTAGAATATGAACCCCATGAGGCTTTTATCTCCATCTCCAACTCTAGACCAGCATTGAGCACACAGATGACTAGTAGGTATCTGCTGAACTGATGCTTGACTAAGGGCAGTGATGGAACTACTTCTCCATAAAAATTCAAATAATGGCTACGTCTTGCCTGAGAGCCTAGAAGTAAATTAAAGTGTCAAGTCTGATTATAAAATTCACTCTTAAATTAGGAGAATTCCCATGTAATAGTCTCTTCAGAATCATCTTTTCCTGCCCACAGAACATAACTTTTGGTTCCACATTACCACAGGGGTAAAAAGGACATGAGATAGGGTTGAAGGCTCATCAGAAAACATTTGGAAATAAATAGGAAAGGAAGAGACCAGCCCATCTGTCCCCATGGTCCAGGATCATCTCTCCTGCTATTTTAATGGTTAATTTCCTGGCTCAGCTGCATGGTGCCTCTTCTGGGGAAAACAGAATTCACTTTGCGGGACAATTCACTTTGCGAAGAGAATCCATTGTTCCCTGAAATGCAACACTAAAAGCTGAAATCTCCTTTGCTGTCTGTAAACGAATCTTTCAAACAAAAGCATTAAAATAAATAGACTGAGTTTCAAATAATTTCAGTGCTTTAAGAATTCTCCTTCTCTGTCCACCATCCACAGAGACATCTTTTCATAAGTAGGATAGTAAGGTGACTTCTGAGTGCAAACTCCGGCCATTTCAGGGAGACAGCCAAATTAGACCTATTTACAGCCTGGCTTCCTTTTATGCACCTGATGGGCAAATGCAAAGAACTCATCTCTTTCCTATATTACATTTGCTCAGTCTGGTATTTTTCAACAATTAAAAAGGCAGTTAGATCGGACTGGTTAGGCTTGCTCTTGGTGGAGGCAGGGGGATCAAAAGTTCAAGGGTAGCCTCAGCTAAAGAAGGAATTCAAGGGCAGCCTTGGCTATATGAGGACCCCACCCCCTAACACACACACACACAATATCTGGGTGCCCAATATTGCTGGATCATATGGATTTGTCCATTTATTTTTCTCCTGATGTAGGATTTTGAATTCATACCAATGTCCAAGTATCTCTGGTTCTCACACATCTTCCCAGCACAGGAAGAAAATGCAATTAGTTTCACTGATTCTAGCCAGGTCTCAGTACACACACACACACACACACACATACATGTACATGTACACACACTTTATATGTACATCTTTGTGAAATCCATAAGATGTGCTGTGGGGTAGTTTCCTCAGATTTAAACATTTCCTCCATGTAGGAAGAAGGTGACTTGTGAAATCTGGGAAGCAAACAAGCTCCACCAGCCTGGGAAAGCTGACACTGGCAAGATTCCCATTCCCCAGCTCTCAGAAGCAATGAGCACCTGCTGAGAGGAGACTCTGGGGAGCAGACCCCTGAAGAGGAGTGTATCTCCCAGCAGATACATGCAGAGACTGCCAGTTTTGAAGCTCTCTTGAAGTCCTTCCCTGTGTTGAATGGATCTCTCTCTCTCTCTCTCTCTCTCTCTCTCTCTCTCTCTCTCTCTCTCTCTCTGTGTTTGTGTATGTGTGCATATGTGTTGTGTCTTCCCAGGAAAATTATCAAACATAACAACCTAATATGACCACTTTGAACATAGTCCCAGGCTTGGAGGGATCTGTTGATATCTGATGTCCTTAGTGAACACAGCTGTCTGAAGAAAGAAAACAAGTCAGAAAGGGCCCCAATCCCAATTACACACCCCATGGCCTTACTGAACTCTGCAAGGTGGTGGCATAAGGGCACCTTCTTTGCTTGTTCAGAATCAAAGCTGAGGGCCCAAGACAGTGTAGATTATTTCCAGGGCTCACAGTCCTCATTAAATATTCACCGACAGATAACTGAAGAAGAAAAGTGAGATCTTTTTCTGAAATGAGAGAAAAGCTGAGGCTTCCCTTCTTGCTATCTGGCTCTCCTCCCCTCCAGGGCCTGACCCTGCTCTCCCAGGAACATGCTGCAGGCTCTGGAGCTCACTGTCTCTTGATAATTGCTGTCTGGAGGCCCTGCCTGCCAGACTCTTCTGAGAAGTGATTAGGACAGACGACATGTTGCTGGCTTCTGGGTTCAGATATTTTATCTCAATTACATGAACCTCAAAAGAAAGAAAAGGCCTGATCACTTCAGTTCTCCACTCTCACTGTGCTTTGGCAAGCTGCAGAAATAACAGGGTCAGAATCTAAGTCAGTTAAGGACTTTCAAAGACTCTCAATGTGACACCAAGTTCAGTCTCACCTGCCACCAGCTCCCACCGGGAAGTGCAACTCAGCAAGGATGCTTGTAAAATTAATCTTACTCACCAGAACTCTGACTTCTCCTTCCCTTAGCTTAGGAAATGCTGTGAGGACAGCTTTCCACCTCTATAATGACATACCTGAGGTAATCAACTTACAGAGGGAAAAGGTTTCTTGGCCCTAAAGAAAGTGGGATGTACTCATTGCTTTGCAATGTCTGTAGAAGTGCTGGATGATAAAGGCAGGAATATTCAGTGAGAGAAAACAAAAACAAAAATAAAAACCACAAAACTGTTCACCTCAAAGTCAGGAGACCTAGGAGAAAGTATTACCCTGCAAATTATGCCCTGTCCCACAAAGGAGATACCCCTCCAAACAGAACCACCCTGAGACCCTCAAATTGCATTTAATGTACTCAATTCTTTAGTACACATTAAAATAGTTTTCTTTCTTTAAACCCAAATGGGCAAAGAGGAGTTTGATGTGCCTTCTTCAACTATGGTACTTTATTAATTCTTTGAGAATCTTAACAATGATTTTAATTATATTCACCTCTCGTTCCTACCCAGCCCCTCCCATACCCACCCTAACGCCTTCCTACTGCCCAAACCTATATGTTTTCCTTCTTCTTAATAACCCACTAAGTCAATGTACACTGCTGTCCTTGTGCTCCTGGGACACCCACTGGAGCAAGGTTGAGAGAAACACACCCTTAAAGAAAACTGATTCTCCCTCCTCTATCCCACCTCTAGAAGCCATCAAGTACCCATAGATGTTCAGTTAGGTTAGGGGTGGAGATTCATAAACCCCTACCCACTCCATTTTAGAATGCTGGCTGGATTGATTTGTGCAATAGCCACTATTGCTGTGAGTTCACGCACATCAGTCTTGTCACATCCAGAAGATACCATTTCAACATGGTCATCTCCGACCTCTGGCTCTTCCAGCTTTTCTGCTCTCTCCTTCCATGATAGTTCAACTCTTGGGAGGTGGGGGTGGTGGATGCCCAGGTTGTGGTTGAGCTCCCTCTGACATTTATTCTCTACACTTTGACCAGTAGTGAGTTTCCCTGTTAACTGCCATCCACTTCATAAAGAAACCACTCTGATGAGGACTGAAACCTGCACTTACTTATGGTCAGATACAAATGTAGAAAGGGAAGCTTGACATCATGTCCGTTTAGCAAAATAAAAATAGTAAGTTTTTTTTTACTATTAGTTTTTTATTACTTATTTTATAGTAAGTTTTGTCCTCTAGGGCCTGTGAGGCTGACAGATGTGAGCTTATTACTAGGTGTATTGTATCCCACCATTCCTGTGAGATGAGCCTGAAATCCTATCTTGATGTGTATTTTGCATTCTGCTTCCATTTGAGATAGGATAAGCTCACACATTTCAGGAGCATTTTTTTTTCAGGTCTACAGGAACCACACCCACTTCCTCTCACCATGCCTTCTGGCTCAACTTTGACAAGTTTTTATTTCCAATAACTTACAAAACCTCATTGAAGTGTCATTAACTAAAACATGTATGTTGTGCACATATGTTGTACACAAAGAACTCTGATATACATGTTGAGATAAGCTGATTCTGCACCATAACAGGCAAAGATGTGATTTAATTTCAAATGTCTGGGTTCAGGATGCAAAAGATATTTCCTTGATCCACTAAGAAAGGAGCTCTTTATCCCCATCCCCACTTCTACTCCCCTCCCCCACCCCCACCCTTCCCCTAAACCCCCATTCACCATCTATCATCCCTTGGAACTTCAATGGCTGAAGCTCAGAAACTGATGTTTCCCATTGGTGGTTGGTGAATATCTTGACAAGGTCTCACACTGTTCCTTCTGTGAATGTTGGCTGCACCCCTGACATGCCCTTGGTGAGGAGAATGAAATATTTTTGCACCCAGGAGCATAGCAGAGTGTTTGCCACTCAAAGGGGACCTCACAACACAAAGTGAATATTAATAGCATTATGATGGCAATTTTTACACTATGCTTTTTTACCACTGGAAAAAAATTAAATTAAATTAAAAGTAAAAATGAATAAAATAAATCTAAAATTATAACTCTTCTGTTACAAGTTTATTTCAATAATAAATGTAATATATATGGGTTATGACCTCTGTACTATATTCTGGGCATGGTGCTTTCCAAACTACCTTATGTTACTTAAGAAATGATATATAAAGATGTTTTCGATTATTTCTTTTAATTTTGAAATTATAATTACATCATTTACCCCTTTCCTTTTCCTCCCTCCAAATACTTTCATATCCCTTCTTTCTCTTTTTCAAATTCATGCTTCTTTATTAATTGTTATTATATTCATACATGTGCATCTTTATACAGACATCATCCTAAGTATAACCTGTTCAAGGTCTATGATGTTATTTGTATGTATGTTTTCAAGGCTGATAGTTTAATATCAGACAAGCAACTGGTGTGCTCTATCCTGTGGAAGACTGTTTCTCATACTCTCAGCATTCCTTAGTTATTTGTCCAGGGTTGAGGCCTCCTGAGCTTTCCTCTACCCATGTTGGCACATTTATTATTGTCCTTGTAGACACAGATAAGTGTAGTTCTCAACCCTCACCAAGAAGATTTCTTTTTGCAATGGAGACTACCCCAAACTACAATCAATCAAAATGCAGAGTTATAGAGCCCAGTCCCAATAGATACATCTATAAAACAAATCCACACCCAAGGTTCAGGGAACATTGTGGAAGAGGTGAGTGGTGGAAAGAATGTAAGAGACAGTGGAGCAGGTTGTTTGCTGTAAGACAGTGTCTCCTAGTAACATCAGAAGATACACCATAATGTCTCACCAACATGACTGCTATTTAAATATAAGATAAAGAGAAATATATTTTTGAGAGACTGTATTGGTGAGACTCTTTCAACTCCCCCTTGCAGAAGATATAGTGATTAGTTAAATTCCACACAAAGGAGAAGGAAGGGTTCGGAACTCAATGTAGGCAACGAGAATAAGATGGTGATTTGATCAATAAATGTTCACCCTAACTGTTTAGAGATTAGAGAGAACAATGCTCAGCCACAGACAGCCTGGAGCTCCTTGTCTTCAAGTAAAATCTGAGCAGAACATAGATCCTGAGGCTCTTCTAAGACACATTGTGATCAATATAGGAGGAGGCAATGAGAAATGGCCAGTTCAAGAATGAAAAAAGAAACAGATGCCCAGGTAAAATCTGCCAATGGGACAAGGTCTTCTGCTGTTTGTGAGATATGCATTGGGAATGGAGAACATCTACAGATTGAAAAAGAGCTCAGAGGACCTGGCCAAGCATCCTTACACAAAACTTGATGATCTCACACCAATTAAGAATTACATGAAAATAGTCATATTGGAATGAACTTAGGCAGCGAAGAGACTAGAAAATGACATGTTTATTGATCCTTTAATGCTTGCTTCCTTTTTTATACATGACCCCTCTGGGTTCTTTGACGAGTCATGCACCCTGATTGGGTTCATCTCACAACACTTTCTTGCCAGCTCTGAGTGTTTTCTATCCAATAAATGCAACAAACCAGGATGACAATAACAATAAAGTGTACTTGGATGAATCACAGGTCAACATCTTGAAGATGAGATGTTATTATTCCTTATTTTCATGTCCTTCTTTGGGCTGCTGTAGATTTAGGGCTACCAATGTACATCAAATGTCTTACCTCTCAGGTCTCCATCTTCATTTAAGCCTTGTAGAACTTAAGTCCAAATCAGTGTAGGTGGTTTGACTAATGGTCCAGATTGAGGTCACAGAGGAGACAGTTGGCCGGGGTAAATCCTAGGCAATGACTTCCTTTCTTTGCCTGTCTTAGTATCTCAGCTGTGACACCACACTAGTCAGGTACAAAAATGTGAGCCCACATCTGTTATATTACTGATGATACCTCCTAAACACTATCTGGGATACCATGGAGCTTTGTAGACTCCACTTAAGTAGTTTATGGGCTCCAGGGATGGCTCACTGGGTAAAGCATTGACAACACAGGCCTGATGATCTGAGTTTGCAGCCCCAGAATCCACCTAAGTCTGGATGCATGTCTTTAACCCCAATACTTCTATGGGAGTCAAGAGACTCCCTGAAGCTTGTGGGCCAGTAAATCAAGCATTGGTAATGGTGAACAATAACAAAGCCTTTCTCAATCAAGTTGGAGAATAAGGTCTGAGGTTGAAGGCTGGCTTCTGACCTCCACTGAATGCTGTGGCAATGTGCACCTGCATTCAAACACTCATTCATTTCATTCATAAACATAAAACACACCCACACGTGTGTGTGCATGCATACACATACACAGACACAGACACACCCCACATACCACATGCACATCCACAACTGGACAATGTAGAGGGAGTGAGAGACTTTGGAACACCCAGTCTTAGGTAGGATGTCTTCATCAAACCCCTCCACTCAGGGACCATTGCAGAAGAGGAGATGGAAAGACTGTAAGAGCCAGAGGGGAGAAGGACATTAAGGGAAATGGTATCTTCTAGACACAGCAGGACTCACACAATATGAACTCATACAGTAGCAACATGCACAGGGCCCACATAAGTTCAAACTAACTGGGATCCCAGTGCTGAAAGGGATAAATAGAATGAATTTCCAACCCCCAACCCAGAAGCTGTCTCCAGCTGATAATCATTTGCAAAGGAAAAATTAGTTTTCCCTATTGGAGTCTTACTGGATATATAACCACACTTAAAGTTAAGTCCCATGCCCAGCAGTAGATTGCTAAGGCAAACAAACTCAATAGCTGTTTTTTCAGATTTGCTTTGTCTCATATTGCACCTGAGCTTTTTTGAAAAAAAAAAAAATCTTTTAGAACTTTTGCTTATATATTATGGTTCACATTTTGTGTTTTTATGGGATTTTGGTTGTGTGTGTGTGTGTGTGTGTGTGTGTGTGTGTGTTTCTTATACTTTTTCACTTATTATTTTACTCTGGCTTGGTTTTTGTTGTTGTTGTTGTTGTTGTTGTTGTTGTTGTTGTTGTTTTTCATTTTATTGGGGGTTTTTTCCCCATTTGTTTTCTAAAGACAGAGATAGAGGTAGGAAGTTGGTTTGGTGGGGAGGTGTGGAGGATCTAGGAGAGGTGATGGAGGAGGGAAAACCATGACCACAATATATTGTATGAGTTTTCAATAAAAGATAAACATGAACAGTAAAAGTAAAATACAGAGAAGTGAAAAAGAAGAAGAAATTTATGTATTAGAGAATGCCAGTCCAGAGACTTTGTGCCTTGACAATAAAGCCTCAGAGGTAGCCATGTAATGGAAAAATGGATAAACACAAACAAGAAATTATATGACTGATCTGGTAGCTACTACATCTGTCCCATTGGAGAGTGGCTAATTCTACCATGTAAGGTGGATTCGAATTGGTTGAGTTTGTGTTCTACTTTGCTAGGTCCTAGCTGAAGCCTAAGTCTCTTCTGCTCAGAGGTTTCAGGTTTGATTCCCACTATAACTAACTTGAATATTGAATCATGGGCAACAACATTATCTTTTGTGATAATCACCTCGTATCGGGTTTCCCAGAGTGCACTGTGGTTCACATGGGCACATCTCATTCAGCATCCCTCAGTTTCTTCATTCAGCCTGTGCCTGGGGTTATGGTGAAAAATCTCTGTTGCTGCTAGGAACTGAATGAGTTTGTATAGATAATGGGAATAGTCATGCTTTGGAGGCCTGTGGGAGTCATAATGAAGTTTCATAGAAGGTCCTACTATGGTTACCATAGAGATAGAACTGAATTTATGTTACCTAGCCATGGAGGAGCCAAGAGTTCAGTGAGTGGGGCATGAATGAATTTTCAGGGTAGATCTGTGTAAGAATTATCTTGTTGGGCATGTTGATGCCTTTGACAACTGCACTTGGGAGGTAGAAACAGGCAGATCTCTGTGAGTTTGAGGCCAGCCTGGTCCACATAGTGTGACTTTGTCTCAAAAAAATAGCCTTGATCATGTGATGTTTTGGGAGCATATGAAAGTCAAAATGGTAAAATTGTATACTTTATGTCTAAAATTCCTTGCTACAACTACTAAAATGTCATCTATAAAAATATTTTGTAAGAGTTAGAAAGATCACTCAATAGTTAATAGTACAATTTATTCTTTCAGAGGATCCAAGTTCAGTTCCCAGTACCTATATCAGATGGTCCAAAACCTTCTGTAACTCCAGTACTAGAGGATCAAATGTCTCAGGCATCTCAGGGTACACACACACACACACACACACACACACACACACACACCCCATGCAAAATGGAAAAAAAATAAATCTATTAAAATATTTTGTAGCAATCTAAATGGTTCTGGGAGACATTTTTGATTGTAGGACATACTCACAATGAAATATAAACTAGTTCAGAAAATTTCAAGTTCCACCTACAAGTCACAGAAAAATACTGTCTAATAAGTTACATTATCGCCATAGCTTCTTTTATTTTTTTCAAACAAATTTTGATAGAAGCAATGTAAAATTGGGGTATTGGTAACAGTTTCATGACTGAGTTAAATTAAGTAGTTCATGTTTCTAAAATCAGTAGCCATGAAAGTTCACACAGGCAGAGACTAAAATCACGGGAACCAAAACCTTTATTTTTGAAACATAATATAGTTTAAATTAGGTTTCTGTGTATTGGGGCAAGGATGGAGGAGGGCGGCCATTTTGTGTCAATGAGGGCCAGAAGAGGGCACCAGATTCCCCGGAACTGTAGTTACAGATGGTTGTTAGGCACCTTGTGGGTGCTGGGAGTCGAACAAAGGTCCTCTGCAAGATCAGCCAGTTCTTAATGGCTGAGTCATTCCACCAGCCCCAGATTTCTGATTCTATTTTACAACCATCCAATACTATGCCAGTGTCTATGTTTCCTTAACTTTATTGGAGGCTTGTTTATGGAAAAAGAACATGGGCTGTCTTGGTGAAGGTCTCAAGTATAATGGAAATGAGCTTACATGCTATTCTGTTGGTGTATTGCTTGAATATCGATTAGCTATGTTGGCTCGTAGTTCTGTAAGATTCTGGTATGTTTGTACCATCTTTCTTCTCCTTTTTATTTGTTACTAAAATAAAATTCAGGTTCTCTCACATCACTCCTACTATCTCTCACCCCTTCTCCCTTAGTTCTTCTCAGTCACCTTAGACAGTTTCACCTTCACTTTCAAGTCATATGCACATAATTTTATTTATTGATATAAAATATGAGATCCATAAATGTGGGAAATGTGAATCTAGCCTAATTTTTATGATGAAAATCTTCATTTGTGTCTGATTTTTGGAAAACACTATAATTTTCCCTTCTTTATGGCTGAGTAATAGTCCATTGTAAATATACAGCACATTTTATTTGTTGGCAGATATCTACATCCGTTTGATAACTTAGCTGTTATTGACAGTGCTTCAGTAAACATAAATGTGAAAATGCCTCTGACTCACTGAATTCTATGGGTATCTACAGGTGAACTTGTACAACATAAAATGAGTATTAGGTAGAAAAGCACTTTCTGGCAGTATTCCTTCGAAGTTAACCTCAGTTTGTATGTAGTGCCCACAACTCCTTCCCTTCTTATTTGTAGGTCTGAAATTCTGCAATCAGGGTCCTAACCCTTACTCTACTGAACAAGTTCCTGACTGTGTCTTGAAAATTATTTCCAGTCTTTCAAGTTAGAGGCATGCACAGCCCTTGATGACTGAGCATTGTGGAGGAAAAAGCAGTTCTGGGCAGGGCATCTTAACACCCCTGTGTACAATTACCACACCAGATACAAGTCAGTTTAGTAAGTCTCATGAGATTCCTTCCATCTGGTGCACAGGTGGAAGACCATTTATTTAGAAAAGATCGAATTGAGGATAACCTTTCTTTGCTCTTGGAGACCTACCTGAATGGGTTTCTCAGGGGTGTGACAACCTGGATTGGAGAAAGATTTGTGTTGTCAAAATAAAAGTTCACTGTGGCCACAGATTGTCACTGTTTCGAATGCTTACTACATATTTAAAAACTGTGGTCATTCCAAAGCCAGAGCATACTAACACACCAATAGTGTATGTTTGGAACAGAGAATGTAGGCATTTTTATGCCCCCTCCCCCTCTGCTGTACAATTACAGCTGTGGACATAAGAAAAATGCATGTGTGGCTAAACATATGGAGAGATAAATGCCTTTTTATATTTTATTTGTGAAAACAGGCTATAAAACACTTGGGGGGAATAAGTAGATTGAATATTTTCACTCAGTTTCTTAAATATTTTTATAATTATTTATTATAAAATGTATTTTATCATGTTTTTCTGTTGAATAGAAAGTATGGAGTATTAACCAACAGATATTCTTGATTTCTTAAGAGGTGGGTTAGGTGAAATGTGAAATTCTATCTGAAAGATACCTGAATGGGAGGATCACCTAATGTTCTACTGATGGCCAAGCACCAGTGATCGGTAGTGTCCAGTTAAATCTACATCCATTAAGTAGCTTTATTGTTGTCTATTTAAAAATACAATTAATGTAGTTTATTTTTAAATGCACAGTGATGGTGTTGATGGGTTGAAATTGTTGTATATTGTAGTTAGATGGGTTGGAAATATTGAGAATACCCATGTACTAATGTCAAATTACTAGAAACTTGAAGGGCAAAGACAGAATTTGGATCTTTTTGCAAAGGGTCATTTCGTGACTAACAATTTTCTGCCTTCTCAGAGACAGAGAAGGATCTGAGAGACAGTAAGAGAGCAAAGAGGCTTTGTGGGGCAGTGATCTGTGCAGTTAGTCTGGCACCCAGTTGAGCACAGGCAAACTTTGGGAGACCCCGAGGAATCTGCAAGGGACCAGAAACATTATGCCAAGGCTCCCGGGAGGCTTTGGCTCCAGTCACGGTAACATACCACGCCCCAGGTAGAGGCATGGCTACACAGCCCCAAGCCATCCCCATGTTAATGAGATACCTAGAAGCTTAGCCATGCCACTTCACAGTTACTATATCTGCCCTGCCTCTCTGGGAGAGGCAGAGGTACAATTCCATTCATGCCACTCTCCACATGATGAAAATAAACGTCTTAGAATTAGGGACGGTCTCTTCATCTGGACCCACCGTGGAATGTGAGGGATCTGGCCCTTGATTAATGAGTCACAGCTAACCAGTGCTCCAGACCGTACCTGTTCACCCAAGCCTAAGCAGCTAGCCTGGCACCCAAAGCCACAGAGACCCCAGCTGCACTCTGGCTAGCCCTTCTGTGGAACCTTGTGGCTACTGTGGTGCCCCTGGCTAGAGAACCCACGGAGACTGCTGCCTCGAGTTCCCTGGGAATTGCCCCTCCCCCACCCAGGGGCAGGGCCCGCAGAGGCTTCCTACAGCCCCTACCTGCCCGTCAGACTTTGTGAGAAGATGTGCAGTTGCTTCCCTCATATCTGCTGTCCAGCCCAGAGCCGCAGCACCTTGGGACAGACATGTGGGACTTCATTCCACTGTGCCAGGTTTGGTCCCAACAGAGCTCCTCAACACAGACCCCAAGGACTGTAGGGACATCTATAGAGCAAAGAGTCTGGGGAAAAGAAAATGGGGAGACTGGAGAGTTAGTAGACTTATTTGTACACATCAGGGGTGCTCTTGAAATTCAAGTATATCTCAGCAAAGAAACGATAAAGCAGAATCCAGAAATCTCAGCCCATAGGGAGAGCCCATAAGGGTAGATGTTTCCCAGTTGTGACATAGCACTTACAGGGGCAGCCTTCCCAGGAAGTCTTTATCTAGGATTAGCAAATATCTGTACATCTCCACTGTCTCTTTGACCCTCCTTTGCCAAGGGACCATGGTGTCTCCCATGTGCTGTCATTGGCTCTGACAGTTGTCACTGCTCTGTAGGAACTGGAGTTCTGACACCAAATGCTCATCTTTGGAGGACTAAGCATGCTTTCTGAGTCAGTTTCAGATCATTTCCCGGAGGCTCACTACAATTTTAACCCCGACATTTAGAGATGGTGTTTGGGGTTTACCAGACTCTAAATGGAGTTTAGAAGAGAATTGACTTTATGAACATCACACAGTGTAATTACATCTCGAATCAGCTCTACATTGGCCAGTATGATCCCAGT
>JADRCH010000408.1:209043-244043 GCA_019843965.1 Rhynchomys soricoides | reverse complement strand
GAGGAGATTAATGGGTCTCTGAGATAGAACATCCACACCAGTTCAGATGGCATCTCACAGAGTGTGTGAATTGGTGCTTGCTGTGTTCATCTGCACAAAAAGTATTGGGCAATCTTGACATTTCTTCAACCGAATGTTGGCTGAGAGGAGAGCGATGATCTGAGGGTCCTCCGTGCCTTCGTTCCAATTGAGGCAATTTACCACATTTTGGAGAAAAGGCAGAGGAAGGGGTAGAAATGCACCTACCATTTTACAGATAGTAAAGTGGCTCTGGTATTGGAGAGCACATGGGAGCCCAGACAGAGAGCATGTGCTCAGATGAGTAAATGGGGTTCATTCTTCAGCCCCAGGATTCAGGGCTCAGAGTCCTCTGAGAGTCAGAGGAAGAAAAAAATTGGGTGGTAATGCTCTATACTATCCAGGCCTTCTTCAGCCACACATAGGCAGGGAGGGTGGGAATTCATGATTCCTGAGGAGAGAAGAGATCGCCTGAATTACAATTGACCTCTGAGGTGCAAATATTTAAGAGAAGGGGTTTGAGATCTTTGGCTAAACAAATTATTCTAAATAATTTGGAAAACACCAAAAACTCAAGCTGTAGGGCTGGAGAGATGGCCCAGTGGCTAAGAACACTGGATGCTCTTCTAGAGACCCAAGTTTCATTTCCACATGATGGTCCACAACAATCTGTACTTAACATCCTTCAGAAACTCCAGTTCCACAAGAACTGATGCCCTCTTCTGGTCTCCTTGGGTACTGCATGCACAAGGTGCACAGGCATACATTCAGGCAAACCACTCATACACACGGAACAGACAAAAGAATCTCAAATTAATCCTATGAGCTTCTCTGGGCATAGTGCTCAAAATGCAAAAGTGATTGTACAGGCAAATACATTGACTTGTGCACCCGTTTGTATTAAATGTGAATATATTTATTTGCTCTGAGAGAGGCATTGGATGAGGAAAAATCCATTTGTAGATTATAAATATATTTATAAATGAATGGAGTATTGGTAGTACTCACGCTCTCCATCTATATTTCTTCTGAAGGCAAATGATTAAAACATGTCACTCAAAATTTAGGATGTTGTAAGAGGCAAAGGACAAGAGTCAAATAGACCGGGGGGAAAAAAAAGACTCAATGTCCCACATTAACAGAGGAGGTAACATCTAATTTCTGTGACCATGAAAAAGGTTGGTGGTGGTTATCTTAGCATCTCAGATGATGTGACACAATCATGGATGGATTTTTTTTTTTTTTTTTTTTGGTTTGGTTCTTTAGCATCTTTCAGAAACTGCTAGACATCATTGAGTGCATACTTGTACTTATCCTTCTATTTCATTTATATTTCAAAGCCCCAGCCTGGGTTGATTTTGAGTTTCTTGTATACACACACACACACACACACACACACAGAGAGAGAAAGAGAGAGAGAGAGAGAGAGAGAGAGAGAGAGAGAGACAGAGACAGAGACAGAGAAAGAGAAAGAGTGAGGCAGAGAAAGAGAGGGACAGAGACAGACATAGAGACATTGAGAGGAAGAGACACACAGAGAGACAGAGAGATGTTTGTCCTTGTATGCATGTCTTACTACAAATCAAAACAACAGACACCAAACTCAGATGATTTAAAGGAAAACTGAAAGTCAGGGTACCTGGTGGTGCCTCACTCATGTGTCCCAGCATTAGCAGAGTCTCTTCATGTAGAACCATAGGCTGGGCCTGATTCAGGCTTCTCTAAATCACTGTGCCTATGTAGACACAGCTGCCCTGGCTCCCACTGCAAGTTACTTATGTAATAACACAGTGGCTTTGCAGTGTAGTTAAGAGGTTTAAAAGTGGGAATATGGTGTTGAATCTTGGCTCTTAGACCAATGTCCAGGAAATATTTGTGTGACATTTCCTCCATCACTCACAGCAATATGGTCCATCTTGGTGTCATCCCTGAGAAATCTGTACGTAGAAGACAGGTCTAAAGCCTTCACATTATTTAGGTTACTGTCTTGTGTGGCCTTGATGATAAACTTGACACAACCTAGAGTCATCTCATAGGAATGCTTCAGTTGAGACAGTTCCTTCCTTGTGTATCTCGTGAACATTTCTGTGTGGGATTTTGTCTGTTGTTAATTGAGGCAGGAGATCCCAGTCTCACTGTGGGTGGAACCATTCCTTAGGCAGGTGTTCCTGGGCTTCATAAGAAAGCCAGCTAAGCATGAGCCTGTGAGTGAGCCAGTGAGCAGCTCCTGTGGTTTCTGCCTCCAGGTTCTTGTTTGAGTTCCTTCTCTCACTTCTTTCAATGATAGACTGTGATCTAGAAGTATAAGACAAATAAACCCTTTTCTGTGCTAAGCTACTTTTGGTCATGGTGTTTGTCACAGAAATAGAATCAGACTAGAACAGTGACCCCAAGAGCCGATACCAGATCTGTGACAAACCTGCTTGAGTCAGTGTTGTGGAAACCATAGGAGAAATTCCATTAGTAGTGTGAAATAGAAGTCTGGCTTTCAATCACAACTTGTTTTCTAAGCCACTAATCCATACTACCATTGCTTTCTGAGCTCCAGTTCATGCTTACTATGTTTTAGTAGAACAATAAATACTCACACTTTAGAGGTCTACAAGGTGCTGTGCTTGAATACTTACTCAGCCATGACAGGTTAGGAACATTCACAAATGTAACACAAAATCATGAAGACAGACAAAATCTCATAATGACCCTGGAAATTGCAACTTGTTCTTTTCATAGATCCTGTTCCAGTTGGGTATGATTAGTGGAACACAAAATACATTTAGAGTTTGTTTGGATTCCATGCACATTTTCAAAATCTTAAACAAACAGAAAGCCTAGGCTTAGAGAGACAGCTTGCTCTTATCACATTTCTCCGAATGGCCACTTACTGTTTTGAAAATGCTCTGAAGCCAGGAGCATTTTCAGGCTTTTAATCTCTGTGCCCATGGGTGTATAGATAGGAAACTGAGACTCCCAGACTAAGAATCCAGAAATTGTTGCACCCAAAGTTAACAGAAAGGACCCAGATTGTCTAAGAGCCAGAATTTCAACCAATCAACATAGACACTACATGTTCTTAGTTCCTACTTCAGCAACAGATATAGAGGAATTTTAACCCAGCAACATGTCTGCTTTAATCACATCCAAAGACCTAGATCTGTGTGCTTTGCCTGTAATGCAGACTTGCCACACACCTTTAATCCCTCTGGATGGAATACAGACATGTTTTTATTATATACTTTTAAGGTAAAATTAGTTTGTAAAAGGCAGAGCCATGATTGAAAGTGACATCTAATTGAGGGGCAGACAAAGCGATGAATCAGAGAAAGATTTGACAGAATAAGTCAGAGGTAATACATGCTCAACTCCCAGGAGACCAGCACAGGAAAGAAAGGCTATTCAAGAGCAGCACAGGGAGAATCATACAGTTGAGTCAGTGCAGTGAGTGCAGTGTTGTGGGGTTGAATTTGTTCATGAGTTCATACAGTTCAGTGCAGTTCAACAGAGGCAGTTGAAGACAGAGTATAAGGAGCCAGAACATTAGAACAAATTGTCAGAGACCAAGCAGAGTAATTCAGTGAGAAGCTGAGAGAAGCCAGATTGAGTCAGTCAGATTGGAGAGGAGTTTGAGCCTAAGTTGAACCAGGTAGCCAGAGTTCTGAACAAACTAGAAAGGGTGAACTTATTCCACAGTAAGCTTCTAGGACTACAATTACATTTGGCGAATAAAAGATACATTTACAAACAGAATTCACTCTAATACCTCTGTGAATTAAATTTCACATTATAGCAGGGAGAAGTCATGGCCAGCAAGTATGTTTTTTTAGTCTGTTTATATTATGCACCTCTGGGCCAAGGAACAGCTTCTGTGTCACCTGAGATACTCCATATGCTGGTATCTGAAGAGGAGACAGTGCCAAGGCAAAGCTTTGACCATTGTTATTTCTTCACCCTCCTGGCTACATCCTTCATAAGGATCCAGCTCCACTGCCAGGGCTGATGAGCTGCCCAGAAGCATTGCACTTGGTGCTTTGAGTCCTGTGCATGTTGGCAGCTGCCACATTGTCCTACCTGCTGTGAACTGTGAGTCCTCCTGGAATGGCCAAAAGGAAACATTCCCCTCTAAGTTGGCTTATCTTCAAAGCCAGTCAGTGATGCTGACCAAGTCTGTAGGCTCAGTGAAATTTCATACTTCATTGTATGAAGATCTCAAGTCCTCCCTTCCTCCCTCCCTCCTTCCTTTCTCCTCCCCTCCCCCCACACTCAGATACTCCCAAAGACCTGGATCCCTCCTGACTCCCAGAGCATGGTCTCCAGTCAATTACTTCCATTCATCAATGATAATGTCACACTAGTGCAAACAAATCTATGCCATTGTGTTGTGTAAAATGCAGTGCTGACAGGATCTAGGTCCGTTCATTGACTTTGTAAAGTGTAGTTTGGGGTTTTCTTGGCTGATGTAAGCTGAGTCCTTATTTTCTAGAAATTAATATCTCCATCTTCTCACTCAAAAGATGCAATGCAAAAGCAAAGAACACTCTTAGCCAGGTTGACTCCAGCCCCCACAGTTTTATACAGCAAGCCTACATAATGTGAAGTAGAAAATAGGATCCAGGACACAGGATCGGGAAGGGTACTCTATGCACAGTGAGCTTTCTTACAGGAGGGTCTGCTGCAGTCTAATCCAGGAGGCCATTAGTTGGACAGATGAAGGGGGGGGTCATCAAAAGTGGCCATTAGCAGAGAGCTCCAGAATGAGGCTGAGTGGGGTGAGGTCTGGACATGTCTGCATTGTCACAGGAGTAAGAAATGCATGATCAAATTTTCACAAGGAAGAAGGGAAGGGAAGGCACATG
This sequence comes from Rhynchomys soricoides, assembly GCA_019843965.1. Classification (NCBI taxonomy): domain Eukaryota; kingdom Metazoa; phylum Chordata; class Mammalia; order Rodentia; family Muridae; genus Rhynchomys; species Rhynchomys soricoides. The sequence continues at coordinate 239,175 of JADRCH010000408.1, read as the reverse complement.
GCAGGGTGTTTTGTTTTTTTGTTTTGTTTTGTTTTGTTTTTTGTCTCTATATATTTATACCACTGTTTAACATGTCTATCTTCTAATTTAACATGGGTGGTTTGGGGAGAATAGGGTTCTGAAAATGGTATTTTGTGGAAAATATAAAATTTTGATGTAGTCTTTCTTCCTTCTTCTGATATCTCTGTGTTTCTCTGTGTCTCTGTTTCTCTGTGTAGCTCTGCCTGTCTTTGTGTCTTTCTGTCTTTGTGTCTCTCTTTGTCTCTCTATATATATCTCTGCCCCCTCTCTCTCATACACACACATACATACATGTGCATGAGCGCGCACACACACACACACACACACACACACACACACACACACACTTCTTCTCATTTTTTCTCCCCAAGAGTACACACATATCTTAGGGGGATGATTACACCAGCCTGCTGCAGGAATAAGAACCAAGCATTCCTGACTTCTCTTCTCCATCAGCCCAAAGGACATAATTTGGCTGAACGCCCAGACTGGAACACAGACAGGGAGGCACTGGGGCTCTCTAGTCATTTCTTGTGGTTGAAAGAATTGGAACACAGCTCTAGAATTTGGCTAAATGCTGCATCACATTAAATAAGAATTAATAAGGAGTTTTACAGGCCCCTCAGGGGTATGTGACAAGTGGAATGTTTCTAATGAGTTTAATTAGATAATACTCTAATTATAAGATAAGATACACTGGCAATGGGAAGCAAGGCAGTTTTGAGTGTGACCTGGTGGTAGGAACAGGTACAAGTAACTAGGAAGCCCATCTCTCCTCAGTGGGTGTGGCTCAGCCTAGTTCTTTCCTTTGAGCCTAGATATATTCCCTTTAATAGTAGCTTAATAACAGCCATTTCTTCCCCAGCTGTTGCTAGGGAAGGAGGTGTAACAGCTGTAAACATTTTACCATACACTGCTAAGAACACAGCAGACCTTAGATAAATTACTGCTGTTGCTACAAACTGTTACATGATCATTACCGACAGGGATCACCTGGTTAATAGGAGTCAAGTCTGGAATTTCAAGTCATTTTGCTACTTCCCTAGCCTGTGATTTTTCTCTGGCTATAAACAAATTCAGAATCTGGAGTCTCTCACCTTGCTTGTATGGATGAGGGCAAGGCTTGGCCAGAGTGAAGTCAACAGGAGCTAAAACACACCTTCCTCCCAGCAACAATGAAATGCTGATAGCTCCTCAGCTAGAGGTAGGATGGTGTGCCTGTCCTTTCTATACTGGAGTTTTGTCTGGCTTGAGCTTGTGAGTCATGTGCTTGCTGTCACAGGTGCTGTGAGTTTCTCTATGCATCTGGCTTGCTATGTACAGAAGATACACTTTCTTGTCTTAGTCCCCTACCTCTGTCTCTTACAATCTTTCTGCCCCTGCTTCTGCAATTATCTCTGAGCCCCAGGAGGAGGGGGCATGATATAGATGTGTCATTTAGAGCTGAGCTATTCCCAGTCTCTTACTCTCTGAACACTGACCAGCCGTGTATCTCTGTGTTAATTTCTGTCTACTGCAGGCATCCAGAGAAGCTTCTCTGGTCAGTGTGGATAGATGGACTGATGCCTGGGTATGAGGATAAACCATTGGAATCAAGTTAATACTTTGCCCACTTAGCAAAGTAATAGCAGTAGGGTCTCCTCTAGGCTATGACCTGCTTAGTCACATGGCCTCGGCTCTATAATGGTATTAGGTATGCTCCATCTTGTGGAGCAGAACTTAAATGCAATCAGAAAGGGGTTGTTGTTCAAACCTTTTAGCACAAACTATGAGAACAATCACTGGCACATTCAGAGTCCTTCCTTTCACCCCAAGGTTTGAGTCATAGGGACACATTGCAGCCTAGGGAGGAGACTGTAACCAATTCTTCTCCAAAGAGTCAGGACATTGGATATTCTTAAACATAGTTTCAGGGTGCCTCCTCAGCATAACCACTTGAAGGATACTGATGCAGAATTTACACTCAGTCAAGCTGGACTGCCCCAGTTTGCATCCTGTATACTCCTTAAAACTAAGGATGAAACTTTGAGCAAGCAAAGTAACATGGCTGTGCCTCAGGAATTTTTCCTTTGTAAGAGAGGGGTGGTTATAGTACCCTCCTCTGAGGGTTGCTCACAGAATTAAATGTGTTTACAGTTATCAAGCTCTCAGAGGCTTGCTGGGCAAGAACCAAGTGTGGGGAAAGGGTAGCAATCATAAAATAATAATCTCCAAAATGAAAAACCATAATGTAATATAGAGATTCAAATCATATAGGGCCTGTGTTAGTCATTTTCAAACAAAACATTATTAAAGTTTAAAGCACTGTCATTGACTCCAAAATGTATTTTCTCCCTTGGCACTTTGGACAGGATGTTCTGGCTCCCTTGAAAAAAAAAATTGGAGCTTGCTGCTTGGGCAGCTGCTCTCATTAATTTTAATACAGATGCAGCTAACTTTTCTCAGAAAATATGAAACATAGTTTTTAATTTGGTTCTTCTGGCTCCTGTAGAACTGAGGTGACACGCTGGAAAATATATCAATTAGGTTTATTTCCCAGGAAGATATACCAAACCTTTTCTAACCAGGTCAGGGTGGAAGGAGCTCAGGTATTGAAGGTGACCCCAAGGACCATAGAGTTTCAGGACAGTTGTAGCAGGAGGCAAGGCATTGCTTGGTTTTGACCACAGGCTTTTGCTCAGTGGTGGCTGGGTTATCTCAAAAATGTCCCAGCAAGAAGAGAGTGATTTTAGATTGGGGGTGTGGTAGGGTTGTATCTGTTGTAGAATGTGGTCCTCTGGACAAAATAGTGCCCACTTACATGTGGTCAGTAGAGTCCTTTTGCAAGGGTTCATCACTTAACCTTCCCTCCAGCTCTTTCTGGGCTTTTAAAACCAAATTTCAAACAGTATTCTATTCCAAATAACACCATATAAATCTAACAAGAATGAGTGTTTGGCTCAACTGAAATACAATTGCAGCCTGTAAAACATTAATGATAATTACCTGATCATAACTAATACCCAGACAGTGTTAAATTTGCTGATTGCCTCAAAATGTACTTTAGTATAGCCATTTTGTTTAAATCAGGATGAAAAACAATAAAGAAAAAGAAAGTCCCTCCTCCTTCCTTTAGCTGGTGAGTCAGCTTCATATAAACAGTGAACACTGCCTTCTCTTATTTCCTCTTGACAGTTATTCAGCGGAAACCTGGCTTGGGACTGGAGGGATAGCTCATGGCTAAAAGCACTTGCTACTCTTCCAAAGGGCTTGAGTTCAGGTCTCAGAATCCATGACAAATGGCTCACAATCTCCTGTAACTCCAGCTCTGGGGAATCCAACCCCCCTTCTGGCCTTTGCAGGTACTACACCACACACACACACACACACACACACACACACACACACACACACCAAAACAAAATACAACCTTTTTCAAATGAAGAAGAAAAACTGTTGTTGTTGTTTGTTTGTTTGTTTGTTTGTTTTAATCTGGTGTTGTCTCTCACATCTGGAATTGGCTCACTGCACCACAGAAGGGTATTGAACTTAATAGTTTGTAGTATTATTCTCTGCAACTGTGGAAGTATTCGCTGCTCCTTCATAGGTAGTTCTGGAAGCTTTTTTTGGATTTAGGTCTGTACTTTGGGTGACTTCATCAGCAGTACTGTTCCTTTTGGAATTCTCCTGCAGTCAGAAACTTAGGCTTGTTCCGTGAGGGTCTCATTGATATCAACCATGTTCCATCACATAACAGCTTCAGCACCCCCTGGATAAACAACATCCTGGGCCACATGTTCAATGAACTTATTGGTTTGTGACTTTCTGGTTTTTATTCCTTCTACTGCACAGGGAGCTAGAATTATTTTTGTGTGAAGAAAAAATCTCTAGCCCTTTTTAATGAATTTATATATTAAGATTATTAGGATGACAATACGTTGTATCTGTATTTAATTTCTGCAGGCTTATGTGTTTGGACCCTTGGCCCCCAACTGGTGAAATTGTTTTGAAAGATGGTAGTAACTTCGGGATCATTCTAGTTGTCTGGCTGTAGATATAGGCTACTGAGGGGCAACCAGTATTATTATTCTGTGTCTTCTGACTCACCCAAATGTGAACCATTTACATTTCAAGCTCCTATCACTATAGATCTTGCCTCCCTTAGGTTGTTCCTGTCAAAGTTTAAAGCAACTCCATCAAGGTAGAATCACTATCTATCTAAAAATGTGTACTGAAGGTCATGAGATAAAGGTACATATCATGAGATAGTGCTCTGCAGTCTAGAAGGTTCTTTAAGAAAATGAAAGGAAGTGAGCCACATAATGGGTTTGGGGAAAATGAATTTCTCTGTGTTTTCCTTCCTAACTCTCTGTCCTGTGCCAGCAGTCAGTCCCCTGCTGAGTTCCAGCTGAAAGTCTCCATCCTGTCTGACAGGTCTTAGCTCTTCCAGTCTCTGTATCTTTGTGCTCCTTTTTTCTAGCCTGCTGGGAAGACCCTCCCTGCTCTTGTTGCAAGGCCACCTCTACTTCTCCCAGAAGAAAGAACAGGTCTCTCATCTAAATGGCCTGGACTATGGATCATGGCCTCTTCATTTCACAGTGATAGATCGTGATGAGGTGACCTACACAGAAGAGGTGAAAACATTCTAGCTTCTTATATAATCAGTTGATAAGTCACTGCCAATGTATATTAATTGATTTTCCTTCAGAGATCATTGCTGCTTTCTATTTCTTAAATCAAGAGTGGTAGGAAGGGGCAGCTCCCTCGGGACTAACTACTGCTCTTGATGTACGTTTTGTTTGCTGTGAGAAAATTTGTGCATATTTTTACATGGTGTGCTATGGACAAACACTTTTGAAACCAATCTGTAAATGACACCTGGAAAACCTGATGAGTCTGATGGATGATTCTGACTAAAAACACATGACCCTTGCCCCAGCAACAATTCAGCATCATCAGGGACCAGGACACTGCTTACATTTCTCTTTAAGGGAACTAGAGAGATGGCTAAGAGAACATGGTAGCTCATCACTGTCTGTAACTCCAGTTCTAGAGGAGCCAATACTCTCTACCAGCCTCTTCATACTCCGCATATATGTAGTGCACATATGTGTGTGCAAGCAAAACACTCATTTACAAAAATACAATTTTAAAAATATTTCTTTTTCTTATCATATAAGTCATTTTAACACAGTTTTCTTTACATCTCGGGGCCTCAGGACAGCTCAGTTTTCTCTGAGGCTGAACTAACTGCTTGGCAGAGGTTAATTCTCTATTTCTGTTCACCTTCTTGAAATCCAGCTTAGAGATTGACAGTGATGTGGATGATAGTAGCCAACACATTAGCCCCACAGCATGACTTGGATGGCTTTGTAGACCAAGGTTGGGGATTGTCAGTCTTAAGTTCATTACAGAATCAAGACTGTGACCAGACTGTGTTGTTTCTACAGTCTGCTTTGTTTATGATAAATAAATAGGACTGGAGAGATGTCTGAGAGGTTTAGGGAATATACTGTTCTTGCCAAAGATCAGAATTTGGTTCCCAGTACCCATATTAACCTTCACCAACCTCTTATAAATCCAGCTCTAGGCTTCCTCTGGCTTCCTTGTTCTGTTTTATTCACGTGTCCACACTCCTACCCAGACACACTCAGATTACAGCCTGACTGAGCAAAGTATATATTTAGGAATCTATGTCAATGTGTATGCCCATTTGTCTAACAACAATTAATTATGGGAAAAAGAGATCATGAATTTGAAAAAAAGCAAGGAAGCTTATATGGGAGGAAGGAGAAGGAAGAAGTGATATAAATTATAGTTTCAAAAATACAGGAAATAATTTTGAATTACACATACTTCAAAGGAAAAGGTAAATCTAAAGATAAAGTTAAACAAATAGTTCACAAGGGATGGTATTGGGAGTCTTGCAGATGGTAATACAAGGTGTTTCCTGGCTAGGGAGTCAGACACCTGCCTCCACTACTCTGTAGCCCTCTTACGAATGCCATTTCCCACAGCTCATGAGCTTCTGGGTCTGTGAGCCAGGCAACAGGGCACTTTACTGGACAGAACATAGGTGATGGCTACCCTTCCCCCACCCCTATCTTGAAACACCTTCTCATTGAGCTTCCAAGTTCCTGGTTGCTCTGGTCCTCATCCCACTCACTGGTCTCTGCCCTGTGTCCTGCAGTAACCTACCACCCATTCAGAACTGAGGTTTGCTCCCTTCCTTTACCCATCTCACACTGATTTTCCATCTCTGTGATTTGACATCTTTTGCTCCTGTGGCTTAATCATAAAGATTTGTGTTCATGCTCCTCATTCCCATTTCATATCCACCCTTATTAATTTAAATTATTAAATTGGCACAACCAAAATCACCTGGGGAGAGAGTCTCAAGGAGGGACAGCGTGCATTTGTCCTGTGAGCATGTCTGTGGAGCACTCTCTTGATTGTTTGTTAATTAAGAGTGGGCAGTACCATTCCTTTTTTTGGAGTCCAGGACCACTGAAGTGTGGAGGTAGCTAGGTGAGCACCAGCCCCTGTGCATTCCTTAGTCTCTGCCTCCCAATTATGGTTGTGCTATAACCAGATCCCTTCACCTTGACTTCCCTCCTATGATGAACTGCAACCTGGAATTTGAGCTAAAATAAACCCTTTCTTCCTTCAGTTGCTTTTTGTCAGGGTGTTTTTTGGTTTGGTTGGTTGGGTTTTGTTTTTGTTTTTGTTTTTGTTTTTAATCACAGCCAAGAGAAAGGAAGCAAGAGCAATGCCCAACTTGTTAGCATTCTGTCTAAACTCCACCCCACAGTTACCTGGCAACAGCCAGGTATGCTTCTCCCCAATGTTGCCTGGCAACATCCAGGTGAGCCTGGCCCATTATAAAAGGCTCTGCTTACTCCTTCTCTCTCTCTCTCTCTCTCTCTTATTTCTTGCTTCTTTTATCTCTTATCTCTCTCCATTCCCTTCCCTTCCCCCCTCTCTCCACGTGGTCATGACTGGCCTCCACCTCTCCACTTCTCTACTCTCTCCTCCTCTCTGCCTTTCTCTGCCTCTACTACCCTCTTAGCTCCCCTCCCCATGCCCTAAATAAGCTCTATTTCTATACTATACTTTCGTGTGTGGCTGGTCCCTTAGGTGGAAGGATGCCTTGGCATGGGCCCACTGAGGCACACTCTTTCCCCACACATACCTTCCCACAGCCCCATATAATAACATATATATCTGTTTATCTTTTTATAAACACACCATTAGTGCTGAGACTCAGATTCAAAACTCTGCAGGTTTGCATCTCACCTCAGCCACCATGAGAGATCCAAGCTCACTAGCTCAAAAGAATTGGTAAACCCCCATCCCCCACTGGTCAGAGTAACCATCCATGTGGACTCCAAGGAGATTTCTTGAGCTTGGAGCTACCCTGTGTAGTCCTTGAGGATAGAAGACTTTCAGTCTTTTTCACTGACCCTCATTTTAGGACTTTTTCCCTTGGGTGAGATTTTCTCTCCCTGGAGACAGTTCATTTCTCACTGCCGCTGAGAATCCCGGGCCCGGGTGAACTGGTCTCTGGCTCAAGAGGCCCGGCTCTGAGCATTAGCCTCCAGGCTCCCACATGACGACCTGGCAGTCTGACCTATGCTAGAATCTCTCTTGGGTTATTGATGCCCTCAGGACACTAGTATGGGCAGTCAATAATCTTATTCTCTTGCCCAGGGGACAGTCTTCACAGCCTTTGTCCCTATTTAATGGAATATCTTGGTCTAAATCTCTCTCCATCCTACTAAACTGGCACTTTCTTGCTAAGGACCCATATTTCAGACTTCCCTCGCCCCTTCTCATTTGCAACTTGCTGCATCCAGTGGTTCAGCTAGTTTGCTGGAAAAGTAAGTCTGGCTATGCACCCTGCCCTACTTGCTGTGCTTCCCCTTCTGGTCCTTACCTCTGCTCTCATTTCTTAGCAGGAAAGGTGGGTCTGGCCCTGCCTCTTGAGTCCTACCAGAGGCCTCCTCCCTTAGACTTGCTTTCCCATGTGCATTTGACTACCTGCTGCCCCACCAAAGCTCACAGCCAAGGGAAACACAGCTGTGTTCCTGTTCATCTGCCCCTAAACCAACTTTTGCCTTGTCTTAGCAGTCACTACTGCACATGCAAGCCCATTCTGTCCTGCCCCTTGCCAGGGACTCTTCTGCCTCTCCTCCCTCTCGATCTCTACTGGGCTCCTTCAGCCAGCTCCTGCTCCATCAGTCCCTGATGAGTTTCCACCTTCCAGCATACAGAAAGGACTTTCTCCCTCTCTCCGGCTTTCTATGCCACTACTGCCAGCTTTCTTATTCTGGTCTTAGCCATATGTCTCTTTGCTACTGCTATTAAATTAATATCAAATTCATCAGTTATAATCAATCTATCTTGCTCTCAACCCTGTCAGAAGTTTGCTAATTCTTAAGTTTATAGCAGACAGGATTCCCAAAGTCCTTGACAGTTGGCCCAGGATTGTAGATGGTCTCAGAAGATGCGGACACAGCTACAGGATACTGCCTAGATTGTGATATGACAATCACTGAAAATGCAGTGGACAAAACTGGATACCTTGGGTCAAGGGGCTTGGTTACTAAACCAACATAAGCTTATTTCCCATGTCACGTGTATCCATTCCACAGAGAAAAAGCCCTGTGTCTTCTGCACTTGAAAGCCAGACTGACTTGCCCAAGTTGCCATGAAGTTTCCACAGAGACTAGGAAACTGTTGACTATTGGACTCTGTCATTTTTTTTTAATAATATAACTACTTGATTTTTGTTTACTCTTTCTCAGACTTCTGATTACATTGACAGCTAAGCTTTCACAGATGTAATCTGTTATCTCCTTACCTAAACTCAGTTTCCATTAATTAAATGCTTCATATTTTTACTTCTTGCTATGCCACTGCCCTAATGTTTTCTGAGTGCTTATAAACTTGCCTAACTCTAATAAAATATTCCACTATATGATCCAACTTATTCGACTTTTTATTCCTGTCCCTACTGTTCCACAAAAGGCTAATCTTAAAGACTGTTCATGTTGTTAACTCATGTTGTTATCTCTTTTATAAACTTATAAGCAACAGAAAATCCACTCAGATCTGCCTCTCATAGACCCAATAGACTCCATCCAGATAAGTATATCTGCCCAATGTTCCCACTTACTACCTATTCCAAAGGGTGGTTTTCCTCTGGGTTTAAAATGCACGTCTTAAGAAAATTTTTTCTTCCTCCCAAATGTATTTAACCTAATTTTTCTACCTATAATAATGTATTTCAACATCTTGTCAAGTTCAGAAGCTTACTACACCCAGGACAGCTCCAGAGAAACTCCAATCTTCTCTCTCAGACACAGACACTTCTACTGGAACTGTTCCTTCTGACCTACCCTAAGACAGCTCCACAGGCCCTGGACAGTAAGCAAACAGCCAACTCTCCTACAACTGGACAAAGATCCCCACACCCATTTTTCTAGGTTCCCCAAACACGTCATCCCAATGCCAGCTTGAAGCAGTCAGATATTATGACGACCCTATTCTGCTTTGCTGTTTCCTCTTTATATTTTTTCTTTTATTAATTAAACCAAAATGGAGGAATGTTAGCATTCTGCCCCACTGTTACCTGGCAACATCCAGGTATGCTCTTCCCTACAGTTGCCTGGCAATGGCCAGGTGGGCCTGGCCCACTATAAAAAGGGCTGCTTGCCCCTCCTCTCTCTCTCTCTCTTATCTCTTGCCTCTCTCTTGCATCTCTTATCTCTTCACACTCCCCATTACCTTCCCTCCTCTCTCCATGTGGTCATGGCTGGCCTCTACCTCTCTACTTCTCTACTCTCTCCCTCTCTCTGCCTTTCTCTGCCTCTAATACCCTCTTAGTTCCCTTCCCTGTACCCTAAATAAAGTCTATTCTATACTATACCTTTGTGTGTGGCTGGTCCCTCAAGGGGAAAGGATATCTCGGCATGGGTCTGCTGAAGCACACCCTTCCCCCACACCTACCTCCCCCATACATTCATAAAACATATATCTGTTTATCTTTTATAAACATATCACAACCCACAAGAAAATTTTACTGGGATTTTCTTTATGATGTACTCAGGACCAAGATAATTTCAGAACACCTCTACCCACTGACTATCTCCCATCTTCACTATGTTCCCTCATCACTGTCTGTGATAAAGTCTCACAAGATTCCCGCCTCCATACCTCTTCCCTCCCTCTCTCTCTTGCTGTCTTTCTTTCCCTCCTTCACTCCCTCCCTCTCTCTGTGCCTTCCTCCCTCCTTGTCATTCTTGCCTTGCTCATGCTTCAACCATCTCTGACTATTACTGCAGACCAATATTATACATATTAACTATGTTGTTCTCATCTTGTAAGTCCCTCAAAGGTAAACAGGATGGAGTGGTGAGTGAAAGTAACCCACAGGTGCAAGTATGGAGACTCATCTGGGAGCCTGTTTGCCAGATCTCCAGACTCAACTCCTGCTTGAGACCCAGGCTCTTTGGGTGTCAGCCACACTGGGCTGAATGGAGCCAACTGCCAAATCCTGTCTACCTTGCCCACCTCCATTCATACTATTCCCTCTGTCCTGACCCCTGGAGAGCTTTCCTGGCTTACTCAAAGCCTTTAATCTCTCTCCCTGCAGTACTAGTTTTCTGGGTTTGTTCCCTGACCCAAGATTGGCAGATTATTAACATTATTCTTTATTTACCCACTTGATCCTAATTTTCCCTAAAGGTAAGCATTGTAATTTGATGTCCTAGATGTATACTTATTTTCTTGGCAATTTACATGACACTAGAACAGAGAGTCCATGAAGGAAGTTGCTGAATGAAAGGACTCACCAAGACCCCCAGGAAGTCTTGTAGAAAACAATTGGTTAAGTCATTTGGGTGAATATTTACCAATAGATAAAGGACTCTGAGTGAGCATTTTCTAAGCACCATGTCTTGCCATATTTATCTACTGGGATTGATTTATGTTGCTGGGATCAGAAAAGAAGTCAGCAGAAATCAGTGTTCCAAAAACATTGTTAATGTGTCCCTGTGTTCTGTAGCTGGCTCATGGAAGTCAAGGGGAGTACATTTAAACTGCAAGCATATTTAAATAGTATACAGAGACTTAGAGAGGGAGGGGAGATCTCAGAACCTCTCAGTGCACAGAGTAATTGGGGAAATGGTTTATTGGGCTGAGCAGTTTCCTCAAGGTGATGCAGCTAGAGGAGTCAATTAGGATCATTTCTTACATCACAGCTGGAGACAAAACCCCAGAAAAATGGATTCTAGTACTCCCCATAAATAGCAGATGGCTTCATTCTAAAATTGTTGAGAACTAAAACCAGCACACTGTCTGTCCTGTGCTAAATAAACAGGACACATTTGAGACAGGGCACATTTTCCTGTTCCTTTATTAAACAATACTCAGAATAAGCTCTGCTTGCTCCAGAGAATGCAGACGGAACATTTGCAGGGGAACCAAAGCAGCTTACTTATGGTGATTTATGTGTTTCTCCTTGAGACTCTCCAGGATGGTTTGCAGCAGCTGTGTGCCCACCAATCTGAATTCTCAGATTTCTGCCTTGGGCATCCAACAGTCTTGCTAAAAGCTTGGCAAATCCTCCCTGGCCCTTACCATGGACCGGACTCCATCACTTTACAGGATGTCATGTTGGATCTGGACATGAAACTATGGACTGTGCATTGCATTTAGTCTCTAGGCTTAGCTGATTGACATCTTAGCTAAAGCTACCAGTCAGTGCTTGCTTCTGACACCAGACTAAAAGAGGCTGGATGGGGAGCCAAAGATTCATGTTTTCAATTCAAGCTTTCTCCATCCTTTCTCATTGTTATGCAAGTTTTGGACTGCATCTGTGTTCCTCAGACAAACCCCATTCTCCAGGTTGTCAGCTTTAAATCACCTGGGGTAGACTCCAAGTAGAAACCAGAAGGTGAATCAAGATATTCACCACACATAGTTGTAGAAGTGTGTGTGTGTGTGTGTGTGTGTGTGTGTGTGTGTTGGGTGGGGTGCTTTCTGACTTTATATCGATTATACAAAGCATGGAATCTGGAAGTAGGCTCTCTTTCTCTGGTTTTAAGTGCATACATTAGTGAGAAATTGAGTCACATGTGTGGAGGAGAATGTGTAGGTGCTGGTGTTTGGCTGTAGATGTGGAGTTTGTAATGCAAACTTACGATTCCTTTTAAAAGTAATGTTTTGTTGTAAAAAATATGTTTAAAAAATCCCAGCAGAGAGTACCCTCCTGCCTTAGATCATTTATGGTCCTGGATGAAAGACACATATATAACCTTTACATTTTAATATGTCTTAACTAGTATAATAGCCGAGCAATTGCCTACCCTCCAACAATGTTTCTATAAATTCTTTGAGAATTGAAAGCAATGGATTTTGATCATATTCTTCCTCTCTCTCCACTTCTCCCATGTCCACCCTTTCTACCCTCCACACCCTACCCACCCAACTTTGCATTTTCTCTTTTTTATTCCCTGTTGAGTCCAATTTGTGTTGTTCAATTACTCTTGGTTGTGGGGCCTGCCCTAGAGTGTGGCCACCCTACTAGGGGTAACACAACCAAAGAAAACTGACTCTCCTTCTCCCAGAAGCTATCAAACATCAGTAGCTCCTCAGTGAGGAGCTGGACTTCATGCCCAACTCCTCATACCCCATGCTGGGGTTTTGTCTGGCTTGAGCTCACACAGGTTTTGTGAGTGCCCTGTGAATTCACATGGGGACCTTTCCTGCTGTGTCCACAGAACACTGTTTCCTGGAGGTTATCTACTGCCTATTGGCTCTTCCAATCTTTCTGGGTCCTGGATCCTGGATCTTCAGGATCCCTGATCCTTGAGGGAAGGGGTATGATTTGTACATCCCATTTAGGGCTGAACATTCTACACTTTTGTTATCTTATCACAGTTAACTAGTTGAGGATCTCTGCATTAACTGCCATCTGCAAAAAGAAGTTTCTCTGATGAGGGATGAGAGGTATTCTGCAGTATGGGTTCAGAGAAAAGCCATTGGGAGACATTTTAATGCTGTTTCCATTTAATTTCTATTTAGCAGAATAATAACACTATGCTCTCCATCAAGGGCCCATGGCCAGTCTAGCCACAGGTTCTTACAAAGTTTTGAATCACAAGAGCCCATGACTATTAGATGAATGTGGTTAGTGTGTTCTGAATAAATGATTACTAGGTGAGAAGATGGATTCTTTGTACTTAGATATTCATTCCTCACAAACCAAGAATGTCACTTATAAACACACAGAGACTCAACATCAGTGCCACTGCATGGGAGAAAAAGGAACTGTGCACCATCAATGTCAGGAAAATACAGATCCATACCAAAGAGTTAATGTTAGTTGTTCAGGGTATGTGGACAAGGGACACATTGCATGATACTCATGATAGTGTAGATCCTAGAACCTCTATGGAAAAGAGATTGGATTTTATTTTGTGTGTAGATTTGTTTATTTTATATATGTAAGTACACTGTAGCTGTCTTCAGATTCACCAGAAAAGGCATCAAATCCCATTACAGATGGTTGTGAGCCACTATGTGCTTGCTGGGAAATGAACTCAGGACCCCTGGAAGCACAGTCAGTGCATTTAACCACAAACCATTTCTCCAGCCCTGGAAAGCAAAATTTTAACAACCAAAAATGGAATGGGTGTGAGTGATAGAATGAAGTAATTCCTCTTCTGGGTGTAAGATCCAGAGAAGATGAAATCAAGGTGTCGAAGAAACATCTCCACTCCCATTCTGGGTGCAACATTCTTCATGATAACCAGAATATATTCTGTTTGGCTTTTTGTTGCTGTGATAAAACATTCAACCCACAGAAAGTTAGAGCATTAAAGGTTTATTTTAGCTTATAGGCCACAGTCCATCACTGAAGGAAGTCAAGGCAGGAACTTGATGTCAGGCCTGCTTGCTGTCCCACAGAGCACTACCTCATTTCATAGCTGAGAAGTAGCTTATTTTATAGCTAAGAGGTACAGTAGGAACCATAGAGGATGTCGCTTCTTGGACCATAGTCATCTTAGACTCAGCTAGCACTCTTATACAGTTTGGGATCACCTGTCTAGGGAATGATACTGCCCAGAGTAGGATAGATATTCTCTCATCAAAGAAAAATGAAGACAATTCTTCACAAACATGTCTGTAGGCCATTCTCCTCTACATAGTTCCCAAGTAAGACTCTCTTCCTGGATAACTCAACATTGCATCAAGTTGACAGTCAAAACTAACCTGGGAATGAACAGCTTATTTCTTCTTGTCATTATGCTCTAAAGAATACCATGTGTTGAACATTTGCATATCATTTATATTGCATTGCTTACAAAGTCACCCAAAGAAGATTGAAGTGAGTAGAAAAATATGTACAGCCTACAGGCAAATCCTGCAACATTTTAAATCAGGACTTGAGCATTCACACACTCCAGTATTGTCTGGGAGAGGCTAAAAACCTGGTCTATGTAGCTACAAAGTATAAAAGTGGAAAAGGGGAAAATTGGAGGCTATTGTCTGTAACTTGTAAAAACTGTGTGGGGAGAGGATTGTGAGAGGTATGCTTATCTGTGGGTAGTGTGTTCCCATGTATGTATGAGAAGATATGCTCCATCCTATGTTTTGAGGCAGGAAATTGCACAGGGCATGGATTTTCTTATTCCCCTAGGCAGTCTAACTAGCAAGCCTTAGGGTTCTGTCTGTTTCGGTGTCTCCAGTGTTGGGATGACAAACATATACCCTTATGCTATGTTTTTTGATGGGAGGGTGGAATCTGGGGAATGGAACGCAGGTATTCATTCTTGTGTTAACAAGCACTTTACTGGGGTCATCTCCCTAGACCCTAAGTTACAGTAATTCCCTGTAATACAGCCCCATGTATTAAAATCCACATTGCTCCAATCTTGGAATACTTGCAAAGATGCTGTTCATGTTTGTTTCTGGTTTCTCTCTGACACACTCCTTTAGGCCCAACCTTTCACCTTCCCTCTCACTTCCTTCTCTCCTCTCCTCCATTCTTCTTCTCTTCCTCAATCTTTGTTCCTTTATCATTGGGGAGCATTCTTGGCTCTCTTGTTTCCTAAGATGCATTCCTTAACTTTGTTGTATTAATTTTAATCTATGTTTACTGTTTATCCCCCCATTTAAAATATAAATTCATTAATTCATTAAGGGCAGTGACTGCTTTCTATTTGGGTCCATATAGAAAGTTCTCAGTTGGCAGGATGAAGCTTCTTGTGCCTTTACCATCCAAAAGTTGATGTACTGGGCATCTCTATTCTGGATGCTCTGGTGTAGATAAAACAAGACCAACTCCTTTAGAAAATGGAGTCTGATTCTCATGTCAGCCATGAACTCAAGGTTTCCATTCAACTGAGGCAGAGGGCATTAGCAATTTCCAATCTCCTGGGCATGCTTAACTACTTCAATATTTCATTATAATAAGAGAAAATACCCAAACCAAATCTTTTAAAGCTGATGTTGAGAATCCTCTGTGTTTGGAAGATCAATTCCTGAAGGTGATTCCATTCTGTTATCTCCATTCCCTTAACCATTTTGAAGTCCATTCCTTTTTCCTAGTCTATGTGGTCACTATTGACTTTTCATTATAAAATCGTAATTCTCCATTCTTTTCCATTCCCAACACAGTTTTAGCATAGATTTGCCTTCTCACTAGTCTTATCAGAATAGTGATACTGATTACATAAAAATTCTACATCTATTACTTCATAAAGACAGTTTGGGACACTTACCTTAAAACTGTTATTTTTCACTTAATTAGATATTTTTTGTGCCTTTCACCATCCTCATTCTTCAATATAATATAAGAGAATGTGTCTGGTTCTGATTTTAATACCCTAGGATTTACCATCCCTCCTGTGCTCTGTAATTTTTTTAATGTTGACTCCATTCTTTAAAACTATGTGCCTTGGAACTTGTCTGCTATAAGACCATTTGATGAAGGCATCTCTGGAAAGCTGAATCCTGGGGCCCAAAGACGCAGGGCTCAGTGGAACGTTCACCCTAAAGGATAACAAGAGTTCAATCCCCAGTACTCACACTCACATGGTTAGAAAATTGACTTCTGCAACTTGTTCTCTAACACACACACACACACATACACACCTTTTAAAATTAAAAATATACATAGATTTGCATGAAACTGTGTGTAATGGTACAGGCCCTGTCATCCCAACTACTCAGGAGTCTGAGGCAGGAGGATCACAAGTTCAAGGCCATCATGAGTGACAGAGTAAATTTATGGCCAGTCTAGACAACTTGGCGAGACCTCCATCTCAGAGCAAGTGATATGAAGAATACTGTGCTGTAGCTCAGTGCTAGTATACCTGCTCAGCATGAGCAGGGCCATGATTTGATCCCACATTCTGCAAAATCAAAGAAAAAATCACATGAAACTGCTAGGAGCATTAACAAAATTAGGCAAATAGAAAAAACAATATAGAATATCAGATATTAACAGAGGAGAGCTGAATTAGAGCCATAGATGGAGAAGGCATAATACTGGCTATTTGCTTCTTTATCTCATCCTATTTATTAGGCAGGTAATATCAGTGGTCTTAAGAGGATATAATTTCCAGTAGAACAAGGTCCATCAAACTCTTAATGGACTGAATGAATACATGATTTTTAAGAATCAACTTCAATAGTCTAACTCCCATGTCATCAACTATCTCTCCAAAGCATTTTTATTGAGCAAAACATACAAATTCAATTGCAAATTTAACTGAATGAACAAGCAGTAAGTAAGAAAACTGAATTTTATTTTAAAAATACTTTCATTTGGTTAATAGGGCAATTAAAATTAATAGTATAATTTTCAAAATTAATTCAGATCACATTACTTCCACTTAAATAGGCATAATAATGGAGCTGAGCTAACAGATATTCTAAGAATGAAATTGGTAGTTGGTAAACTGCTTAAGGTTTAAGTACTGGTTAAGTGTGGGTTGTTAGTACTATTATAAACAAAGTATATTAGTATTCTAGTGAAGTTCAGAGTTATGCCATTTTTAAACCTGCATGGGTTTTCAAATGCTGTGTTATTTTCAGGAAAACATGGTGAATTGGGGGTAGGTGTTGACTCTTTAGATGCAGTATTTGTGGAATTGTGTTCACAAAAGAACCTGTTGCAATGCTGGGGATTAAAACCCCTGCCAAAGGAGAACTTTCCTGACAGTCGATCCTCAAGTTACTCCTGCAGCTTAGTCTCCTAGTAACATCTTTATCAGAGAACTCTTGGTAGGCAGTCAGTGTAGAGAAACTCAGAGTGGGCTCAGGATATCCCAAGACTATGTTCTCAGCACAAAATAAATTTATTTGCTCCAGAGGGACAGAGGGCAGGAAATAAGAGACAAAAACAGGAGTCAGAATGAGAGAGAAGAGGAAGGGAAGAAGGGAAAGGAAGTGGGGATATTTGTCTTGGAGGACAAAGGATAGACTCTGGATGGAGAGGAGACAGACATGGCCCATTGATAAATGGCAGTTTAGAAAGATAAAGGGGGAAACCCCATGTGTGGTGGTTTGAATATGCTTGGCCCAGGGGAAGTGGCACTATTGGAAGATATGGCCTTATTGGAATAGGTGTAGCCTTGTTGGAGGAAATGTGTCATTGTGTAGGTGGGCTTGAGGTCTCCAGAGAAAATACAAATGACACCAATGGAAACAACTCAGTTGAACCACGAATATTCACATGGGGGGAGGGGGTGGATATAAAAATAAATTGTTTCCACAACGAATTAAAGTGATTTTTTTACTGAATTTAGAATTTGTTTAAGGGATGGTGATGATATTAGCTTCCACTGAAGTTTTGTACCCCAAAATAAATAGATTACCCTACAAATGATCTGGTTAAAAAGAGAAACTCAATACTTTCCTTGTAAATTTGAAAAGCTGTGCAACAAAATCTTCAGTGTAGCCACAGGATTTTCATCCACACTCATGTTCCCCCAAAATAATGACTCTGAGACTGAATAATTATGAATAAATGCCTAGTCCAATAGCTTTGGCTCCTTTCCTCTATCTCATAACTCAATCATCCTGTTTAAACTAGTCTAAGTCACCTTACATGGCTAGTTACTTCTCTTTCAGTTTCATGCAACTGTCTTTCTCAAGCATTCTGGAACAAACTTTCCCCACCTCACTCTCTACCACAAGTCCCCTCTCCCCCTTTGCTGGATGTCTTACCTTCTAATCCTGCCTCAGTTCATTGACCAATCAGCTTTTTATTGACAGGTGTACTGGATGGTTTTGTATCCACTTGACACAAGCTGGAGTTATCACAAAAGGAGTTTCAGTTGAGAAAATGCCTCCATGAGATTCAGCTGTAAGGCATTTTCTCAATTAGTGATCAAGGGGGGAGGGCCCCCCATGGGTGGTACCATCTGTGGGCTGGTAGTCTTGGGCTCTATAAGAAAGCCAGCTGAGCAAGCCAGGAGCAAGCAAGCCAGTAAGCAGCATTCCTCCATGGTCTCTGCATCATCTCCTGCTCTTTGACCTGCTTGAGTTCCAGTCCTAACTTCCTTTCCTGATGAATGGAGATGTGAAAGAGTAAGCTGAATAAACTCTTTCCTCCCCAACTTGCATCTTGGTCATGATGTTTATGCAGGAATAGAAACCCTGACTAAGACAACAGGTGAATGCTTTTACACAGTGCACAAGAGATTATCTCTACACTACAGTTTCATTTAAGAGTGTTTGTGTCACCCCAATCAACCATAGGATTCATTTCAGATTCCCATTGTTTCCATTTCCTGGTAATCTTTGCGATCATTTGAATGAGAATCATTACCCACAGGCTCAGGTGTTTGAATACTCAGTCCCCAGCAGTACTATTTGGGGAGGTTTTGGAATCTTTAGAATTTGGAGCTTGGCTGGGGAAGTTTGACACTTGTGGGCTCTGAGGGTCGATAGCATGCCCTACTTTTAATATGTTCTCTCTCTCTCTCTCTCTCTCTCTCTCTCTCTCTCTCTCTCTCTGTATTTGTGTGCTGAGTTCTTGTGGATAAGATGTGAGCTCTTAGCTTCCTACCTTTTGCTACAAATCCCTCCTCATCCTCCATGATAGACACTTCTCTCTGGAACTGGAAGCCAAAACAAACAAACAAGCAAACAAATACTTTTCTTCCATTATGGTGTTTGATCACAACAACAGAAAAATACCTAGTACAATCATCAATTGGTGTGTTTCTTCTTCTGTGGAAGTTGTAATTCTGGATATTTCGTGGAAGTAGAATCTGGCGACCTGTGATTCTTTGGTTAAATCTGGCTTCACTCAATAAGCTCAGTATTCACGAATTTCACCTGCATCAGAACATGTTAGCCTTTAATTTCTCTGTTAGTCAGACAAGTCTATTAACTAATCAGTTAACCAACATTTAAGCTTTCTACATGTTCTACTAACAATGTACTGTGAACATCTGTGTACAGTTTTATCCAGCTGCTGTGTACATATATATACACATATATGTATATTTTATATTTTTTTCTTTTCATGTGCTTTTATTGTGTAGTATGTATGTGTATGTATGTTCACAGGTGTGTGACTACATACTTATAAGCAAGTATGTGTGTGAAAGATCAAGGCTGATTAGGGGACCTACACCAATCCCTCTTCTACTTTATATCTTTTGAGGCAGGGTCTCTTATGCCAATCCAGAGCTCTCCAATATAGCAGGCATACTAGCTAGCCTCCTGAGGGATCCTTGGTGTGTATCTTCCAGGGCTAGAATTATGGGTGGGCTGTCACAACCACCCACTATTAATATAGATTCTGAGGATCTGAGTTTGGGTCCTTTGTCTTGTGGAGCAAGCATGTTCACTCAAAAGCCATCTCCCAAGTTATATCCCTGTATAATTTTAAGCAATATTTTACTCCTGTCAAGACTGAGGTACATGCTGTTGTCCACCATGGTTAAGTTTTGCTTTCAGTAAGCTAAAATCCTTTAATACTTTTAGTTGACTGACATCAATATAGTTCAAGTATTTATAATTAGCAGATGGATTGTTCTCAAAATTGCATCAATAAGGAAAATTCTATTTTCATTTCCTGCATACTTTTTAATGTTGAGTGTAGAGGATTTTGTTAGACATAATTGAAATCTCTGCCGAATTGTGTCACTGAATAATGAAAACCCTTTCATGAATCCAGACTTGGTAATATTTAATTTAAAATATTGTGATGATTCATTCATTTGGTTTTGTGCCTTCTAATTATCATCAAACATTGCAACAAAAAGATGAATTTTCTGTGAAAATGAAACTTCAAATTCAATGAAAATAAAAAACCAAAATTCAAAGCATGAGGGACTTTGTTCATTGAAATGTGAAGTAAAAGGAGGTTCCCCACAGAGCAACGATGCTGTCCAAAGGATCCAGTGCACATGACTGTGTTCTCCATATCACAGTCCTTACCAGATTTCCACACTCACTGAGGTGGTACAGGGTACCTGAGGAATAGTGGGGTAATAAAGGTATGATGTGAATACAATTCTGCCAATCATCTTGTTGGGGGGACCTTCTGTCTACAAAAACATTTTAAGAGATGTTTAATTGAAATGAGATGACTCCTGTCCAATGCGGGCATCTCCAGCCCATTCGTTAGGGTAACAGGCTTAGTATAAAAGGAGGAAGCAAGCACCAGCATTCATCTTTCTGCTTCTTAACTATAGATGCAATGTGACAAATGGCTTCATGCTCCTGCTACCAGGTCTTCTACATAAGAGTAGACTAGATGCTGTCCTGCTGTGAGCCAAAGTATCTCTACAGCTGTGAGCCAAGGTATATTCTTCCTTGAGTTGTTCTTGTTCGCTGTTTTGGCACAGCATCAACAAAAGTAACTTACAAAGATGATGATGATTCTCAGGATCCAGGAGACCACATTGAGATGTAAATATGGGAAGGAAAGAGAAGAACCCTGGCATCACTGTCCTCATGCTCTTTCAAGGTACCCAGTGCTGTGTCCCTTCTCTCAATACTACTCACTCTGTAGACCCTTGGTGTCCAGACACTGGAAGGAGACTTCATCAAGCTACCCAGTGTGTAAGTGACATTTAAAGAAATAATTTGGAGTGTTTTTCAGAAACATTCTGAAAACAGCTTTGTAGCATAGCCTGGAAGTAGTTACATTGAATTGGATTACAGAGATCTCTGTTCTCACTGAGCTACAATGAATGGACTGAGAACTCAAAAACTTAACTCCAGATAGTTGTTTACATTATAAAGACAATTAGGTGGGAGTTGAGAGACCTTGTTGGGCAAGGCTTTGGTTTAAAACTTTGGTTTAAAAGGTTTATTTCTGAAAAAACAACTTGAGTTTGACAATGTAGGGGCCATTCATTCCATTAGAAGTTGTAGCTGGCACAAAGGGTCTGTGCTGGGCTGAGGGATGGGAGTTAGATCAGAATTCCTGGAAAGGATCTGAGGAAGTGACTATGAGGTTGGACAAACATCAGAGCAAGAGACTATTTTAGCTTTCCATTGGATTGCCATTGGATTGCCATGAAAGAAAAGAAAAAAGAAAAAGAAAAAAGAAGAAAAGAAAGAAATGTTAAGAGAAACCTTAGGAAAAGCCAGCATCCATCCAGTGCGTTAGATCAGTAAACATGTAAATACTGTGATGGAAGTAGGAGTATTCTGCTCATCCCCTGAAGCACATTTGGGGGGTTTAAAACTGCCACGAGAAGCATGGCAATCACACCAGTACCTTAGGCTGGGCCTTCCAAATAAATAAAAGGAGGTCCTAATGTTCAGACCACACACCCCCACTAAACAAATACAAACAAATAAACAAAATCCACCGACACTCCCAGCTATAGAATCTGAATGAAAATGTGCTCCTCTGATACTCTGATCCCCCTATACAGTACAGACAGCACCCATGATTTCTGTCACAACAGTTAGCATCTACTTGACACCCATGAAAGTCCACACAGCAGCTGAAAGTTGGGTTTGGCTTTTGGTGAAAGTGTTCCATCACATGACTGTTTGTGATTTTCAGTATTTAAGGTGAAGAAAACCTAATTCAATATCCTGCAAGAATTGACTGTGATCATTGGTTTTATTTCAGCAAATATGAACTGATGGTTGTGTCATTGAATAACATTGAACTACGAAATGATTCCCACCCCATTTTAGTGCATCCTGGTGGAACAATTAGTTTGACATTTGGGAGATTTTTAAATCATCACATGAGTGCTTTTTAATTCCCCATTCATTAAGAGGAAAGCCAGCTTCATTTCAGGAGTCTTCACTATGAAACAATCTCTGGGATACGATTTAATAACATCGGGCATGTTTTCCCTGGATCGATGCTCCTCTTGTCTCTTGTTTATAACAAGTAATAGCAACTTTCTATTCATAAAATAATATAAGGCATACTGAAAATAAATCAACTCATGTGGATCCATTTAAAAATTATATGGTGAAGAGGATAGAGGTTTATAAATATTGAAAACTCATAAAGCTGGCTTAAGGTAGTACAGGGAGAAAGGCACAAAACTTGGGTGTACAATAGACAGTGCTGAAGTTTGAGAAAAATGATAGTCCCCAGTTGTTCTGGCTTGCTTTCTGCTGCTGGAAAAATGACCAAAAGTAATTTGGAGGAAGAAAGGGTTTATTTCCGGTTACAGCCAACAATCATCATTGAGAGAAGCCAGGAAGAAATCTGAGGCCTTGGAGGAGTGCTGCTTACTAGCTTGCTCCCCATGGCTTTCTCACCCTGATTTCTTATACAAAACTCAGGACCACCTGCCCAGGGGCGGCACCACCCACAGAGGTTAGGGCCCTTTCACATTAATCATCAATCTGGCAGAGTCCATTCCTCAATTAAGATTCCCTCTTTCCCCAGATGACTCTAGTTTGTGTTATGTTGATGGAAACCACTCAGCATGCTTCTTTTACCAACTCCAATACAGACCTTTCAGAACTTGGAAAGATGTCAGCTAAAGCTAAGATTTTTGGTTATGGACAGCAAAAGAAAGATAGATGGTTAGAGAATCAAAGAAGCCAGAGACTGTGACTCCAGGACAGGACGTGGGACAGTTCATTGGTTTGCTTCCTTTTGGAAAACTAATTGCCATTTATGTATAGTGGTTGAGGACCCAGACAGATATCAATCAAAAGTAAGATGTGTCACTATAGATAATTACTCTAGAAAAGCAAGCAAAGTCACACAGATGAAAAACCCTACTGCTGTATAAAAGTGAACACAGATATAGAGTCACCCAGGTGCTTCTAAAGAACAGTTAGATGATTGTTGTGGATTGGCCTGATGCTATTTGTATTCTGATGTTAATTCTGCTTCTTCTAGAGGGGTTGCCCCTGACAATCATTAAGTACTCAGATGAGCCCATTTGAACCCTCTCCCCATTTTAGCTGGTCAATAAAGGCAAAAGCCTGTGATTGGGCAGCTGAAGAGAAAGGTAGGACTAGAGATTTGAGAATGGGAGAAGGTAGAGAGGGAGAGGGGAAGGAGTGAAGACAGTGGGAAAGGAGGAGGAAGCCTCAATGGACCAGAACCACTTGGCCTGGAGAAACTGCAAGTAGCAAGGGGTCTTATAGCTGAGGAATAAGTTAGTGTGGTGTTATCTGCCCAAACTAGGCATATAGATTATAATTATAATAACTAGATTGTGTGTTTTTTATATGGGCTTATTGGGGTTGGAAATTCCAGCAACAGATGTTCAAGAAATTAAAGCCAGATTTATCCCTGTTCCCAGGTAAAGCAGAGGAACTGATTGTGAGGGTATAATTTCTCCACACCTATGACATTGAAAATGCTGGGTCTAGAGAAACACTGGGTCTAGAAAAACTAATCCATTTTTTTCTATGATTTTCTTCTGATGCTCGGTCCCTTCCCTTCCCCCATTGATAGGGTGTAATCCTGGAGGCCATTTGTGGAAATGTTACTGACTTGGAATGATTCTACATCTCTAGGGTTACTATGGGATATTGCATGAATACACCAAGTAAAGAACATAATGAGCATGTCTACAACCTTAAACCTTGGTGGTCACCTTTATATGAGAATGTTTAAGACCCCACTTTCCAGCAATTTGGAATACAAACTCATTTAACTAGTTGCACTCTTCTGTGTAATATAATTCTAGAAATTATTTCCTCTATCTAAACATAACTTTGTGTTCATGGGCCAAACTCTTCTCAGCTCTTTATTCTACACTCTCTTCCCATCTTCCTAAGATCTAGAAGTCATATTTTTGTATGCATGCATACATATATGTATGTATGTACGTACATACGTATGTATGTACATATGTATGTATTATTTAGATTTCACTTCTAAGCCTTTGTCTTTTCTTCCTCTGGTTTCTTTCACTTAACATAATCAATGTGGAATAAATGGGAAGCTGTTTGTGGTAGATGCTGTTGTCTAGGCTGAGTTTAAGACAGTTCAAGCCTGTGGATTTGGGGCAGATACACAATTGAGAGTGCGACATGGAAGGCCCCTGACTGAGGCTTTGAAGTTAGCATATGATAAATCAATTGGCAAAGAGGAAAGCTAGGCAAGGTCTCCCTTATAACACACACTAGAGCCAGTGTGAGTGATGGGTCTTGGAGATTCTGCACAGCATAGGTGCAGAGGCAGTCCAGTGTGTGGCAGTCAGCTAAGTATTCTAGTTTGTTTTCTGTGTTGGGATAAACAGCATGATCAAAAGTAACTCTGAGAGGAAAGTGCCTATTTCATCTCATAGACTCAGGTCCTGTGCTATCACTGAGGGAAGCAAGGGCAAGAATCTAGAGGCAGGAACTGGAGCAGAGGCCATGGAGGAATGCTACTTTCTGGCTTGCTCCTGAAGCCATGGACAGGTACTGCTTACTGGCTTGCTCCTCATGACTTGTTCAGTCTTCTTCCTTTTAGCACCATCTGCCCAAGGATGGCACCACCCACAGTGACCTGGGCCTCCCACACGAATCATTAATCAAGAAAATGCCCCATGGCCTCCCTTTCCAGATGTGTCTAAGTTTGTGTTAGGCTGACAAAACCAACTATCACACTGTGGTTCATTATATTGCTAAAACCATGCTCTAGATGGACATTTAAGATGCTAATGAAATGTGTGAAATAAGTTATATTCAGTATCACATGTATCAGAGCACGTGCAAGAAGAAGCTTATGTGCTATTCAAATAACCACAAAACCTGTGTTGTATCACCTCCCACATCCCCACCACACACAACCCTACTTTTTGGACTGTTTGAGACATTTTGCTCTGACATTCTTCCTCTGAACATATGGCCTTTCTCAATAAATTCTTTTGGTTTGCTTTTTACTATCTGTGTGATTCCATTTACTTCTTTCTTCTGAACACTAGAACCTGGATCTCCTTGGCTTGTACCTGTTGAATCCTAGTATCTCCAATTGGAGTCAAAGGATGAGATGTCCTGGGCATCTTGTGAGTTTCCAGGGACTTGCGGAAAGGCAGAAGTGGCATCTGTGTGCCAATGAGATGACATTTGGGGACAGAAAAGTCTTTTTAGAGAGTACCTATGAGAAAGGTCACTGACGGCACAAGCTCATCCACAATGACTTTGGCCAGCAACCCAAGATGGGAATTCTGTTTCCAAAACTTGATGTTTAGAAGTGCTTTTAGATTACATTCCTTGTTTAAATCCTCAATGAAACTTCCTGTGACTGAATAAAAGCAACCTCCACCATTTTTTCCCTTCTAGAAGGCAAAGGCAATTGTTGGGATGTGTGTGTTTTCTTAGTCTAATTAATTTAGCTCGGGGCTTTTATATTTTAATTAGAGTGGCAGCATTCATAAATATTCATCAAAGACAAGTTTCCAAGACCATCAAGCTGTGGGTCAGGAGGGAAGGATATGGGAGGCTTCCCTTCCATGCACCAAGCTCACCATCATGCATGCCTATGAAGTTCTCTGCACCTGGGACTCTGGTGTTCATCTGTGGAAATGAATTTGTTGTGGATTTATTAAATGCTGACAGGTATGAGGACTGTGGGTGGGACCTGGTCTACTCAGCGTCTCCTGTCAACTTGATGCAAATCTAGAGTCACCTGAGAATTGAAGCTTTGCCTAGAACAGATTGGCATGTGGCATTGATGAAACTTTTTCTTAAATGCTAATTGGTGTAGGAAATTCCAGACTTCCTGGTCCCATCCTTAGTCAGGAGGGCCTGGGTTATATAAGAAAGATATCTGAGCAAGCCATAGAGAGCAAACAGCATTACTTTATTAGTCTCAGCTTAAGTTCCTGCCTCTAAGCTCCTGCCTTGAGTCCCTGCCTTGGCTTTCCTTGATGAAGGACTTCTACAAGATAAAATAAACCCTTTCTCTTCCATGTAGCTTTTGGATGTGGTTTTTACTAGAGCATCAGGACAGCAAAATAAAGCAGGACAGGAGGATTCAGATTGAGCACAGCACATATTTCTGTTAAAGGGTATCTTTATGCCCACTCACCCATCACCCTGTGGCCCAGTCAGACATATCTGACTTCACTGATCTTTCTATGTCAGCAGCAATCATATTCCACTTCTGGGAGGATGTAAGTGGACATCCATTCACTCAGATGAGGCATCATTGATAGACCAAGATTTGTCAATAAAGGCTGATCAGCCAATGACTGAGCAGGGGAGAGAACAGGACAGGACTTCCTCCTAGCCAGGAGAGGGAGAAAAAAAAAAGAAGGGGGATTAGCCACAGGGAGAGAGACCAGAAGACATAATGAGAAAACAGCTAGAGCAGAGAAAGCCATAAAATGGAAGAATCTCAGGGATATTGACTGGGATGCAGCCAGATTAGCTTAGAGAATTAAAATAGATAAGTACTACTCAGTTGTTGTGCCTTTATAGCATGTTAAATAAATATAATTGTCCAGTCTCAATTATTTGGGAGCCAGATGGGTTCAAATGTAATACACTTACTTAGAAGACACTACTAATAGGTGGTGAACCCAAGTCCAACTTGGTGAGTCAGTGGGCTCACCAGGCTCATTTACAGGTGTGGGGGTCAGAGGATACTCACAGGAACATGGACATTGAAACAGCTGCATCTGTACTAAGTTCCACCCATCATGGATAGAGGTTATACAAGCTTCATTGTGGGGTCCTGCCTTCAGCCAGCCTTTGTTTTAACTCACCTTCAGTCTTTAGGATAGAATACCCTGACCAAAAGCAACTTGAATTAAGAAGTGTTTATTCCAGCATACAGGTTACAATCCACCATGTTGGTAAGGCAGGGCACAAAATGGAGCAGGAACTCAAAGTCAAGCCTGCTTGCTACTCCATAGCAGGGAACTTACTTCACAGCCAGAGAAGTATGAGAGGAACAATAGAAGAGGATGCT
The DNA here is from genome assembly GCA_019843965.1 of Rhynchomys soricoides. Taxonomy (NCBI): domain Eukaryota; kingdom Metazoa; phylum Chordata; class Mammalia; order Rodentia; family Muridae; genus Rhynchomys; species Rhynchomys soricoides. The sequence goes on along the minus strand of JADRCH010000408.1, from coordinate 211,796 downwards.
TGCTAGATGGTTCACCATCCAACTTATACTATGGTAGATCTGTCTAGGATGATGGTTCTGCCCACAGCAAACTGGTTCTTCCTACTCTGATTGACAGGCCCATCCCCAACAGACAGGCAGATCCACATCAACCTGATGAAGGTAGCTCTTCTCAGAAGACTGTAGACAGCTAGTTAAAACTAGTCAGGAAGCTTTGTTCCCCCTATGTACTCTATCAGCTTCCAAGGTCACAAATAGCTAGGAGAGTGGTGAATGGAATCCAGATGAGAGTCTGATGCTACACCCTGCTCCTTCTGCCAGGGAGTGTTGACACCACCGACCTGCCTTTACCTACTGTGTTGCTTATTTCATTCCTATGTCTACAGGGCCAATTATATCTCTGCTCCATGATGTGATAGGATGGTCATTACATCTGGAATAAAAAGCTGTACTGCAATAGCATTTATGTATCTTAAAGTACACACTCATTATGAAATGGATATACAAATATACACACATATACATACACACACACTGTATATATACATAATATATGTGTGTATACAGTATGTGGCTGTGATATATATATATATATATATATATATATATATATATATATAGTATATCTGCATATATTTCAGTACAGATATAAAATCATAATGAATGTATACATGGTAAGATATAAAGGCTTCAGAATTAGTTAAGAGGAAGTCTGTTAAGATGAGGTGATTGCATATTACACTTCTTTATTATTTTGTCTGTTTATCCACTCTTTAAAGAAAGGAGATAACTGGCTATGTTATGTGCAAACACTTCCCAGTATCTCTATGGCATATAATACAACAGATTTATGCTGCCATTTTTAACTTTGTCATCCTGACTGGACTGGGAAACCACTAGAAGTTTAGTGAAACATGCTGCTGGGGGTGTGAGGGAAGGTGATTCCAGGGAGCTAATGCTAATAATTAACTTAACAAACATTCAAATGACTGTTTTAAAGTGATTGATTTTTAAAGTGTAGTTGGTCAGTCTGATGCTGGTTTTATAGTTAAAACCAGTTCCTCAAGATATGCATGCTCCTGAAGAGTGGACACTCACACACCAAGTGATGCCAAGTAAACTTTCTCCCCAATTTAATTGGTCAATAAAAGGCTAGAACCTGTGATTGGGCAGTGGAGGGAGTAATGTGGGTTTGAGAGATGCAGTTGCAGGTTGGGGGAGAAAAGAGGATGGACAGAGAGGAGGAAGCCTCTATGGACCAGAACCATGTGACCAGGAAAAACAAGAAATATGGGGTTTTATAGTTGGAGAATAAATAAAAATAGCCCTCAATCTGCCCAACCTAGGCATTTGGCTTATAAGTAAAATGTCTGGATTGTATGTCTTTTATATAGGCTTACTAGAAAATTAATTCCAACAATAGAATGATAACAGACTTAGAATGTGGGGCCAAGCTGGAGGAAGCAGGGTCTCTAACAGTATCTTTGGGGATCTCTCCTGCCAGGCTAAGCCCCTTTACACAGATTCATGGGCACCCTTCCAAACCCAGTGGATGGAGTAAAATAGTGAGCTTTGATAAGCCCATCCACTTGTACATCAGTTTTCTCAGGAACTTGATTACAGTAGTGAAAAACCCTAAGATATTTGCCAGAAGTTATTCTCTGGGACTGAGGGTCACAGACTGGCCACTGGCTGGATTATGTGAGAACTGTCCATATAAAAGAGATGAAGAAATAGTTAGTTTAACTCTTAAGGTTTTCCCTGGAAGTGATCCCAAGTACAGAGATTCTGACTTTATTGACAAAAGCATGTACAATTGAAGTTAAGAGGGCCAGGGTGTGGGTGACTATCTCATAATTAAGTGCAGGGTGAGAAAGGACACCAGAAATGGGCTAGTTCTCAAGAGCTGGGTTAGCAAATCACTCTCAAGTAAACATCTGCCACTGTGGATGAAGGGAAAAATTGAATAGGGTTATTATCTGAAAGATGTGTGCTATCCTCATCAATTTTCTGTGATGAGGGGTAAGAAACACTAGAGACTCTCCTCAAAGAGCCCTCCTGAGAGGTTGAAATGTAGCAGGCAGGATTAATACTTACAGAGTCAAAGAAATAAGACATAAAGAAGAGGATAGAAGGATGGAGAGAGGCAGGAGAAAAGAATTGTTAGAATGTTCATTAGACAAAATGCAGCCTATTTGAGATTTTCTGCATGATCTTTTAATTTGTTAAAAAACTTATACGCATGTGTGTGTCATTGTGTGTGTGTGTGTGTGTGTGTGTGTGTGTGTGTGTTTTCATGTGGAGTTCAGAAGAGGCAACAGATCCCCTGGAACTGGAGTTATAGGCAAATTTGAGCCATGTATGTGGGTGCTAGGAGTTGAACTGCTGTGCCCTCTCTCTCCAGCCCTGACTTGTTGAGATTTGGTCTGTTGCTATGTATTATAATGCTAAGTGCAGGTTAGCATTATAACCCAAGACCTGGTTGCCCCAGAGATGAGAGAGTCTACATATAGACCCCAGTGACCTTGCCCCCAACTTATTTCTGATTGGTGAATAAAGATGCCTATAGCTGGGCAGAATTGAGATAGGTGGGACTTGGGTTCCCTGGGCTTGGGAGTAGGAGAAGACCATGAAGGGGAGAAGAAAGTGGGAGAGGAGGAAGCTACCGTAGGTTAGGTGAGTCATGAAAGCATGGCTAATAAAAGTAAAGAGCAGCTCAGACGAAACATGGCAAATTATATAATGTGATTATTGGTTAGGATATAGACATAATA
>JADRCH010000408.1:135616-208643 GCA_019843965.1 Rhynchomys soricoides | reverse complement strand
TGGGAAGCTGTCAGATGCGCCATTTTACTCTAAACCCTAGCTACTTGCGCAGAATGCACTGTTCATGGGAAAGTTGCAGGGATTTCTTCAGCTACTTGTAGTTCCCATCATATGGATGTCAGTATTACTTCACAAGTACTTTTATGAATGCCAGAAGAAGCCTTTACAGCATGTTTTGCATTTTTTAAATCCTCCTTGGGTTATTGGTTATCTGAATGGCTGTTGTTGGTTGATTGTGAAGCATCCCATTCACTCTTGCTACCTGTGAAGCTGTTTGAAGACTGGTATCTTCAGAGGGTGAAATTGATTGGTGGAAATAATTAGTTATACCCAATATGGCTTGACCTGCTTTTTCTGCTTCCCAGTCAGTCACCATGTGAACAAGTTACAACTCCCCAGTCCTGCAACAAATGAGGGAGCTGATCCCTGAGCCTTCCCTGTGATGAAGGGCTGAAATCTTTCCAAAACCATGAGCCCAAATCAACATTTTATCTTCCATGTGGTTTCTATAGGGTATCTGCTCATAGCAATGCAAAGTAACTAACCAATGCATATTTTGTCTATATGCTCATGTTGGCTAAGAAGTGGATAGACAGTTCAGCATGGTCAGGAGGGAAAAAAACAGAAAGAAGAGAGAATAAAATGTGTCAGAAAATAGGCTATGGAATGAACAGCTTACAGTGAATGTTTCTGACACTGACCAACTCTCTTCAAGGTCAATTGAAATTCAAGAAATAGTTTGTATGAGCCATCATGGCAGTGCTATGTAACAAATATCCCCAGCATTCAGTTGACATCAGCATTTATCTATCATTATGCACCAGATTGGGAGCCACTTGCTGTCCTTGCAAAGAACTCAACTGTGCTTGGTTCCCAGAACCTATATCTGGTGTCTCTCAAATGCCTGTAACTCTAGCTCCAAGGGAGCTCGTGCCCTCTTCCAGCCTCCATGGGGACTGCATTCACATGCACATGCACACAGAGACACACAAACAAAAATTAAAAAAAAATCCTTTAATAAATTTTAAAAACCAAGGACTTTTTTCTATTCTGATCATGATTGATTTGGTACAGGACCTGAAACATAGTGGGCATTCAATAGAATTTTTAAAAGTTTGTTTCACCAAGTAAAAGCCACTTAGAAGTTCTGCTCAGCTGATGTATTTCTAAGTATACAATGGAACAGTGCTCACCACTGGCACTTTATCCATTGTATCCACAATAGCATTCGGTTACATTTTAAGACATATAGACTCTTGATTTTAGAAAAAGCTTGGGTTAACTTTCCCACTGATTTCCAAACAGGCACTTGTTTCATGTCTCCTTCTATTAAATTGTTCATGGAGAACATAAATAAAGCAGTCTGTGATGATTATCAGTAGACCAACCGTGACTTTCTCGTTCACACATTGCTAGGAAAATGCTCACAGAATTTACAACCTCTGCAAACATTTGGATTATTAAAGTTAAAAGAAAGGGTATGTGGGGGGCAGTGCTTTTGTTGATGCAAAATCACAGTTCTCACCTTAAAAGGGATAAGAGACAGTTTATTCTGGACTTAATTATGAATGAAAATGACCTGGGAACACAGATTTTAGGTTACCCTAACGTCCATGTGATAAAGACACTTTTCAAATACTATGATGGGAACATTGGAGAGAGGCTGCTTCAGCCAAGAGGACAAATCTCATCTATAGGTCTCAGATGATATCTGATGACTTTCTTAGTATTGGGATAGGTAAAAGGTAAGGACCTGATAAGTCATTACAGGCCAAAAGGTTTTTATCCATGAGGCACAGGGAATGGCTACATAGATTTCTAAAGCTAGTCCATGATAAATTACGATTAGACTCTGGACTTGCAACATTCCAATCTCTCTCATCCCAGCCATTCTAATCAGACAATCACACCTCCTTCCCGGGATTTCTCATTCATATTTTGAAAGAATATGTGACAGTGATTCAGAGTAGAAACCCTATGAAGTCACGGATATCACATCAGATGAGTTGATGACAGCGAGAATTAGCTGTTACTTTATTCCACAAGAAGGGAGGTGACAGCTGAGTTCAGGATGCTGTTGGTCAGAGAAGACCCCTTCATTAGCAAGCTGCCTTAGTCTGATGTAGGCTTTCTACCTTTCACTCTACAAGATGTCTTTGCCCTCTTCAAAATGTATCTATTTTTATTTCTTAAGTATGAGTAAGTGCTTGCATGCATATGTGTGCAATGCACATGTCCAGTGCCCACAGAGACCTTACAAGGGCATGAATCTCCTGGAACTGGAGTTATCAATAATTTTGACCCACCAAGTGAGACCCTAACCTGTGTCCTCTGGAGCATCCAGGGCTCTTAACCACTGGCCAATTCTCTAGCCCTAACATGTATTCTTCATAACCAGGAGTTTTACCTTATATTAGAAAACATCTACCCAGACCAAGAGGAATTCAATATCTGTTCTTTCCTTTGGTTCTGGGTTGTGTTTATCACATTGGTATGTAGATCAAATATATCCAGACCTTCCCAGTGGATTACAGAATCATCAGGTGAAAACACAGGTACTGGGAGTGTTGCTATTTCAGGAAACCCAAAGGTGTATATGAAACACATTTAGGTGTATACATACTGAAGAGACATGAAGAATCTCCCTGAGGCTAGATCGAAAGACAGTGACAAGGGTCAGGATCCCCCACTCTGGGCCTGGTTAGTCTCTTGCCAGATGAGAAGCAGGGATTTTAACAGAGCTGGGGCTCAGAGGATGGCTCAGTGGATAAGAACTCTTAAGATTCAGGCATGAGGACCTGAGTTCAAATCATATGAGGTGAGCAATGTGTGCCCCAGTGCTATGAGGGGGGCAGACAGGAGGTGATGCAGACAGAAAGGGATGGAGATAGGAATGGGTGGAGACAGGAATGGGTGAACACAGGAGGAGGTGGAGACAGGAGGGGTGGACATAGGAATAGCACTAGGCTTTCCGGCTGCTACCCTGGCTCAAGGTTCATTGAGAGACTCTGCCTCTGGATATAAGATGGAAAGTGACAGAGCAGGGTACTTAATGTCTTCTTCTGGCCCCCACAAGCACAAGTTTGTGTGCATGCATATAGGTACATAAACTACAAACACTTTACAGAGCAAGAGAGAGAGAGAGAGAGAGAGAGAGAGAGAGAATCTTAACATAACTTGCCATGAAAGTTGCTGACACAGTGACAATATTATTTTCACATGTAGATATTTAATGTTAAAACATCAGTGACCTAAGAGTAAGGCCTGAATGTGTACAACCTTGGGTAGAGCCTCAATACATTTTCTGGGAATCTATCACAAGACTGGTACCTTTGTTATTGTGAATGCCATACCTTCCAGCATCCCTGTGTCCTACAGGTTTACATTATCAACTGTGTTTCTGTCAGATGCCCCCCAAGGAACCCTTCTGTTACCCTGTTTAGATAATAGTTTCAGATGCCGTCAAAATGCTATATGCAGCTGTTGTAAAGCCCTCAGCATAGGTCATGGCTGCCCCATAGCCTGCAGGCAGCCCATCATCCCAGGTACTTGTTTCACAAATGCCTTACTCCATACTCAGCCCTAAGAAGTGATTGTCTGCCTGCATTGTCTTCTGACAGTGTGAGGTGCATTTTTCCAGGATAGCATGCTTCCTGCTTGGGATCCATGTTGATTAGGAAGATGCCACTGGAAAGCACAGTACACTGTCTCTTAGTAAATCCTTCTCAGAGGAACCCATAAGCATCAGAACAGATGGCTGCTTCTTTGGCGGAAGCCAGAAGTTGTCGGCTTATGTTTAAGAGATTGGGCATAAAATGCTGCTAATCTTCCAATGTTACAGTCATATGCAGTATGATGAGATGCTTGGAGGCTGAGAGTCTTTGTGGACCAAAATTGTAGAGAGAGCAAACTAGATTTTATTCTCTAGTTCCATGTTCAAATTTGGAGGTAAACAGTTACTAAATAGAAAGACTATTGACTACACTTAAATATAATGTTCTCGGTGTGTATGCATGTCTCTCTGTGTCTGTCTGTTTCTGTCTCCTGTCTCTCTCCTCTGGGTGTATATGTCTGTCTGTCTCTGTATATCTGCCTCTGCATTTCTCTTTCTGTCTCTCCTCTCTTTCTGCCTCTGTTGTAGTCTGTCTCTCTCTATCTGTCTCTGTCCCTGTCTCTCTCACACACAGAGGTGAATCTGAATGAGATAAATTTATAGATGATAAAACTAAATTAAGCATTTAAAACTACATTTCTGTCTACAAAGCATCTTTCACACATGGTTTTCAACTTCAGTATTTTATTTTTCATGTTACTTCTGATAGAATTTCCTCCTTGTCCAAATCCAGCCAGACTTCTCTGATCTTCTCCACAAGCTCCATGAGAATTACAGACCTTTTTAAAAACAAACAAACAAACAAAATACAACAAAATGGTATGTCCATTCCCACTCTTGACACAAATAAATTCTATGAAATTTTCACCTACTCAGGTCACCCCAAGCCTTAGGTTTCTCAAAGATAAAGTTTCACTCTTATTTTTTGTGTTGTTTGTTTTGTTTTTCCCAGCCAAGTTTGGCAGTAAACCTCTGCCACCCCTTTGCCTTGAACATTTATCTAGAAAGCTTGAAATGATCCATTTCTTCTTTTCCTCTTCTACAGTGAGATTCTCCCAGGCTCCCCATAGATCCACAGCCTGGGAATATCTTTAGAGAGGACTTGGAAGTTTTCCTTTACAGCAAACCATCAAGACTGCTGCCCCCTCCCAGTCTCTGCAGCAGAGAGGAGGCCTGCTTTAAATAAGATCCAATTAGCAAATGCAGGTGCCCTAATTACACTGAGCACCCCCTCCACCATGTGTTTTCTATTTTTGTTTTGTACACCCCAGCATGTGAAGGCCTCCTGCCTTTGATTCCGTGAAACTAAACCAGGTTTATACTACAAATCCATCTCCTATATTGCAGCTGTCTAGATAAAATTGGTCTTTCCCCATTTTTATAAGTGCGTCTGGCAATTGAAACATAGTAGGAAGTCAAATAAAAACAAAATAAAGTCAATGGTATTTTTGGAGGTTTTTCTTGTTTTGTTTTCTTTTGTTTTGTTTTTGGCTCGTAATGCTTTGTCTGTTGAGTTTTTCCCCCTTCAAGTCTTTTACTTATACATTATGCTTTCTGACTTTGGATTTTTTAGGGGATTGCTGCATGTTAATTTGTGTTCCTTGTGCTGTTTCTTTGATTCTCTTTTCTGTTTGTTTGTTTGTTTGTTTTGTCCTATTCATGATTTTTGCCTTACCTTATTGGATTATTATGTTTTCCTTTCCTTTTTTTTTCTTTTCTTAATTTTGAAAAAATGCCTCTTTTCCAATGAGAGGAAGTAGATTTGGAGGTTAGGGAGATGGGAAGGAAATTGGAGGAGTTGGTGGTAGGGTAGCCATTATCAGAATAGATTGCATGGAAACTCTATTTTTAAAAAGTATAAGCAAAACCACCACCACCACAACAAAAATAAATAAAGAAATAAAATCCACTATTTCACAACAAAAAAATAAATAAAACAAAACAAAGCACTTTGCAAAATACAGATTCATTAAAGGAAGTAGCTTGACTTTTTTCTTTGAAATATTGTGATATTTAAAGTGCACAAGGTTGCTTAATAAATAAAGGAGTAAAGAAATGGCCCCAGAGGCCTTGGCAGCAGGCATTTTCAGTGTCAGAAAGTCTTCTGAGCCCACTGTTCTTCTCTGGGCCATAAAGGCAAAGATGAAATGAAGCTCCATGAAGCTTAGTGACAGACTCCTGCCCTTCCAGGTGGTGAAGAGTGCTACCCCTTTAAGAGAGCCTTAACCAACTGGAAAGATCAGGGTTAAGGATGCTACTGCTCACACAGGGGACCTGAGTTCTCTGCTCCCAGCATCCACATACCTCACATAGGCTGTAGCACCCTAACATCCCGGATCTAACACCTCTGGTTTCCTAGGACACCTATAGTCATACAGACAAATACATAGACATAATTAAAACCCTAAAACAATCAAAAATAAACTCTAAACTCCTTTGCTGCATCCAGTAAACGCACCTCCATGTTAAAGACAAACACTACCTCAGAGTAAAGGGCTGGAAAACAATTTTCCAGGCAAATGGCCCCAAGAAACAGGCTGGAGTAGCCATTCTAATATCAGATAAAATTGACTTTCAACCAAAAGTCATCAAAAATGATAAAGAAGGACACTTCATACACATCTAAGGAAAAATCTACCAAGAAGAACTCTCAATTCTGAACATCCATGCCTCAAAAGCATCTCTGCATTGGCCACAACCCACTGCAGTAGCAAGGTTCTCTTGACAAGGCTAAGAGCAACAGAAATCTAAGAGGATAGCATGAATATTTGGAAGACAATTTGACAACATGCCAATTTAGTGAAACAACACCAGCAGTCCCCTATAGTTTTTATGATGTCACTAGCTATCTGGGTTGCCCTCTTAATGAGTATGAAGTCAAAGAACACAAAACACCAAAGACTAGAGATCCATTCAATGCTTGTAGCAAGCAAGAAGAGCATAGATGTTGTCTGGCCAGGAATATGATATCCTTTACAAGAACCATCTCTTTATTTTATAATGTAGCAGAACAGAGAAACTAAACAACAGCCACAAAAGGTAAACTTTAGAGCCTCCACAAGATAAACCCTTTAACTTCCCACAGTCTGCTCCTTTCCCTCATTTTCTATCATGGGAGTAGAGTCACTTACAAAATTAAACAGCCAGCCTTGGATATCCCAACACACCAGAAAAGGAAGACTCAGACTAAAATCAATTATCAAGAGGATGATAGAAGATTTTGAGAAGGAAATAAATAACTCCCTTAAAGAAATACAAGAGAACACAGGTAAACAACTGGAAGCCCTTAAAGAGGACACACAAAAATCCCTTGAAGAATTACAGGAAAACACAATCAAACAAATGAACAAAACTATTCAGGAATTAAAAACAGAAATAGAAACAATAAAGAAATCACAAAGGAAGACAACCCTGGAGTTAAAGAACATAGGAAAGGAATCAGGAGTCATAGATGCAAGCATCACCATTCAAGCATTCTTGTATTCAACAGAATACAAGAGATGGAAGAGAGAATCTCAGGTGCAGAAGATAACATAGAAAACATGGACAAAACAGTCAAATAAAACACAAAATGCAAAAAGCTCCTAACCCAAAACATCCAAGATATCTAGGATGCAATGAGAAGACAGAACCTGAGGATAATAGGTATAGAAGAGAGTGAAGATTCCCAACTTAAAGGACCAGTAAATATCTTCAACAAAATTTTAGAAGAAAATTTCCCTAACCTAAAGAAAGAGATGAACATAAATATACAAGAAGCCTACAGAACACCAAATAGACTGGACTAGAAAAGAAACTTCTCCCGTCACATTATAGTCAAAGCACCAAATACACAAAACAAGGAAAGAATATTAAAAGCAGTAAGGGAAAGGGGGCAGGTAACACATAAAGTCAGACCTATCAGAATTACACCAGACTTCTCACCAGAGACTATGAAAGCTAGAAGATCCTGGGCAGATTTCATATAGACTCTAAGAGAACATAAATGCAAGCCCAGACTGCTATACCCAGCAAAACTCTCAATAATCATAGATGGTGAAACCAAAATATTCTACGGCAAATCCAAATTTGCACAGTATGTTTCCACAAATCCAGCCCTACAAAGAGTAATATATGGAAAATGCCAACTCAAGGAGGGAAACTGCACTCAAGGAAAAGTAAGAAAGTAATCTTTCAACAAACTCAAAAGAAGATAGCCACACAAACAATATAAACAACATCAAAAATAACAGGAAATAACAATCACTATTCTTTAATATCTCTTAACATCAGTGGTCTCAACTCCAAAATAAAAAGACATAGACTGACAGACTGGATCCATAAACAGGACCTAGCATTTTGCTGCATCCAGGAAATGCACCTCTGTGTTAAAGACAAACACTACTTCAGAGGAAGGGGCTGGAAAACAATTTTCCAGGCAAATGACCCCAAGAAACAGGCTGGAGTAGCCATTCTAATATTGGATAAAATTGACTTTCAACCAAAAGTCAACAAAAAAGATAAAGAAGGACACTTCATACTCATCAAAGGAAAAATCTACCTAGCAGAACTCTCAATTCTGAACATCTATACCCTCAATGCAAGAGTTCCCACATTCATAAAAGATACTCTACTAAAGCTCAAAGCACACATTGCACCTCACACAATAATAGTGGCAGACTTTAATACCCCACTATCAACAATGGACAGATCTTGGAAACATAAACTAAACAGAGACACAGTGAAACTAACAGATGCTACGAACCAAATGGTTTTAACAGATATCTATAGAACATTTCATCCTGCATCAAAAGAATATACCTTCTTCTCAGCACCTCATGGTACCTTCTCCAAAATTGATCATATAATTGGTCACAAAACAAACCTCAACAGATATAAGAAGATTGAACTAACCCCATGCCTCCTATCAGATCACCACAGATTAAGGTTGGTCTTCAGTGGCAAAAACAACAACAGAAAGCCCACATACACATGGAAGCTGAACAATGCACTGCTTAATGATAAGTTGGTCAAGTAAGCAATAAAGAAGGAAATTAAAGACTTCCTAGAATTCAATGAAAATGAAAGTACAACTTACCCAAACCTATGGGACACAATGAAAGCAGTGTTAAGAGAAAAACTCATAGCTCTGAATGCCTCCAAAAAAACCTGGAGAGAGCATATACTAACAGCTTAACAGCACACCTGAAAGTTCTAGAACAAAAAGAAGCTAATACACCTCAGAGGAGGAGAAGGCAGGAAATAATCAAATTAAGGGCTGAAATCAACCAAGTGGAAACTAAAAGAACTATAAAAAGAATCAACAAAACCAGGAGCTGGTTCTTTGAGAAAATCAACAAGATAGATAAACCCTTAGCCAGACTAACCAGAGGGCACAGAGACAGTGTGCAAATTAATAAAATTAGAGATGAAAATGGAGATATAACAACAGATTCTGAGGAAATTAAAAATATTATCAGATCCTACTACAAAAGCCTATACGCAACAAAATTGGAAAATCTGGAGGAAATGGACAAGTTTCTAGACAAATACCAATTACCAAAGTTTATTCAGAATCAGATAAACCATCTAAACAGTCCCATAACCCCTAAAGAAATAGAAGCAGTCATTAAAAGTCTCCCAACCAAAAAAAGCTCAGGACCAGATGGGTTCAGTACAGAATTCTATCAGACCTTCAAAGAAGACCTAATACCAACACTCCTCAAGCTATTCCATAAAATAGAAACGGAAAGAACACTACCCAATTCATTCTATGAGGCCACTGTTACACTGATACCAAAACCCCACAAAGACCCACAATAAAAGAAAACTTCAGACCAATTTCCCTTATGAATATTGATGCAAAAATACTGAATAAAATTTTTGCAAACCGAATCCAAGAACACATCAAAATGATCATTCACCATGATCAAATAGGCTTCATCCCAGGGATGCAGGGATGGTTCAATACTCAGAAATCCATCAATGTAATCCACTACATAAATAAACTCAAAGAAAAAAACCACATGGTCATTTTGTTAGATGCTGAAACAGCAGTTGACAAAGTTCAACATCCCTTCATGATAAAAGTCTTGGAAAGATCAGGAATTCATGGAGCATACCTAAACATAGTAAAAGCAATATACAGCAAATCAGTAGCCAACATCAAACTAAATGTAGAGAAACTTGAAGCAATCCCACTAAAATCAGTGACTAGACAAGGGTGTCCTCTCTCTCCCTATCTATTCAATATAGTACTTGAAGTTCTAGCTAAAGAGATCAGACAACAAAAGAAGGTCAAAAGGATACAAATTGGAAAGGAAGAAATCAAAATAGCACTATTTGCAGATGATATGATGGTATACTTAGGTGACCAGAAAAGCTCCACCAGAGATCTGCTACAGCTAATAAACAACTTCAGCAAAGTGGCTGGATACAAAATTAACTCAAGCAAATCAGTAGCCTTCCTATACTCAAAGGATAAACAGGCTGAGAAAGAAATTAGGGAATTAACACCCTTCACAATTGTCACAAACAATATGAAGTATCTTTCTGTGACTCTATCCAAACAAATGAAAGATCTGTATGACAAGAACTTCAAGTTTCTGAAGAAAGAAATTGAAGAAGACCTCAGAAGATGGAAAGATCTCCCATGCTCATGGATTGGCAGGATTAATATAGTTAAAATGGCCATCCTGCCAAAATCAATCTACAAATTCAATGCAATCCCCATCAAAATCCCAACTCAATTCCTCATAGACTTAGAAAGAGCAATTCTCAAGTTCATATGGAATAACAAAAAACCAAGGATAGCAAAAACTATTGTCAACAATAAAAGGACTTCTGGGGGAATCAGCCTCCCTGAGTTAAAGCTGTACTACAGAGTGGTAGTGATAAAAACTGCATGGTATTGGTACAGTGACAGGCAGGTAGATCAATGGAATAGAATCAAAGACCCAGAATTGAACCCACACACTTATGGTCACTTGATATTTGACAAAGGAGCTAAGACCATCAAGTGGAAAAAGACAGCCTCTTCCACAAATGATGCTGGTTCAACTGGCAGTCTACAAGTAGAAGATTGTGAATTCATCCATTCCTATCTCCCTGTACAAAGCTCAAGTCCAAGTGGATCAAGGACCTCCACATAAAACCAGATACACTGAATCTAATAGAAGAGAAAGTGGGGAAAAGTCTAGAACACTTGTGCACTGGGGAAAAGTTCTTGAACAGAACACCAGTGGCTTGTGCTCTAAGATCAAGAATCGCCAAATGGGACCTCATAAAATTACAAAGCTTCTATAAGGCAAAGGACACTGTAAATAGAACAAAATGGCAACCTACAGATTCAGAAAAGATCTTTACTAATCCTACATCTGATACAGAGCTAATATCTAATGTATACAAAGAGCTCAAGAAGCTAGACTGTAGAGATCCAAAATCAAAAAATGGTGAAGAGAACTAAACAGGGAATTCTCAACTGAAAAAACTTGAATGGCTCAGAAGCACCTAAAGAAATGTTCGACATCCTTAGTCATCAGGGCAATGCAAATCAAAACAACCCTGAGATTTCACCTCACACCAGACAGAATGGCTAAGATCAAAACTCAGGTGACAGCAGATGTTGGCGAGGATGTGGCGAAAGAGGAACACTTCTCCATTGCTGGTGGGAATGCAAGTTGACACAACCTCTCTGGAAATCAGTTTGGCAGACCCTCAGAAAAATGAACATAATACTACCTGAGGACCCAGCTATTCCACTCCTGGGCATATACCCAGAAGATGCTCCAATATGTAATAAAGACACATGTTCCACTATGTTCTTAGCAGCCATATTTATAATAGCCAGAAGCTGGAATCAACCCAGATGTCCCTCCACAGAGGAATGGATACAGAAAATGTGGTACATTTACACAATGGAATACTATTGGAGGACTTGGAGAAGGGACTAAAGGAGCTGTGGGAGTTTGCATCCCCAGAAAGGCAGCAACAGTGGCAACTGGCCTGACCCCCTGATACTCATGGAGACTGATCCACCAACCAAAGAATACACATGGAGTGACCCATGGTGCTGGCCACATATGCGGCAGAGGAGGGTCTTGTTAGATATGAGGGGGAGGGGAGGCCCTTGGGCCTGAGGGTATTTGATCCCCCAGTATAGGAGAATGCTAAGGAGGGAAGATGAGAGTGGGTGGGTGGGGGAATACCCCAATAGAGGCAGGGGAGGGGGGATGGAATAGGGAGGTGCCAAAGGGGAGATCTGGAAAGGGGAAAACATTTGAAATGTAAATAAAGTAGAAAAAAATAAAATAAAATAAATAAATAAGTAAAAGAAAAGAAAAGAAAAAAAGAAAAGAAAGGAAAAAACCCAGCTCCCCTGAATTTTAAGTAAACTTAATTTTCTCTGCCAGTCTGTGCTGTGGCTTTCCATAGGCATGATATGGCATGCCCTTGTCTGTCATATGCATCCCCTTGCTCCGAAGATCCTGGTGATCACACACTGAGCTTTTAACACGTACCACCTACATCCTTTCTACATCTTCTGGGAAATGGGAATTCCTTCCCAGTTTTCATACTGCGTTCTGATTGTACTCTCCCATTTCATGAGTTATGTACATATCATGATACTTTATTTCTGTGTCTGCTATCACTCTTCAGCCAACCAAAGCCTGGAAGACAAAGACAAAGTCTCTGTGTTAATCAAAAAAAAAAAAAAAAAAAAAAAGAGCTGAATAGGGAGGAGCAGGGCTGTAAAATTCTGTGCTACGCACATGTCTGCTGCACACAGTGGCTCAGAGTAACTCTCTCAATGGACTTCATGGGTTGTTGTTTATATCAAAAGAGGACATGAAGTAAGGAAGGAAACTGATAGATGTGTCTCATAGAAAATTCAAGGGAGCTAGCATACATCGCATGCGTGTATAATTTTCATAGAATAAATATAAAATATAATTTTAAAAGAAAATTAAAGAGGAAGCTTATGGAGAAGCTATTGATTGATTTTCCAGAGAGATTCCTCAGTGTCCCTTCCAGCTGTGAAACTCTGAGATGTTATGGGACACAAGGTTCCTGATACTGGGATCAGTCACCATTTATACTGCACTTACAGAACAACCCCACGGTTGTCTCCATGTTGGCCTCACAGTTGGTACCTGGTTCCACAGGGCACACAAGGCTGCATTTTTCACTGTGGTACCTTCTCTCTCTTCTCCCACTATGAGTTAAATTCTAAGTATCTTGGTCCCAGGGTATTTTGATTAATTACCTCCTCTTCTTTTTGTCAAACCCACTTTTACAGTCAGCTGGCTTCAGTTGGCTTCTTGACTTCCCAAAATGAATACCTTGAAAGAGAAACTAAATGAATGACACCATCATTTAAGGTTTGCTTATTTCTCAAAAGGTTCCAAGGAGTATTTGTGCTTTATAGATCACTAATCAAATGCTTAGTTATAAAAAAGAACATGGCTGGGCCAGAGAGGTGGCTCAGTGGTTAGAGCACTGGCTGCTCACAACCATCTGTAACTCCAGTGCCTGGTACCACTTCTAATCTCTGAAGGCACTGCACATGTGGGGTGCACATAACACATTCAGACACACAAACACATACACATTAAATAAGGAATAAACAGACATGGTTTATCATTGCCTGTAACCATTTATTCTGAACTGAAGCATTCCTGCCTGGGGTGAGTAGGGAAGGCTCATGAGCCTCAGAAGGTAAAGGAAAGTCAGCATGTCTGGGAAAAGAGAAACTTGGGGGATTCTTAAAGACCCCTCTCCAGCAGTTGAAGAAGGAGTAAACTACAGAGTAAGGAGGGGCTTAGACAGCTGAGCTGCCTACGAGCTGTGCAGACAACACCCAGATTTAAGTTTTCAGAAGTCATCATTTATAGTGGGGTGAACTTTCTGTGGCAGCTGTGTTGGAATTATCTTTGCTCCTGTAAGTTACCCCTCACCCCGACTCCTGTTAGTGACTCCAATTAAAAATACTTTGGCTAACAAAATTGGATATTGGTACAATTATTAGTGTGGTCTGTTGTAGGTTCCCTTCTGGGGTGCTTGTGTGTGTGTGTGTGTGTGTGTGTGTGTGTGTGTGTGTGGTTGTGTGTATGTGTCTTCTCAGTAAAAGTCTGCCACACAACATGTAGACAGACTGCAGAATATGTGTCTCATCCCAGTTACTCAGGGAAAGAGATGGGCAGAGCTTCTGCAGTTACTGGTTGGATTGTAGTGAAATCTCCTGTCCAGACACATGGACCAGGAGATCCATGTACTGTAACAAATGCTGTTTGTTGATTTCAGGTGTGGATAGGACTAGTCTATCCCCAATATCAGATCTAGGTATGACTCTCTGAGCCCCTCCATGTCTTTGTCTCTGTGACCCACATGACGTTTGACTCTAGGGGGTGGTTAATTAACACTCCCAGCTCCAAGTTTTCATATTTAACATAAAAAACAAACCACAGAATCAGGTGATTCTTGAATTTCTATGTCCAATCACCTGTGCCTGGCCCACAACTGAAGTCCAATTGTTATTGGTTCATTTCCAAATTTCTCAGTTGCAGAGAAGGCTGAGATACAGCAGCCATGCCATTGGCTGAGGATATATTCTTAAGGATGAAGACGTACAACTATAATAAACATTAATGATGTTTACTATAATAGCATGCTCTCTTGTTTCTGGAAAAATTGTACGACAGTAATGTATTAACTACAAGCAATTTAGAGCAAGGAAAAGATTCTATTCTTCCTTTGCCCACTCTTGGCTAGGGCTGTTTGGCATCTGATTCTCAGAATTGTCACAAGAAATGGTGCAGAGACAATGGCAGAGTTACCAGATCTGACAGTTGAGGTCCTCTCTCATAATGGAGTTTGAGAGGAATAAAGATGTACAGACAGAAGAGATGAGGAATGAGATGGAGGGTTCCTGTGCCTCCACCTTCCTCTGCCAAGTGTCCTGGGTGTTCCCTTATCATCAGGACAACTTCCTTGGGATGGGAGTTCTTTTCAAATCTCAGAAGGTGGGCTGGCAAGATGCCCAGCCTGCCAAGCTGCTCCTCCCAAGACTGACAACCCGAATTCAACTCCCAGAGCCAAGAAAAGAACCAATTTCAGCAGCTTGTCTTCTGAACCCCTCAAATACACATGCACCCCCCAACACACATACACATAAAACAAATAAATGGAAAAATATTAAATTTAAGTTGATGCAGGCTCCATATCTTTTCACCTAGGTTTGTAATATTCCAGTTATGAAAAATACTTCTGAAACCAATGTTAAAAACATCTTCTAAATTTTAAACCAAAGACTCATATAATCTAAATTTTGCCACCAAGTGTTATTATTATCTAGATTTATTTCCATATTAGTTAGTTATCTATTTCTTACTTCCATTCCTGGGATTCAGTTTTCATGATTCTTTTTGAGTTGAAGCTAAAGTGTTGATTAAGAAAAGTATCATGTACGTACATTGCTCAGTTCCATGCCTCCTAATTCCATTTCAGTTGAGGAAAAGCTGTGTGGAAATTACTTTTACTTTTTATGCTTGGGGTGGAACCAGAACCTTACATATGCTGAGCATATGTTTTACCACTAAAGTACATTTCCAAATCCTATTCTGGGATTTAAGTCCATTACTATTTAAAGACATTTGAAAAGTTGAGTAGACTGTTTTGCATATCATTTACTTCATATCAGTGGGTCTTTAATTATGGATATGAGGATTCTGCGATAATGGAGAAAACAGTGATACATGAGTGTTGTTTTAAATTGAGGTGGCAGACATCTAATTGTTCATGATAGATCTCTTCAAGACAAGTAAGAGGTGATGGTGGTAATGGTGGTAATAATGATGGTTGTGGTGTTGGTGATGATTGTTAGGAGCCAGGACCTAACAACCTCCCTTGGAATTTGCCTGAACCTCCATACTGTCCTTGGGAATCTGAGACTTTCTGAGGACCAGTTGTGTTTGCACAAGATAAGCTAGAGATGCCTGGAGCCAGGATCTTCACACTGTTCCTGGGAATCTGACCCTAGTGACCTTCCAAGAACTAGTTGTGTTTCCTTAAGAATAAACTGTCCTTCCCACCTCCTGGAAATAGACCGATCATAAAACTGTTTGACACCGGATGGTCTGGCTTGTTAAAATAGTTAAGCCATGACAGCCGGGGGACCATAAGCCACCTTTCCCCTCCCCTCTACATTCCTTTTTCTTTAAAAGGAAATGTGTGTAAAAAATAAAGTGAGACCTAGACGGAACTTTGCCTAGCCTCCCTTCTCTCTCTCGCCCATTTTTCTTTTCAAGCTTAGTCCTCCTCGATCCTCACTAAGTCCTGCAGGTCGGGACAGGGTGGCGCCCTAACGTGGGGTTCGAGGAATGGATCTTTGCCAGATGGATTCTGCCCATAAGAGGCGTCGCTGCAGCTCCAGAAAGGTTGAGGACCCCTGTGAAAGAGTTTTTCATCTTCAGTAAGTGAAAGAAAAATGGTCTCATAAAAATGGTCCAAAAGTTGACTAAAGAAGCAGTCTTTATCAAAGACTTAAAGGGATCACTCAGAGAGAGAGGAGTTAAAGTTAAAAAGAAAGATTTAATTAAGTTTTTTATTTTTATAGATAAAGCCTGTCCCTGGTTCATAATAAATGGGCCAGAAATTCACCGGGGAAAATGGCGAAAGGTGGGACATGATCTTAATGAGAAACTGAGTCTCGAAGGGCCGGATGCGGTCCTTGACACAGTCTTTACATATTGGGGATTAATAAGAGATATAGTAGAAGCTGCAACTTCCAATCCAGACAAACAGCAGTTACTGTCTGTTGCGGAGTACTGCCTCCGCCCTCTTTCTAATACAGAACCCTCTGCCTCCCTCCCAGATAAACAATCGGACACCCGAGACCCGCTAAATCTCCCTCTGTAGTTATAGATATGTCCAGGTCCTCAAATTCAGACATCCCCACCTCGGAGCCTAAGTCTTTGGGGACAGAGGCACCCCCTCCGAGACCTCCTTATCCTCCCTACCCCAGAAAAAACCTTCCTCTGTTCAACGGACTTTCTCCAGGACTTTCCGACTTAAAAACAGGTCTTCCCTGCCAAAACCAATTAAGAAATACAGTAAACCACCCTCTTTCTCAGGGTCTGCCCCCTCCTTCCCACTCCAGAGCTGCCTTGACATTTCCGATTGTGGCCTGAGAGCTAAACGATAATCCTTTGGGTCCTGCAGAGACCACGATTTTAGATGACAAAACTGCGACATGTCGTAACCCTGACAGGCCACTGCAGCCTTCGGCTCCACCCTCTGGATCTCCTCCTTGTGTTTTCCGGCAACTGCATACGCCTGCCTTGTCTGTCCCTAGCTCGTCTCTCCTTGAGTCCAAAAAGCAACTCTCGGCACAGATAAGCGAACTAAAAGAAGTCTTAAAGTTACAGAATCAGTTCGCCCAGCTCTCCGCCATACTCAGTTCTTTACAATCCACTCTTCATGAGACTGTTTCGCCCAATTTCTGGATCAGCAAATAAGCCCCTCCTCAGTTCCAAACCCCCTAAAAGAACTCAAGGGTCCCATAGTGTTTCTTTGGACTTCCCTGTGGTAACCCGTTCTTCTGGGGCGCCTAAACACCCTTCCACCTCCTTTGATCCCTCTGAGGACGAACTGAACGACCCTGATGATGAGGGGGAGGGAGCTTGAGAAAGTGAAAGTGAAGGAGAGGAGGAACCACTGGCACCATCCAGCGGACACGGTGAGTTCCAAGAACCGCCAGCGCCATCTAATGGGCACGGCGAGTTCCACAAGCTACATTTTAGAAATTTAAAGGAATTAAATACTGCTGTCAGAACATATGGGCCAAACGCCCCTTTTACTCTCTCAGTCTTAGACTCCTTTTCTTGGGGTGGCTATTTGCTCCCAGGAGAGTGGATTCGTGTAGTTCAAGCGGTTCTCACCCAAGGTCAATTTCTAACTTGGAAGGTGGATTTTATTGACCGATGCCAGGCAGTTGCAGCCACGAATTTAAGATCCTCACAGTCGCCTTCTGGGACATGGACCATAGACAAACTCAGTGGCCAGGGAAAGTATTCAACGGAGACACAACAAAGGCGTCTTCCCCTTGGTTTCTTGGCCCAGACAGCTAACTCTGCTCTCGGTGCCTGGTGGGCTCTTCCGGCTGCCGGCTCAGCACTTACTCCTCTAACTAAAGTAACTCAGGGAACTCAAGAGGATTATAGTGAATTTGTGAGCCGCCTCCTAGAGGCTGCAGAGAGAACCTTGGGCCATGAGGCTTCCAATGATAAGATTATCAGACAGTTGGCTTATGAAAATGCAAACTCAGCCTGCAGGGCCTCCTTACGCAGAAAAACCAGAGACAAGACTCTCGATGAGATGATTCACCTGTGCCGTGATGTAGATTCCTTCTCCTCTAAAATGTCTCAGGCTGTCCACCTTGCGGTGGGCGCTGTGCTTCAGGCTCAGAATACTCAAAAGGGTTGCTTTAGGTGTGCCCAGATGGGCCACTTTGCCCGTCAGTACCCCAGGGTCCCAAGGTCAGTTGAGCCCCCGCAGGTGTCCTCGGGCCCCTCAGGCAGGTCCTCACAGCCTTTCACCCTTTGCCCGCGCTGCCGGGAGGCAAACACTGGGCAAACACCTGTCGCTCCGCCACTGACATTTCCGGATGCCCACCTGCTACGTCTTGGCAGGGAGGCTGCCCTTAAACTCTTTGGCAAAGACCCTGATATTATAATCCTTCCCTATAATGCCTCCCAAGTCCAGTGGCTCATTCAGACCGATGATGATTGGGCCATTAATTGCACCTCTTTTCAGGGCACCATAGATAATCATTACCCTGCTGATAAGCTAGTCCAGTTTTTACAAAAGACACCAATTGTTTTTCCTAAAAGGACAAAAGCCTCCCCCATCGCTGGGGCCGCACTGGTTTTTTCTGATGGGTCTTCTTTGGGTATGGCAGCTTTTAACATCAATGGAGCAGTCTCTCACTTTATGACAGACTTCTCCTCAGCACAGCTTGTTGAATTATCAGCCATTATAATGGTGTTTGAGGTTTTACGAGATCTGCCTTTCAACTTGTATACTGATAGTGCTTATATAGCCACCTCTGTGCCTCTTCTTGAAACAGTCCCATATATTCGCCCCTCAACAAATGCCTCTCCCTTATTCTCTGAACTACAAAGATTGATTCTCGCCCGTGATGCCCCTTTCTTTGTGGGTCACATTCGTGCCCACTCCGGTCTGCCTGGCCCCTTAACAGAGGGAAATGATATGGTGGACCGAGCCACCCAGCTGATTGCCCTGGGGAGTATAGATTATAGGCCTGTTGAGCCTCTTGACGCTGCACCGATGGCTCATAATTTGCATCACCTCAATGCTCATACTCTCAGGCTAAGATTCTCCATTACCCGTGAACAGGCTAGACAGATTGTCCGACAATGCAAAGGTTGTTTGACACTTCTGCCTGAGCCACATCTTGGAGTCAACCTGCATGGGCTGATTTCTGGAGAATTGTGGCAAATGGATGTTACACATTATCCTGCCTTTGGAAAACTTAAATATATTCATGTCTCTATAGACACCTATAGTGGCTTCCTTTATGCATCCTTACAGACCGGAGAAGCTACTAAATATGTTATCAACCATGTCCTTGCCAGCCTGGCAACCACCCCAATACCTAAAATTCTTAAGACGGATAATGGCCCAGGATATACCAGCTCCAGCTTTAAACAATTCTGTGATCAAATGGGCATCAAACATATCACGGGCATCCCTTATAACCCTCAAGGACAAGGAATTGTTGAACTAGCCCACCAGACACTTAAAAACATGCTTTTCAAATTACAGTCTGGGGGAGAAGCACTCTATCCCAGAACAGGCAATTTTAAAACTCTCCTCAATCATGCCTTATTTGTTCTAAACTTTCTTACATACGACTCTGGGGGTAGATCTGCTGCAGACTGCTTCTAGCATCCATTCATGGCTAATAACTATGCACAGGCTATGTGGAGAGACCCTTTATCCAACAAATGGCAGGGTCCAGACCCAGTCCTCATCTGGGGCAAGGGGCATGCCTGCATTTATGACTCAGAGACACAAAATGCCATATGGCTTCCAGATCGTCTCATAAAACTCTATAACCCACCCAGGGACACCCCTGAGAAGGCTTCTCATTGTGTTTAATTTCAGAGAATAAGAAGAACCAGAAATGTCCCTGTCTCCAATGATCCTGCTCCCTTGGATCTTCTTCGAGGCCCTACTGTGCTCCAGTGGCAAGAACAACCCCTTGCCACATCAACTTTTCAACTTTACATGGGTAATTCTTAATGAGGCAGGAGACGTAGCTAATTCAACCTCTCGGCTCTCTGCCAATATCCCTTGGGACCCCTTACAGATTGATCTATGTGTGCTGGCCCTTGGGGCTCATGACTATTGGGACTACCAGGACTTCTTTGTACCACAACAAAAGCCCCCCAATCCTGTCTTACGGCGAGTATGGCAACCGGGATGTGGATCCCCGATGAAAAGGACCCTCCTACAAATGGCCCCCCTCTATATCTGCCCCGGAGGACACCGAGACCGCTCTCTTGGCACAAAGTTCGGTTTCTCTCCTGATTTTTACTGTGCCTCTTGGGGCTGCGAGACCTCTGGAGATACTTATTGGAAACCCTCCTCTTCATGGGATTATATTACAGTAAGGAGAATAAACCCGTCCACATACAGCCTTACCGGTGGACCTGCCCCCCTGGCTAATGAATGCATATTTAACTGGTGCAATCCCCTTTCCATCACTTTCACTAACACTGGGAAAAAGGCCTCCTGGGATAATTCCAGAGGCTACGAATGGGGATTGAGACTTTATATGCCAGGACGTGACTTGGGCCTCACATTTAAAATTAAACTCATTAAGACACTTCCACAGGGCCCTACAATAGCTATTGGACCTAACGCAGCCCTACATCCTGGACAGATGAGCCCGAAAATTAAGATAGGGGCTCCCTCAGTTATTATAAGGCCAACCTTAAAACCCTTTGCTAGTACCCTTTTCCAACCGACCCTCCCTGTGGGACCTCCATTGTCATCCAACATTATACTCGATCTAGTTAACACTTCCATTAAGGCCTTGAGAGACAACAATCAGACAGACTATTTAGAATGTTGGGTCTGCTGCTCCCCTCGACCTCCCTTCTATGAGGGAGTGGCTATTATTGGTGAACCTCTCTTTACTAATGATCCCAGTCAGTTAAGGTGGGGCAATACTGAGCGCCTTGGATTAACCCTTTCCCAGGTCTCCAGATTGGGCCTCTATTTATTAGCCCCTAATATGCTCCCCCCTCATCAGTTGAGCGACATTTGTAATCAAACAATTACTGTCAACTCCACCTTTCAGTACATTCAGGCACCTGATAGTTCTTATTTTATCTGTTCCACCGGACTCACTCCTTATGTAGTTTCAACTTCTTTATTGACACACAGAGATTACTGTGTTTTGGTCCTTCTTATTCCAAAAATTACCTTTCACCATGCAGAAGACCTACTTACATTTTGGGAGTGGGATGCAACCCGTACCAAAAGAGAGCCCATTACAGCCATTACACTGGCCGTTCTTTTGGGCTTAACTGCCACAGGAGCTGGAGCAAGGAGGTATAGCCTCCTTGATTTCTTCTACTCAACAGTATAATCAACTTTCCATAGCTATTGATAATGATATCCGTGAGTTACAACAAGGCTTAAAATATCTTAAAGAATCTGTAGCATCCCTATCAGAGGTAGTATTACAAAATGGAAGAGGGCTAGACCTCGTCTTTTTACAAGAAGGTGGTCTATGTGCTGCCCTTAAAGAGGAATGCTGCTTTTATGCAGACAAGACAGGGTTAGTTGATGACAGCATAGAAAAGATAAAAAAGAGCTTAACAGATAGAAAGAGAAAGAGAGAACAAGCTGAGGATTGGTATCAAAATTGGTTTTCCACTTCTCCTTGGCTTTCTGCATTACTCCCCAGCATTCTGGGACCCCTTATGGGCCTTTTACTGCTTTTGACATTTGGCCCTTGGGCTTTCAATAGACTAACCAACTTTGTTAAGTCACAGATTGATTCCGCCTTCCAGAACCCAGCTGCTGTTCATTACCATCGACTCAGTATCCAAGAATCCACCGAGGACCCTCCCTCTGATGTTTCATCTGATGGTCTACAGTTTTCAGCCCTAGTAGCAGAGGCAGAGATTCCCTGGTATCGAAGGCTATGGAGGCTTTCCTAAACAGCCTTATGGCTCCTGACAGCCCTCAGTCAACAGGAGTGGCTTTTGGGCCATAAGCTGTGGAAAGGCCAATGACGGGAATGTATTGCAGTGCCATGATTCTCAACGCACGCCCTTAAAGGCTGCAGGGTAGCTTAATGACGGGATTATTATGGATCCATTATCCGGGTGCACATCGAGACTATATGCCAGAAATGGGGGCCATCCATATAGCCTAAGACAGAGCCCCTGCCCTAATAAAAATCGGGCATGAGACATGGGTGCACACTGCATAGCCTAAGACAGGCCTTCCACCGACCCTTCTTAGCTGCTCCTCGTTCATTGTAAAAGAAAGGGTGATATGTTAAGAGCCAGGCCCTAACACCCTCCCTTGAAATTTTCCTGAGCCTCCACACTGTCCTTGGGAATCTGAGACTTTCTGAGGACCAGTTGTGTTTGCATAAGATAAGCTGGAGATGCCTGGAGCCAGGATCTTCACATCGTTCCTGGGAATCTGACCCTGGTGACCTTCTGAGAACTAGTTGTGTTTCCTTAAGAATAAACTGTCCTTCCCACCTCCTGGAAATAGACCGATCATAAAACTGTTTGACACCGGATGGTCTGGCTTGTTAAAATAGTTAAACCATGACAGCTGGGGGGCCATAAGCCTCCTTTCCCCTCCCCTCTACATTCCTTTTTCTTTAAAAGGAAACGTGTGTAAAAAATAAAGTGAGACCTAGACGGAACTTTGCCTAGCCTCCCTTCTCTCTCTTGCCCATTTTTCTTTTCAGGCTTAGTCCTCCTCAATCCTCACGAGTAACTAAGTCCTGCAGGTCAGGACAGATGATGGTGATGATGATGGTTGTGGTGCTGGTGGTGATGATGTTGGTGGTGACGGTGGCGGTGGTGGTGGTGATGGTGGTAATGGTTGTGATTATAACAGTGGCAATAATTAGAAAGGTGACAGTGCAGACAGAAGGTCCAAGTGATTGACCATGTGGTTTTTGTCCAGACAGAAAAAAAGCAAGTGTAACTCAGAGTTCTGGTTTCCTGAACCATGTGAAGTAGGTGAAACCCACCTACAATAGACTCACAGTCTCATAGACTGGGAGTAGGGTAAAACTATCAATCTATATCTACATTTACTGAGTTTAGAGCAACAGTGTTTAAGTTGATGTCATAACAATCCTACACTGTCAATGACTTGAAATATCCAGAGTTTATTTTTTTACAGGTCTTTTCAGGGCAGTGGTGGTCTGTTTCTCAGGGACTGAAATGAAGCTAGTAGAGCAACCTTGTAGGATGCCAGCTGTGGTCATGACAGAGGACAACAGCATAAGGAAAATGATTGCCTTTCTTGGGCTTGTCTCTTCTGATCATTGAGAGGAGATAAGACATGGATAAGAAACTCTTCATATTCTGTCAGGTGTCACACCACGATGGAGGAAGTGAGTTCTGTAAACACAATTAGGCAAGTTTATTCTTCTGAGACATCACAGGCTATAGCCACAGAAACTATGACAGCTTCAAGACTCTCAGGTAAGACAGCATTGTGGGCAGTGTGAATGATGGTGTGATTCATCCTTAAACAAAACATGCAGTGTGCCACACAACCGCTGGCTAACGCTTTCAGCCATGTGTCTTCTTCAAACAATAGCTCTTGGCTTAGAGATTTGCTTAGCAGATACCCACCACATCTTTTCCCTCCAACACAAAGTAAATATTACTCAGAAATAGAATAGATGCTTTATTGGTTAATGCTTGGGCTTGTTCCTTGAATACATGTGATGCTGGATCCTAACAACAGATTTCTTCAGAGTTTAAATAAATGACTGTGTTCATTTCCCTTACGATGTTATTTTAATGCCATACTTTACTTGTATTGAATGGATATTGGTTAGCATTATAGAAATGGGAATCTTAGCGCGCACACCACACACACACACACACACACACACACACACACACACCAAAACAAAAACAAAAACAAAAAACCAACAACAACAAAACCCCTTACTGGACTGTTCTTTCTAGGAATTTCCACAAAAGGGTGTTGGAGAGTTGAACTGAAGGTTGTCAAAAGTCCTATTAGATGGCTCCCCAAGATTCAGGGATAATGGCCACCAGAGGACCGATGTAGACAGATGCAGGGGCTCTTTTGCATTTTTCTAAATGTTACATTAATTCTCCTGCTAGGAAATAACTGGTTATTCCTGGGACCTTAGAGACACTGTGGCAAAGCTACACACAGGTTTTTAAAAATAAAAACAAATAATATCCTTAAGTTACCTCAGGGGCAGCAGTGCCATTATAAACCTTTTGCAAGGCATAGGGTGTTTTCAGTGTCTGTTAATAGATTCAGATTCAGGAACCAGCTGGAGTTTTCTTTATGTCAACTCACAGCTTAAGGATGGCAGAAAGCCCAGCACAGCCCCACCTTGTCCTGAGCCTGCAGAGTAGAAATGTCAGGTTCTGTGGAGACAACTGATCTTCAAGTTATCTGAACAATCAGGTGTCTCCACCCTCAAAAATGTTGCAGTCATATGCTCCAGGATACCACAAGTACTTTAAGTTGTGTCTATCATCTATCATCTATCTATCTATCTATCTATCTATCTATCATCTATTTATCTATCATCTGTCTATCTGTCTTCTCTCAATCATCTATCTATCATCTATCTATACATTTTTTTCTTAGTTTCTATTTTCTATATTTATTTCTTGTGTGAGTTATATGCCTGTGGATTTGTTTGTGTGCATGTGTTTGTGTACATGTGTGTGTGTGTGTTTTCAACCAAGAGTTCTTCTGTGGGGTTTATAGATCTACCTTAGATATCTTTCTTTGTTATTGTGGAAGATGGGGTCTCTCACTGAACCTGGAGATACTGACTGTCTACAATGGTTTGATAATATGCTCCAGAGATCTACCTGTATCCCTAAAAGATTTCTATCTATCATATCATTATCATATCATCTTAAATTATATGTCTGAGTGTGTGCATGTAGGTATGTATAAATGAATGCATATGCCTACATAGACCAGGTGATTGACATCTTCTTTCTGGAGCTGGAAATACAGGCAGTTGTGAGCCGCCTGATGTGATTGCTGGGAATCAAACACTGATCCTCTGGAAGAGCAAGCACCCTTAACTACTTAGTCATCTCTCCAACCCCAGCCAAGCCCAGTTTTAACAGAGTGCTGAAGATCTGCTTTCATGCCCATGCTATGGCAGCAAGTACTTTACCCAGGTAGCCATCTCCCTGGCTCCTCACCATGTCATTTAAATTTAGCATTACCTACTTGATGGATTCATTGCCCATTTTAAATCTTTCTTTTTATTTTAAATTGACAGATAAGATTGTATGTATTTCTCATATATATGATGAAATCAAAGCTTTACAGAGGCCCAATCACAGATACATGGGAATTAATCATGCTGATTAATTTTCAAAGAAGCCCTGGGAAATAAGTGAGCTACAATTTGGGTCCGTGTTTTTTCAAAGTATGGAAGAATTTCACTAACATAAAATATTAAGTGACTCTGATTCATATTTTAAAAGTTCCTCCCTGGTCAATTACCTTTTAACTTTTCCAGTTACACCAAGGAGAACAATCTCATTTGTAGCCAGAATGTTTTTTATAACTTATCCAACACTAGTTAATCTCTACTTTTTAATTTCAACAAGAAAAATAATAGTAATTGATGAGAAAAATCTAGAATATTTGATATTGCTAGGCCTACTGTGATGTATTTAGTATTAGGAAAAGGCTTTGGGTATTTCATTAACCCAAAATTATAGTCTTCTCTTAAATTACACTTTGTATTTAAGAACTACATTAAACACATGACTGATCCAATTACTTAATTGTATGGAAATTTGAGAGAAAGTTGATTAAGCTTGAGAATCCTAATACCTAAGCTATTCTGTCTGAAGAAAAAAGAGTCAAAACAGAATCAAACAAAGGAGGTAGGTGAAAGATTTTTCTGTAAGTATGTACCTAATTACAATTTATGTTTCTTTAACAGAATGTTATAGTTTGTGCAAGAATTATGCCCTGTAGGTAGGTGTGTCTGAACACTTGGTCTCCAGCAGGTGGCGCTGTTTAGGGATGTTATGGAATCATTAGGAGATGGAGCCTATCTGGAGAAAGTAGGTCATTAGAGGTGGGCTTTGAAGGGATCCCACTTCAAGTTCATTCTCTGCTTTCTGAAAACAGATGCACTGTGATCGGCTAGCCTCTAGCTCTTGTCTACCATGCCATGCCTATCTGAATCCATGCTTTCTCCATGGTGGTCCATGACAGACCATGACAGAGATCATGATGGACCATGATGGAATGATCTTGCACCATTTCTTTCCAAAATTGCTTTGACTAGAGTCTTTTTTCACAGCAACAGGACAGATAACAAATACATAGAACTTGCTTGTTTGAGAATTAGCCATGAGAACTCAGAGGTTTTCCAGTTATTGGCTGAGAATGTCACACTTGGCAAAAAGCACAGTTGGAAAGATGTATAGATGTGTGGATGATGGATGGGTGGAAAAACATAAAATGCTGCAGAGATGTGGATTCTTTAATGTATGCGTTTAGGTAAATGGTACCTGCTCAGTAGCTGGAAGGATGTATGGTATTCTTGGCATATTATCAGTGATCAGTAAGCAGCAGTCTCTGAGATATTCCACAGTTAGTAAGTAAATCTCACATAAAAGAACTTTCCACTCTCCGTTTAAGGTTTTAACTTGCTGAAGAGCTTCTGTGTGATGGATGAACCACCAGAAGAATGCTTAATGGAACAACCCTTGAATCACATACTATTCTTCCCTGGATGTATATACAGGGCCTGAGGAGGTCACACAGGATGCCAGACACACAACTAAACCATATAGATTCTTGTGCAGGATAGCTGAAGTGAATATAAAATGTCCAGAGCAACAAGCTGTGGTTATCATGCCTTTACACCTATAACACATTAATTGTGTATGTGCAATGGACTGTTGTGTATACCCATATGTGTGTGGTTTATGTGCATAGTGTTTGGACACACGATGGGAGGGAGTATGTACCCATGCAGCATGCCTGTGAAGGTCAGAGGAGGATGCTAGCTATCCTGTGCTGTCACTCCCCACCTCATTACCTTGAGAACCTGGATCCAGACTGACAGAACTGAGCCTTAGTGAGGCTCTATGTCTGCATCCACAGTGCTGGGATACAGCTACACAGATGACTTTTCATGAAGGTGCTCAGGATACAAATCCAGTCTTCATGCTTGAACAGCAAGTGCACTTACCCACGGAGCCATCTCCCTGGACTCAACCAACCACTTTGTTTTTCTGTCAGACACCAGCACAGTTCATGGAACTTTAAAGGTTTCATTCGTATCAAATGTTTCCTGCTATCCTGAGTGATTTATCCTTTTCTTAATACTGTGAGAATGAAATATGCACTCTGTATTTCAACAAAATTCAGGACGTGATCGGGACACACATTCTAGTTTAGTTTCTGTTGTTGTGATAAAACAGTGACAAAAACCAACTTGGAGGGAAAAGTTTATTTCATCAAATGGCTTATACTCACTATTAGTTATAACTATAATGCCCCAGCCTGTGGGGGTTCAGTGGGAACCTGAGGAGGGGGCGAAAGAATGGGGGGACAAGAGATGCTAAAAAGGAGAGCAAGTCGTGATCTGATCAAGCTCTCAAACCTTGTTTCAGGGCAGTAGCTTATAAAGGCAAGCAAAGGGGAATGTTACACATGGCCCAAGGCCAACCCACTATCATCCCCACCCTCCAATGTTCTTTCCGTTCCTAGAACCTGAAACTGTAATGACAGATGTTCTTCTTTTATTGTAACTGGCTAGGTTTCCCAGAAACAGAGAGTGTATAAGTGTGCCTGGCTCCTGGCATCTCCTCTTTTATCAATTTATATGAGGCTAGTGAGTAATATGCATGATGATGTCATAGAGATAAGTGGGCCTTAACCAGAGGGGGGAAGTATTGACCTGATTCTCTGATGTTTCTATTGACCATTGATGGTCCTCGGTGTCTTTTTTGGGGAGGGGAGGCTTTCAGCCTCCACCAACTGTGAGTATCTCTTTAAGGGAGTGTGGGTGAAGGGAAAATCGACACCAACCTCTATGCAATAAGGTTTGGTTCATAGGGGACTCAGAGATAGACATTAGGGTCCTCCTTTTTCAGTACTTAGTCTTGCATCCCTTGCAGCTACCCACACCAATACAGGCAAGCATAAATCTGAGTGTTATGCAGCTCCCAAGGGATATATGTCATCCTAGGACTTGGCCAGACCTCTATCAGCCAGATTGAGATTATGGTAATGAACCTGTAGAGGTTTAGATGCCAGGAAGTCAATTTGTTGTTTTATAAAAACTGAGCTGACTTAAGGCCCAAGACCCAAAGGCCAGGAGCAGGAAAAGACTGACCAGGGGCCCCAAAATAGATGGAAGGAGGGTGGTGTGTGTAGCAGTGGTCTGTGACAGGCAGACTGACACCCGCTCGAGCACAGGCTTAACTTGGGTGACCCAATAGGGTAACCCGCAAAGGACAGGAAAGCATTTTGTCGAAGCTCCCAGGAGGCCTTTAGGCTCCAGTCAAGTACAACCCCCCACAGCCTCCTGTAGAGAGGTCTGCCATGTGAGGTCTGCCAAGTACACCCCTCCTGAGGTAGAGGCATGGCCACAAAGCCCCAAGCCATCCCCATATTAATGAGACACCTAGAGACTTAGCCACACCCATTCCCGGTTACTATATCTGTCCCGCCTCTTCCAGAAGGCAAAAGGGTACAATTTAACCCACACCACTCATCATTATGTCAATAAGCATCTTAGAATTATGGACCATCTATTCATCTTGAAGCGAGGTATCTGGCCTTTGATTAAGGAGAGGCAGGCAGATTTCTGAATTAGAGGCCAGCCTGGTCTACAGAGTGAGTTCCAGGACAGTCAGGGCTACACAGAGAAACCCTGTCTCTGGGAAAAAAAAAAAAAAGCCACATCTAATCTCTCGCCGAGGGTATCTCAGCGCTTCCAGATGGTACCCATTCACCCAAGCCAGAGCAGCTGGTCAGCACACAAGCTGCCAACCCCAGCTGAGCTCCAGCTAGCCGGTCTGCAGCACCCAGAAATGTCTGTGGTGACCTGGGCTAGAGGACCCATGGAGACAGCTGTGGCTTTCCCAAGGAATGGCCCCCTTCCCCACCCACAGGCGGTGTTCTGGCAGAATCCCACAGCTCTCACCTGCCTGTTGGACTCTGTGGGAAGACACACAGCCACTTCCCACATATCCTGTCCCTCCCAGAGCCACAACAGCTCTGGGGGCAGACACACAGGGCTTCATTTTCTACCATGCTGGATTGTTCCCACAGTAGTGAGCCAAGGAGATGTGGAAAACCAGCCTTGAAACCAGCCCTCTTCTTGTTCTCTCTGTGTCTTTCTTAGTTCTAAGCCTTCTCTAACCTTAGCCATCCTATCTCTGACTACCCCAGTATAGTCGGTGTAGAAGCAACATTCTTCTTTGAGGGCCACACAGAGTGCCCCTTGTTGAAGGAAGAGCAAGTCAAATCCTCTCTGATTTTGGAGAACCACTTCAGATAGTGGGACAAGGGACTTCTCCAAGTTGGTGATGCCAATTTCTAGTCTTTCTATGTCGTTATTGATGACTCACTGGAGGTCAGTATAATGTCTGTTGGAGAGAACCTAGAAAGGCTATCCCGTCCCAGCACACAAAGTGCCAAGGCCAAGGAGGACAGATAGGGTAACTGCTGTTATAACCTCTCGTTTCATTCTAAGTAGGGCATGATCAGTAACAGAGTCCCACATTTGAGCAAATTCATTTGCAGAATAGTAAGTTAAGAGGGAAATCAGCTGAACAACCACACAAAAGGCAGTAACATTATTTGTTAAATTAGGAATATAAATGCAGGGTGTAAGGCCATCGATACAGATCCACTATGTATCATTAGAAGGAAAGAGATACATGGAAGAAGAGGGAATAGGGAGTGTCTTATTGTAAAGATGGGCATGAGTAGAGGAATTTTGCTGCTGACACATGAACCTTGACCAGAGACCACACTCAGCATATATCTAGCATCTTTCTGTTGGTTCCACCTACATATGGAGGTGTCCTGAGTCTCGGAAACATTCACACTTATTGCAATTTCTTCATAAAAGGGAGGGTCAGAATGATAACACAACCAGCAGGACTGAGTAAGTTTGGGAGAAGAATGATTAAGTACAACAAAGGTTTGATTAACAGTGTCAAGGAAAATTAGTGGGTATTAGGCCCATAGACACCATTCAGAGGCAGGGGAGTGGCAAATGGCAGGGGGGTGAAGCTAAAACAGTTGGAGAAGGGTTAGGAGGTTTTTTACAGTGAGTGTGAGGGGTTCAAGGTGAGGTTTGGTCCATCTGGTACTGCTGGCTTATCAGCCCCAGGCTGGTGTGTCAGCAATTTTATAGTAAAGATCACACCATCATCATAGCGTTCCTTATAAAGCCTCAAACCCCATGAAACACCACTGGTCCGAAGATTATATTTCTTCCCTGGATCTGTAAATTGGATATGTAGTGGGTGGCACCACCCTGAGGACTCCTGTATGTTTTTCCAGCCTGAGCTTCCAGATTTATGGTGTGTATAGTTAGCAGTAACCTTAATATAGTCCCAGGAGGAAGAAGGATGCCATCAAGTGTCACCTGTGGTCTCACAGCCCCAGTTACAGCAGTAGTATTTGGCTTTGCCTCTGCACCATGGGTTTAAGGCATGGTCTCTATGGAAGCGGGGGGAGGGCTTGGGGGGGAGGACAAACATAAAGGGTAAGCATTCTCAGCATACTCCTATCTTTTGTGCCACAAGCACCCCACAGATCAAGAACATGCCTCTTAGGAGGGGAGGGTGAAGAGGGAGCTTTTTGGAGATCATCGTATCCCTCCAGGTCCCAGTTGGCTGGAGCACCCTGGGGTTGACCCCCAAATGAGGATTAGGCAACAACGTGACACAATCTGGGCACTGTTTATCCTTTTGACATGCTTGTTCTTGGGTAATTTTAAAGAGCTGTCAAAGTGTCTGAGCATTTAAGTGATGTAATGAGTGGCTCTACTGGGCTTCTTCGACAGGGTCTATAGAAACCGGGAAAGCCAGGTGGGTGGCAGCATCAGCACAAACATTTCCCATGGAAAGGGGACCGGGAAGGTCTGAGTGGGCACAAAGGTGTCCAATATAAAAAGGATGGCATCTAGAGATAACTAATCTTTGAAGTTGAGAAAATAGAGGGACATCATGGGTAAAGGGCTTAATATAAGGGACCATCTCAAGAAGAGGAACTGACTGGGCAATATAAGCACTATCAGTATATAAATTAAAGGGGCAGTTTGTCAATTTTTGGAAAACTTCAACCACTGCAAAAAGTTCTACAGTTGCTCAGAATGAAAGGGGGACTGAACAGTGGTGACTTGCCCACTGACCACATAGGCTGGGACTCCATTTGAAGAGCCATCTGTAAATACTAGACATGCCTCTGTCAATGGTTGGGGAGATGTGATCTTTGGAAAAATGAAAGGGTGTATCTTAACAAATTGGAGTAATCTATCAGCAGGATAGTGATTATCAATGACTCCTGGAAAGGATGAACAAGCTACAGGCTATTCATCTGTAGTTTGCATAAGCCAGTGTAGCTGTTCTCTGGAATAGGGCAAAATCAGCTTATCAGGACCCTTGCAGAAAAACTGTCAGCTCTGTTCTTGACCTAGAGGAATAAGTCTAGCAACTAAGGAAATGTAGGGGGTAAGGACCTTGGTGGGGAAAGCAGGAAGATGAGTCCACAGAAGGAGGCCTTTTTGCTAAAACACCCCAGTGGGTTTGTGGGACATGGCACAGACAATAAAGAGGAGGGATTTTTCATAAGAGATGAAAGTAACTCCCTGACTTTAAATAGCCCTTTCAACAATTTGCCGGGCATTGGCTGCTGCAGGAGTCAAGGATGGACGGGAAGAGGGGTTAGAGTTTCCCTTGAGAATGTCATAAAGGGATTTAAGTTCTCCTGTGGTGAGTTTAAGATAAGGCCTAAGCCAACTAATATTTCCCAAAAGTTTTTGAAAATCATTTAGGGTTTTTAAGTGGTTAGTCTTAAATTGAACTTTTTGTATAATAATCTTTTGATGATGAAGTTCAAACCCCAAATAAAAATAGGAATCTTTTAACTGAATTTTATTCAGGGCAACTTGAAGTCCTCTCTCAGTCAATTTTTGTGAGAGCTGTTGGCAGCAATGAAGCAATGTTGAGCTATCGGTCCTGACAAGAAGATATCCTTCATATAATGTATTATATAAATGGAAGGCCAAAGTGTCCTAAAAGGGTCGATGACCTGAGCCACAAATCTCTGGCATAAGGTGGGGCTATTGGCCATGCCCTGAGGCAGAACCTTCCAGAGAAATTGAGGTATGGGTTCTTTAAAGTTTGTCACCAGTAGACTGAGTGCAAATCATTCTCTATTATCAGGGTGTAAAGGGATAGTACAAATAACAATCCTTAAGGTCTACCACTATTATATAGTACCCAGCAGGAATGGCCACAGGTGTAAGCAAACCTAGTTGTAAGGCTCCCATAGCAAGCATTGTTTTATTAATTACCCTCAAATCTTGAAAAGCCTCTACTTCTCGGACGTTTTCTCGATAACAAAAACGGGAGTGTTCCAAGGAGAGGTAGTAGGCTCAAGATGGCTGGTGGCGAGCTGTTCCTGTACTAATGCCACTGCCATGGGCACTTTTTCTGAAGTCAATGGCCATTGATCAACCCACACAGCATCATTGGAATTCCAAGTGATTTTATCTGCATGGGATACAGGAGCATCAACAGCCATTAGGGTAAATTTGGTGCACCCAAACCTAAAAAACAATCAAACTTCTCAGTCACCTAGATAGGTTCTCTTATACCTTGTGAATGTTTTCCAAGTCTCTGTCTGGGGTGGAAACTCTGTTTTAGCATTTGATGGGTTAAAATTTCATTTGGGCTACACATGAGAAGATTTAATTGGGCAAGAATGTATCTACCCCAAAGATTAACGGACAAGACAGGCACAACGTAAGGCTGAACAGTGCTGGTGTTACCCTCCTCACCTGTCCACATAAGGGCTTTGGAACTTTATTGGGTGTTGGTGATCTGTCCAATGCCTTTTAAGATGAGTCAAGGAGTCAGTAAGGGGCCAGGAGGAGGACCAATGTTTATCAGAACTTACTGTGACATCAGCTCCAGTATCAATAAGCCCTTCAAAGCCCTTTCCATCCAATTTCAGTCTAAGGAGGGGTTATTCTTGAGTAATTTGTTGGACCCAAGAAGCATCCGAAGAGCAAAAATTATCTGTGACCCTGGATTCTCACTGAGCATTTTGATTGAAGTGAACAAGGGTGAAGCCAAAGCAGCTGAGCAATTCTCTGTCCTGAGTCTATGGTTAGGGGGCCAAGAGTAGAGGAGGCCAGAATCTTTATCTCTCCTGTATAATCATTATTAATTACTCTGGGGGAGACATTTAGGCCCCAGAAAGTTAGGCTGGCTCAACTGAGGAGGAGTCCAAAGGTGTGAGGGGACAGAGGGCCAAAAACTCCAATACGTAGGACTTGAACTCCCATCTCGAGTATTAGTATCATGTTGGTGGTGGAACAGAGGTCCAATCCTTTGCTACCTGTTGTTGCTCAATGGAAGGAGGCAACGTTTGGGTCTGCGGGTTGGGCATTTAGGAGACAAACCTGATAGCCCCAGTGGTTTTTCTCCAGCTCAGGGCCAGGGGTTAGCCCCTCTGAGAGTTTCCCTGCCTCAGGGGTAGATGGTTGCCATGGGCATCTGTTTTAGAGCAGCACTCAGAGGCCCATTGTCTGCCTCTCTTGCATCAAGGACACAAGGAGTGAGGAGGCAGTTATTCGGACTTAGGGGCCTTACATTCTCTAGAGAAATGGCCCAGTTGTTTGCAATTAAAGCAGGTTTTGGAGAGACTATCCTGGGAAAAATCTTTTAGGGCAGCCCCGATAGCCAGGCCAATAGATGAGCTGAGCAGATGCCTACACAGAGTTTGAAATAGCCTGAAATATCCTTGCCACTACAGTGGGGTTGTATGGCAGCTTGATTAATGAATTCTCTTTCGTTTTAGTCTCGGCTGACAAGCCTTTCAGATGCATCTGTGAGGCAGCTGATGAACTGCTATAGGGCTCGTAGGGACCTGTCATACTTTGGCCAGGGAGGTAGTTGCCAACCCCTTAGGGGAGAGTTGTTTCCAGGCTTTAAGGCCAGCATTTTGTATCTGAGCTAAGAAGCTGGAAGGAAACTTAGCCTGTTTTTCTTTGTTGTCATAGGAGCTGTGACCTAAAAGTTTATCCTTGGTTCAACTTTTGGAGGTTTGCTTTTGGAATTGCGGATTGCTGTTTCTCTATAATTTTCAACAAATTCAGTTTTCCAGAGAACATAAGATTTCCAGTGCCCCCTGACAGGGAGGCGCGTGCCACAAGATACCAATCATTGAATATAAGCCACTGGTCACTCAGAGTATCGATTATGGACAAAGTGAATGGTGCCACTGGGTCATAGATTGTTAACGCCATTTTCAGCTCTTTTATTTGTTTAAACACAAGGCTAAGGTACTGTTGATTTTTGACTTCTTCCTTTTCCCCATCTGAGTCTCCTGAAGCCTCATTCTTATTATCAGAGACTTCATCTGCTGAAAGGGGGTTTTCTCCATTATCGGAGAAATTGTCCTCTCCAGCCATCCCTTCTGGGGGAGGGGAGGATTTTAATCCGTGTGAATGGGAATGCCTGTAGGGTTTTAGGGGATCTTTTCTTCATCTTAGTTTCAGGAGAGGTTGAGATTGGGGGAGGTCGGATTAATTCAAGATCTAATGCCTGTAACTCAAAGTTAGGTGCTCCCTTTACTTCAAGAGCAACTCTTTAAGGGCAGATACCTCCCAGCAGAGTTTTGCTTTAGCACTGTCAGTGACCTCAGCAATGTCTGAATCAAAAATGGGTGCACAGAACAAGGGAGCAAAAACATAGGAGGTAGACTAGTTCAAGCAGAGTGTAAGGGTGGACAATCAAGATTTTGATATTTGGTAGCCTCCTCTTCCAAAGATGATGATTTCTCTGGGGGGAGGTTGTCATCGGGCCCATTTCATGCTGGGGCTTTTAGATCTATCAGGGAGGGGTAGATTTTAGGCTTAGGGATTTCTGTTGATGCTTATTCAGGCTCAGCAGGAGGACTGGGAAGGCCCGGGTCCTGCATAGTGATGGAAACAGAGTCACAAACTGATGAAGCTCAAGAATGACCCTGTAAGACCTTTTCACCTTC
This sequence comes from Rhynchomys soricoides, assembly GCA_019843965.1. Classification (NCBI taxonomy): domain Eukaryota; kingdom Metazoa; phylum Chordata; class Mammalia; order Rodentia; family Muridae; genus Rhynchomys; species Rhynchomys soricoides. The sequence goes on along the minus strand of JADRCH010000408.1, from coordinate 173,479 downwards.
TCTATTTCTTGGATATCTGACCATGTCTTATAAAGCTTTAACACCTCATTAATTAAATTCTAATAGTAAAAGGCTTGAACAGGGAAACTCTTAGGGCCAAATGACTTATGCTTGTCCCATGATTGCGTTGCTCGATCTTACCTTAGGCGGATCAGACTCACAGAGGCGGGCAGTTGTGGCGATCACAGTGTGGATCTTCTCTCGTGAACTTTGGGAAGCGGAGATCCTATGAGAGGGAGACAGCCATGGGCGAGCAATGTTCAGTTGGACCCCCATACCCAGGCCCCATCTTGGGTGCCAATTGCCCCGGCCTGGGGGGTTCAGTGGGAACCTGAGGAGGGGGAGAATGAATGGGGAGACAAGAGACGAAAAGAAGAGCAAATCATGATCTGATCAAGCTCTCAAACTTTATTTCAGGGCAGTGGCTTATAAAAGCAAGCAAGCGGGAAGGTTACAAACGGCCCAAGGCCAACTCACTATCATAACCACCCTCTGATGTTCTTTCGGTTCCTGGAACCCGAAACTGCAAATGGCAGATGTTCTTCTTTTATTGTAACTGGCTAGGTTTCCCAGAAACAGAGGGTGTATAAGTGGGCTTGGACCCCAGCACTATGATATAATGTATCACAAAAGGAAGTTAGAGCCAGGATTCGAGGCAGGAACTGAAGAAGCGGCCATGAAGTATCAATGTTCACTGGCTTGCTCCCCATAGCTGGCTCATGCAGCTTTCTTTTAGGCCCCAGGGCCACTTGTCCAGAGGTGGCTCAACCCATGATGTACTGGGCCATCCTCTATTAATTTGCAATCAATAAAGTGCCCCACAGATTTGTCCAGAAGCTAATCTGATGGAGGCATCTTCTCTACTAAGGTCCCCTCTCCTCAAGTGCCCCAGTGTATATCACATTAACAAAACGAACCAACACAAAGGTTGCACAGTATCTACAGATGATCCTCGGTGTCACTCCAGGGTTCAAACTAAAGTAGTAAGAGCAAGAATCCCTCAGGGAAATTAGTTAGGAACTATGCCACAAAATTTGATGTGAGTCGTCTCTCATAGATGTATTCAGCAGAAATCAGTGGTGCATCCTCACCAGATGAAACCAACCCTTGTCTAATGTACCAAGAATTTTTGTTTGCAAACAGTATAAAGATCTAGGACTGTGGGTTGCAGTTTCCTCTGTGGACATAGGAATGAGACTTAGATGCCCAACTACATGTTCTGATATCACAGAGAAGTGGCTAGCCTACACACACTCTTTAGCCTGGCCAACCCTGAGAGATTGACTTCAGTCCCTTGGTGGGTGGCAGAAGTATTTACAGATGTCAATCATCCTCCATGAACACTGGCAGTCATCTCAACATCTTGTTATTGCAAACCTCTCTCCACATTCACTGAGTATTCTCCAACCTCTAGAGTGAAAATCTCTTCTTGACCCTGTATGTCATTTGTGGATCCATCTTCCTCAAGGGTGTGACCCAAATAAGGAAGAGTTATAGAACTCATCTCTGGCAATGTTAGGGACAAGTAGTCATCCATCCCTAAAACTCTCATGTGGAATCTGTCTCCCCTTCAACAAAATAATGAGGAGAAACACTTCCATCAGGGACTGGAGAGACAGCTCAGTGGTTAATAGACCAACTTCACAGAGAACCTGGATTTGATTTCCATCACACACACAGCTACTCAGAGACTGTAAGTCTCTACAGGCACTGGAGTAGATTCTGCAGTAAGGGAGAAGATACTGAGTTTATACTCAAATAGAATTATCAGTCATGGACACATGAACGATACACTGAATGCATTGTAGTATGTAAGTACTTATCCCTTTACCTAGGACAGGCTTATATACAGAGACAATGATATCCAGAAGCAAACTTGTAATTACACTTTTGGATAAGATAGGGAAGTTAGGAACATATTTGAAACCTATTGCTGATGGCTAATCATGGTGTCAACTTTACAAAACCTAGAGTCACCAGGGAAGGAGCAACTTCAGCTGATGTACTGTCTCTATCAGATTGGCTTTCAGTCATATCTGTGAGACACTGTCTTGAGTGCTAGATGTTGTAGGGCTGTAGGGAGGACCAGCCCACTGTGGGTGGTAGAATCCCTAGGCTGTATAAGAGGGGCAGCTGAATGTGAATCTGGAAGCCATCCAGTAAGCATGATTCCTCCATGGTCTCTGCTTCAAGTTTCTGCCTTGAGTTCTTGACTTAGGTCCCTTCAATGGTAACCTGTGATTGGGACAAGTAACCCAAAGAAACCCTTTAACTCCTAAGTTCCATTGGGTCATGGTGTTCATTATAACAGCAGAAAACAAACTAGGACACTGGTGTTAAAAGTTTCTTACTTTCTGTAATGCAGAGTCTGAATATGAAGCTTATAGATATCTACTGGATTCATTGACCACTGGAAAATATGCACCAGAGGCTAAACTACATGATTAGTAGATTTACTGCTGAGAAAATTCTCTAAATACAGCACATTAGCCATTTGCAGCTGCCTTTTGGAATTATAACACCAGGTCTAGAGATAGTGAGACCCTAGAAAGAGAATCAACTCTGCCACCCCCACCCCTGCAAATAGAAGCACATTGTAAACACTTATATCACAAACTATTAGATTGAAAATCTCCATTGCTTCAGTTGAAATCTGAGAAGGCTGGCCCTTGTCTTGTTTCTGAAGGTCTGGCTAGCCCTGTCCCAGTGTACAGTGTCTTCTCTGAAGAGAACCTAGAACATTTCCATGCAATAAAAAGAACAGGTGACAGACTACCTGCCACATTGAGATGGAAATGACTTTCCCTGGCCTGTGGAGGAAACAGAATGGGTAGTATTCAGAAGCACAGGTAGCTCTGAGTATATACAGGTAGGATGAGCTTTAAGGTTTATTATTGAGGGACTCAGGCAGGTAAGAGGTCCTCCTCTAAGGCTGATGGTACTAGTTGGGTCCCAGGAACCCACATGTTAGAAGGAGAGAACCAACTTAAGCAAGTTGTTCTGTGACCTCCACACCCACACTGTGGCATGTGCATGCCCCACCATACAAGCCAATGAATGGCTAAGTAAGTAAATAAATGTATGCTTTTATCATTGAGCAACCAAAAGTAAGAGTTGGAATTTTAAACAGGTTCTGCTTGAACATGTGTTTTACAGGGTGATGTGTATATGGATGTGCACTGGATCACTCTGAAGGGATGGGTACACATATACACACTTTAATCATGTCTCTCGAGTACAGCAAGAATTCTGTTGCATTTATGGGCAGGGGCGTTGGATCAGTGGGCAAGAGCCCTTGATGTGTAAGCATGAGGACTTAAGTTCAAATCCATACTCACCATGTAAAAGGTTGGGCATGACTGTATATAGGCCTCTAACCCCAGGGCTGGAGTCTGGGAGACAAAGACAAGAGAATCCCAGAAGCTTCATTTATGGACTACAGGTTGAATGACATTGTAACAAAGGAATAGGACAGTGAGTGATAGAGTGAAGTAACTGGAGTCCTCCTCTAGCCTTTGCCTATATATGCTTGGGTTCTCTCACCCTTGTCCTCCCCAACTCACTATTAACTGGAGTCCTCCACTAGCTTCTGAATATATATCGATGGGCGCTCCCATTTCTGTCCTCCCCAACTCTTAAATAGTTGGAGTCCTCCTCAAGCCTCTGCATACATATGCATGTTTCTCCCACCCCTGTTGTCCCCAACTCACTAATAATACTATTATTGCATTTATTTCCCATCTGCTCAGTTCCGTGTATTCCCTTGCACTGATTGATTTATTTTAACATGAGGTGTGTGCACAGATGGGTGTTTGTGTGTAGGCATATATTTTGTTTGAACTGGGAACTGGATCCAAGATCTAACCCTCTAGCCAAGTACTCTCTATTGTCTCCCTAGAATCCCATTAAGAGTTTTTCTTGACCAGCAGTGGTGGTGAATGCCTTCAATCCTACTGCTCAAAAAGCAGAGGCAGGCAGCTCTCTATGAGTTTAAGGCCAGCCTGATCTATATAATGAGTTCAAGGACAGTCAAGGCCACACAAAGAAACCCTGTCACAAAATAACAAAAAAATAAAATAAATAAATAAAAAATAAACAGTTTTCCTCTTAATTATACAAATGTTAATTTAATCACCAGCATAGAAATAACTATAATGCTTATATCACCAGATACTTTTTCTTGAGTCAGATAATAAACAAAGGATGTCACTGTCATGTTACTTTTGTTTTGATACATTATTTACATTTCAAATGTTTCCCCCTTTCCAGATCTCCCCTTTGGAACCTCCCTATTGCCTTCCCCCTTCCCCTACCTCTATGGGGGTATTCCCCCACCCACTCACCCACTCTCAGGTTCTCTCCTTGGTATTATTGGTATATTGGGACATCTAACACCTTCCGGCCCAAGGCGCTCTCCTAATGGCTAATAAGAACCTCCTATGCCACATATGTGGCCAGCACCATGAGTCCCTCCATGTGCATTCTTTGGTTGGTTATCCAGTCTCAGGGAGCATCAATGGGTCAGGACAGTTGCCACTGTTGCTCCCTCCCTGGGGCTGCAAACTCACTCAGCTCCTTCAGTCCCTTCTCCAACTCCTCCAACTGGGACCTCACACTCGGCCCTACAGTTGCTGTAAAGTAACTCTTGGGTATTCCGAACTTTTGGGCTAATAACCACTTATCAGTGAGTACATTCTGTGTTCATTATTTTCTGATTGTGTTACCTCGCTCAGGATAATATTTTCAAGTTCCATCCATTTGCCTAAGAATTTCATGAAGCCATTGTTTTTAGTAGCTGAGTAGTATTCCATTGTGTAAATGTACCACATTTTCTGTTTCCATTCCTCAGATGGACATCTGAGTTGTTTCCAGTTTCTGGCTATTATAAATATGGCTGCTAAGAACATAGTGGAGCATGTGTCTTTTTTACATGTTGGAGCATCTTCTGGGTATGTGCCCAAGAGTGGTATAGCTGGGTCCTCAGGTCGTATTATGTTCATTTTTCTGAGAGTCCTCCAAACTGATTTCCAGAGAGGTTGTATCATCTTGCATTTCTACCAGCAATGAAGGAGTGTTCTTCTTTCTTCACATCCTCACCAACATCTGCTGTCACCTGAGTTTTTTATCTCAGCCATTCTGACTGGTATGAGGTAGAATCTCGGGGTTGTTTTGATTTGCATTTCCTTGATGACTAAGGATGTTGAACATTTCTTTAGGTGTTTCTCGGCTATTCAAGTTTCCTCAGTTGAGAATTCTATGTTTAGCTCTGTTCCTCATTTTTTTGATAGGGTTATTTGGAACTCTGGAGTCTAGCTTCTTGAGTTTTTATATACATTGGATATTAGCCCTCTATCAGACATGGAATTGGTAAACATATTTTCCCAATCTGTTGGTTGCCATTTTGTCATATTTACAGTGTTCTTTGCCTTACAGAAGCTTTGTAATTTCATGAGGTCCCATTTGTCGATTCTTGATCTTAGAGCACAAGCCATTGGTGTTCTGTTCAGGAACTTTACCCTGTGCCCATGTGTTGAGGTCTTTTTCCCACTTTCTCTTCTATTAGATTCAGTGTATCTGGTTTAATGTGGAGGTCCTCGATCCACGTGGACTTGAGCTTTGTACAGGGAGATAGGAATGGATCAATTTCCAATCTTCTATATGTAGACCACCAGTTGAACCATCATCATTTGTTGAAGACGCTGTCTTTTTTCTTCTGGATGGTTTTAGCTTCTTTGTCAAAGATCAAGTGACCATAAGTGTGTGGGTTCATTTCTGGGTCTTCAATTCTATTCCATTGATCTACCTGCCTGTCACTGTACCAATACCATGCAGTTTTTATCACTACTGCTCTGTAGTACAGCTTGATGTCAGGGAGGCTGATACCCCAGAAGTCCTTTTATGGTTGAGAATAGTTTTTGCTATCCTGGGTTTTTTATTATTCCATATGAATTTGAGAATTGCTCTTTCTAAGTCTATGAAGAATTGAGTTGGGATTTTGATGGCGATTGCATGAATTTATAGATTACTTTCGGCAGGATGGCTATGTTAACTATATTAATCCTGCCAATCCATGAACATGGGAGATCTTTCCATCTTCTGAAGTCTTCTTTAATTTCTTTCTTCAGAGAATTGAAGTTCTTGTCATACAGATATTTCACTTGTTTGGTTAGAGATACTTTATATTGTTTGTGAAAATGTGAAGGGTGTTATTTCCCTAATTACTTTCTCAACCTTTTTATCCTTCAAATATAGGAAGGCTACTGATTTGCTTGAGTTAATTTTGTATCCAGCCACTTTGATGAAGTTGTTTATCAGCTGTAGCAGATCTCTGGTGGAGTTTTTGGGTCACTTAAGTATACCATCATATCATCTACAAATAGTAACATTTTGATTTCTGTCTTTCCAGTTTGTATCCCTTTGACCTCCTTTTGTTGTCTAAGTGCTCTAGCTAGAACTTCAGGTACTATATGGAATATATAGAGAGAGATAGGGCAGCCTTGCCTAGTCCCTGATTTTAGTGGGATTTCTTTGAGCTTCTCTCCATTTAGTTTGATGTTGGACACTGGTTTGCTGTACATTGCTTTTACTATATTTAGGTATGCTCCTTGAATTCTTGATCTTTCCAAGACTTTTATCATGATGGAATGGTTTTGTTCATTTCCTTTGTCTGTTTGATTGTGTTTTCCTGAAATTCCTTAAGGGATTTTTACGTTTTCTCTTTAAGGGCTTCTAGTGGTTTACCTGTGTTCTCTTGTATTTCTTTAAGGGGGTTATTTATTTTCCCCTCTTAAAATCTTCTATAATCCTCATGAGATGTTATTTTATGTCTAAGTCTTCCTTTTCTGATGTGTTGGGGTATCCAGGGCTTGCTGTGGTGGGAGAGCTGGGTTCTGATGATGCCAAGTAGCCTTGGTTTCTGTTCCTTGTGTTCTTGCCCTTTCCTTTTGCCATCTGGTTATCTCTGGTGCTAGCTGGTCTTACTTTCTCTGACTGTGGCTTGTCTTTCCTGCAAGCCTAGGTGTCAATACTCCTTGAAGACCAGTTCTCTGAGAGGAATTTGGGGTTGGAGAGCTGCGGTACAGGGTCAGCTCTGGAGTACAGACAGCAACAAGAAGGATCTAATCCCCAGCTATCCCTTGTTTCCTGTAACCTGATGGCTCTGCAAGGGTCCCTCTTGGTCCAGTGATTTTGAAAAGAAGTGATGGTCTTGCCTGTGCTTGAAGATGTGTTGGCACTCCTAGTATACCAACTCTCAGCTGTCACTATTTGTGCATGGAGTCTGTGTCTCAGGATCTGTTCTCCAGCCTCCGAAAGAAACCAGAAGCTTGCTCATCAGTCTCTGTGTCTGGGTATTCCAGGTGGGTCCCTCTGAGCAGACAGGCTTGCCCACACTCCTGGGAGGCTATCTTTCTCCCTGCGCTATTTCTGTATGGAGCCCTGGTGGCCCAGGCAGAGGTCTCCTGCTACAGATGGAAACCCTGTCATGTTCCCTTTAATAGTTATCATTTCCATGAGTCAGGTATGTATTAGCTGTTTCCATTTCAACATGTATAAAAAATGGAGGCCGAGGAAGGATACATCATCTTTCCAAACAACAACACTGTGGGCCAAGGACTTTGATCTTGAGTCTTCTGTAGACCAAAGACTCACACACATCTCTGGACTCATTTGCTCACATCTGTGAGACAGGCCATGACAAGGACCAGGACTGGACTTTTAAAATGACTTCCAGAAGACAATGTCCACTAGAGATTAAATACCATTGCTTCTCTTAGAATTTACCTTTTAAAAGAAGTGAATAATTATAAGAGAAATTCTTACCCATTTTCCAACTTTTTAAACTTAGTTTTTAAATACTATTTCTTTTAATGACAAGCAGCCAATTCCTGAATTTTTAATATTGCCACTCTGCCTTCAATATTTTGACTGAATTGCCTGATAACAATTTACATATTATTACAAATAATTACTTGCAACTTTCACTGGTGAGGCTCAGCTTGGTATTGTATCATTTTCCCCAAATAGCTGGTTCAATAATCAAAACTGCATTCATTGATCTAAGGTTAAGCAAATAAGTGGTAAGATTGACTGCACACAACAGTTTGGGAGACAGGAAGCTGGTCTCTGGCTCTGGGGTCAGAACTGGCCAGAGCTGTTGAATTGAACTTGTTTATTTCATTATAAATTCAGACTCTTAGAAACACTAGCTGTGATTTTAATCTAACTATTGAAATTAGCAAAGTAAAGGGAAGTATGCACAACAACCCAAGAGTGAAGGCTGGGAGAGGAGAAGGATGCAGTTGGCATCCAACAGATGCACAGATGCAGTGTTTCACCTGCTGCTCCAGAAGGCAAGCACAAGGACACTTTATGAGGATGCCTCAACATCTGAAAATGTTTCAACTCAAAATTTAAGGTTAAAAAGGAGAAAAAAAGGAAAAGCACTCAACCCCACAGACCATCCAGGCATAACCATCATCCTTAATCAGCCATAGGCATTTCTTTTCACTTTATAAAAAGATTAATAAAAATATTGAAAAATATTTTCTCCTATATGTAAAGATAATGGAATTCAGACATTTCTTAGAAAATCATCCAGAGACTGCATTCCAGTTTCCACTCCTTTTGCTGAAGTCCAGCAGGACTACAACGTTTGGGATACTGGAGATGCTGGTGGGGAATGGGAAACACAGCCAAGGGGAAATCAGAGAAGAGCAGGGTGCATGGAGGAGGCTGGGATCAACCCCATGTGATAGATACATGACTGTGTAGAAAGGGGAACACAAGATGGTCAGAAAGGCCTTATACTCCTTAACGTACAAAACCAGTTTGTACAGAGTACAAGCAGTTTGGTCCCAAACTGAGGTGAACACTTCAAATTTTATTCATATGCTTTGTTTTCTCTTAAGAATCAAAGTTGTACAAATTAAATCTTTATGCTAATACTACTACATATCCCTTAAAAAGAACAAAGGAAGAAAACTATAAGGACATGTTGGTGTGTGGGGTGGGGGCAGGGTAGGGAGAAGGATGCTGATGCTTACACTTTGTTTTGGGTTTTTCACCACACTGCCACACCACCCCAATTAAAAACCAAGTTTTCTTCATTTCATTTCATTTGGAACTAAATGGGAATTTGGTTTTCACTCTCTTCCTGTCCTGAGTTTTATTAAAAAGTCCTTATATTTTTCTTTCAAAACATATTCTTAATTATCTAAGGTTTTATACATTATCAAATCCTCTCTGATTACATTTTTATACCTCCCCTTCTGAAAGAGACATATCTTACTTTCATCTTTTGATGTGATGCTAAACTTTGGTTTCAAGAAACTCTCTCTTTAGGCACCCTTATTATTTGTCTTCTTTCTACATTCCAACTGTGGTTTTCCTTCCCTCCTCTCCTCCCAGTCCCCCATCCCCAACCCCACCCCCTTGCACCTTCAACTCATCCCATGGCATATCAAGTTACAGTAAGACTGGGCAGCTCCTCTCCTAACAAGGCTAGATGTGCTAACCCAGCAGCAGGAAAGGATCCCCAAAACAGGCATCAGAGTCAGAGTCAACCCCTGCTCCCATTGTTAGGAGTCCCATAAGAAGACCAAGCTACTCAACTGTAACATGTGCAGAGGGCCTAGGTCATTCCCACATAGGCTCTCTGGTTGTTGATTCAGTTCACCATGAGCCCAAGTTGTTGATTCTGTGGGGTTTCCTGTGGTGTCCTTGACCCTTCCCTCTGGCTCCTACAATCTTTCCTCCCTGTCTTGCTCAGGACTCCCTAGTGTTTGGCTGTGGGTCTCTGCATCTGATTGTATCAGCTGCTGAGTGAAGTCTCTTTGGTGGTAATTGGGCTAGGCACCAGTATTAAGAAGGCTGACTTCAGTTTCTTTTCACTGTATGTGATATCTACTGTATTTTCATTGTCAGCTTGTGGAATTCCCCTGGATCTACAGATTGCTATAAGTTTTATGACCAATAAAGGTTGTATTATGTTGAATTCCTTTTTGGCACTAATCTACATTCAGACACATATTTTCTTTGTTGATATGCGGATAACATTGTTGCCTTTCAAAGTCAAAGTAACTCCTCTTTCTGGGGACAGCCAATCCCAATTCTAATCTGTTTGTCTGAGGTCATGAGTATTGTGTTGAGGTTTTTGTGACTGTGTATATCAGAGTTGTTGTTTTCTTCTCCTCACCTTTATCTGGTTTATCTTTTGAGGTAAGGAAGAGATCATTGTCATATTTTGGCCATTCTCCTAAGCCTTGCTCTGTTATTTTTACTTGAGGGGTTTATATGTCAGTGGTATATCTTTATCTCCAGCCTCCAGCAGGCTGTCAAAATCGCCTTCTAAGTATCAATCCAACCTTATGTCTCTGGCAGCTTTGGCTCCTGGTCATCCAATCCTGGCTGCAGCTTTCTAGCTGCCTTTACTCCTTGTATGTCTAGAGGCAAGATTTCCTTTAAACTTGGTTCTCACAATTCCTAGATGGGCCACTGGTTTTTTTTTTTTCAATTTTTTATCTTGGTCATCTCTTTCTTCACTGCTTTGAAGGGTTTGTTTTGTTTACATATGAGTTCATTTTGTTTGTTTGTTTGTTTGTTTAATAAAAGAATTCCCCCTTTGTCACCAGAGTAACCACAGCCCTGCCTACACATCTCCTCTTTCCCCTTAGTGCCTTGTGGCCCTCACAATAGGGTGACTTCTCTGGAGGATGTCCACAGCCCTTTGCTGAGTTCCCTTCACCCTCTAAACCAACCCCTCCCCACAGTACTGCTATTACTCTCTTGAGGAAATGGCGGCTGTATAGAGTAAACTGCTTACTAGATTGTCTTTCTTTATTTTGAATCCCCTTGTAGACTAGTCCTCATATTCTGGTACATCTGTAGTGGGGACAGAGAACTGAGAGGACAAATTGAATAGATTGAATGGTCACAGTCATGATGCCTTAAGTTATTCATTAATTTTGCTTTCAAATGACATAATATATTTTCATGTACACACTCATAATTCATAAATCAAATTTGTCATAAAAACAAAGGGACATAATATGATTTGATTGTTACACATGAGTACTGTGCTGAAATTCACATCATGGACATAGATTTTTTAAAGGCATGTTGTTGTTGTCTTCTGTGTCTAAGCCAAATGACCTCCTACTCGAAGCAGTTTCCAAACCTGTATCTCACCCCTGGGCTGTTCTTCTCTGCTCAGTTTCACAAGCCACCTTGAAATCCTTTACAGCCTGAACCACCACCATTTAAACATGTCTCCTCCATTGAAATCAATAACCCATTAGCTCAATGAATTCTTTGGTTCCTCTAAATTAGAGAAATGTGTCTTTTTAAAAGGTTTACATGGATGTCTTTCTCTGTCCAGAATTTTGGACCAGTTATGAAAACGCAGTCAGCCAGCCAGGCTTCAGGAAGCAGAAGAACATTTTGGTAAAATCCTAAGCAGAGAGGTGATGAAATATCCTTCTCCTCAAAAATAAAAACTGGTTCATCATACCTAGAAATTCCTTTTCATGGGAATCAGGGAAGCAGGTGCAGTGGGTTTGGGCAACTAACTTGTAAAGCTGTTTCCACAGTGTCTACTTTTCTTGCTTAATGTTATCTTTTTTCTTTCTTCTTCTTCTTTTTTTTCAAATATGTTGATGTGCAGTTATTTGCTCTTCCTATATTTTGCCTATGCTCACCCTATGTGCCCTTCCCCCAGCCTTGAGTGTGACAAACAAACCAGGTTGGAGTCAGTCTGGCCTCTCTGCATTTGCAACTTCCTACAGGAACCTTGCAGAGTTGACTGCCCACTGAGCTTGCTGAAAAAATTGGGTCTTTGGACTTTCCCTTTAAAAGGAGTACAGAACAGTAAAGTTCAAGCCTTGATCAGAAATTTTGTCTTGGCTTCATTCTTCTCTCCCAACCCGTCCCTTTTTTCATTTCCAGCCTCCCTTTCAGGTAGACCCGGTTCATCCATGGCTGCTGGACAGCTACAACCCTATGTCACTATGAGTGTTTATGTTAGAAATACATGCACTTCCTACTCCTGAACACTAATGGATAAATTGCAAGAAAGCATTTAACAGAAACTGCACAGTGCCCATGTGGAAACTATGGGTTGAGAAACTGTGCTCTGTACTATCAATGGATTACATATCCAAACCCTTCCCTGAAACAAGAAAAGTAAAAGAGAGTTGAAATTTGTCTATTTATTAAATATTTATCTTATTATTAACAATGTGATGCCTGTGTGTCTGTACAAATGTGAGAGCAGTACCCTTAGAATCCAGGCTACGAGGTGGAGTCGATTCATGTGTTTATTGCAAGTCAAGTTTTGCTGGAATGTGCATAATGCTTTCCTGCTGTGTGTGATAGTTTACACAGTGTGAAGCCAGAAGAGGCAACCGAGGCAGAGACCATCTCCTCTGGGACTGCAGTTATGGATGGTTGTGAGTCACCATGTGGGTGCTGGGAACTGAACCCAGATTCTCTGCAAGAACAGTCTGTGCTGTCTCTAGAGCCCCAAGAGTTTAAACTTTGAAATCTAAAAATGTTGACTAGCTAATTGTCTAATCCCTGAATGTGTGTAGAGAGTAAAGCCACCAAGACCAAAGGGCTGAAGTGGCTTCAATCTGTTTTTGTTGGCTTTAAACACAAGACAGACAAAAACTTTCTCTTCAGATGTGGGAAATGGTCTCTCACTCTGCTATCTACTCTGACCTCACAGTGTGTAAACCATCATACACAACAGAAGAACAATGTGTACATTCCAGCAAGACCTGGTTTGCAGCAAACATAGATCTGAGTTGACTTCAGTTTATATTTGCTGGTCATGATCCTTCAAATCACCATTAGCTGGGATGGTAATTAGCATACGATCACACAGGGTTAGCACACACACAGCTTCCCTTCATTCCCATGTGGGGCAGCATGTGTCTATATATCTCAAGTGTTTTTTTATGTTATGAGTGCTTTGCCTGCATGTCTGTGCATCAGGTGTGTGCAGTGTCCACAGAGGCCAGAAGAGGGCATCAGATCCCTTGGAACTGGAGTTACAAATGGTTATAGGTCACCATGTAGGTGCTTGGAATTGAACCCTTGGACAGAGCAGCAACTATTCTTAATTAGTGAGCTCTCTCTCCAGCCCCTCTGTTTCTTTTTCAATACATCAAAGTTTTTTAATAACCCTCATCCATTATGTGATAATGACCTTTCTTCTTTCTGTAGCTTTTTTGTTTACTTGTATCTCAGCCACCACTAGAATAAATCCTCGAGAGCTTTTGGGTCCTCTCTGTTGCTAACACACTCAGGAGTTCCTGCTTGTGCAGCAGGAGTATTATATTACACTGAGTTATTCCTTCAACATCAGCAACCAGCTAATAGCAGACAGGTTTAACACATGAATTATTTGCAAGTATTTATTTATTTGTTTATTTGAGTATATTTATTTTATGTGTATGGGTGTTTCTTCTGCATGTATGTATGGGCACTGCATGAATCTTCTGCAAGAACAGTCAGTGCTCTTAGCTGCTAAGCCATCTCTCCCAAACAATTATTTCCTCCTTGAAACATTTTTTTTTTTACCGTATGAGCAAAATTTTACCTGCATGTATGTGGACCATGTATGTGCAGTGTCCAAAGAGGCCAGAAGAGGGTGTCCTATCCTTTGGAGCAGGAATTACAAATGGCAGTAAGCTATCAAATGGACGCTGGAAACACAGGGATGCATGTGGAAGAAGTGAATCCTGTTTTTTCTCTGCATAAAAAAATAAGCCACCACCAACAAAAACCACACAAGCAAAGAACCAGTAAAGGCAATATTAAAATTGTAGCAGGACATTTTCTCACATGAGATTTGAGTTTCTGTAAAGTAAATTTGTAAATTAACCCTATTATCTCTAACCTATGCTAAAAATTACCTGCTGAATCTTCATTTTGTTTTTCTCTGGACAGCAGGCAGGCTACTGAAATTTGGGTCTGATGGGCTGCTATGTGATGGGCCTTTTAATGACCTGCCAAGCCTTCCAAAGTTCCAAGGAATCTGGGTATTTATAAGTGTACCATCCATATTTATCTCTGTGCACAGCCGTGTCTGCATCTATCACACTCACACAGGGCTGTTTCCCCTGGCAATCTACCCAGACCTTAACCTCCATACAGGAAAATGGATTTGTTTATATAGGAGACAGAACCAGGCATGCAGCTTGAGAGTAAAGCTTCCCAAATTGGTCTCACATCAGTTGCATTTGTACGTTCTGTGGCCTTCTAAAACAGGATTATAAATATGCATTTTCATTTGTACATTCATGTGTTTCAGGCAGCCAGAATTATCTGAATGTATTCATAAGTGCATGGCATTTGCATAACACTTTAAAAATATTTATCTCTCAAGCATTCTTTCTTCTATCACCCTGTTTTATGTTTTGATATTGATGGATACACTGGCAGTGATTCTCTGATTTACAATGTCATGTAAACAGCTTGTAGATATTCTGCATCTCACAGAATAAACCAAACATTTTGCTCCAATTAATACATCATTCTTCGTACTCAGTGCTTAGGGAGATTTCAAACTCACAGAGTATCAGTTACAGAGAGGAATGCAAACACTAAATATCTATGTGCCTGTGAATAGATGAATGCTAACAAGTGACACCAATACTTTTTAAAAAACATTTTAGTAGTTCTTCCAACTAGCTGCTGACAATCAAAACTTATCCATGGAAGTGGAGTCATAGCCACTATTTCTGTGGTCCCTACAGAGTTACACTATGTTCCCTTTCCTCTTTATCAGAACAATGCAAAAAAGTCAAATTTTCCTCGACTTTCATATAAACCACACTTCCTCATGTTAATAGTTTTTATAATTCAATCCCAAGAATCTGACCAATGTTCTCCACCAGGTTTTGTTCCCTTTTGTGACAGCAAAAATATAACTTCCTTATTTATCATTTTTCTCCCCCATGTGCATCTCACTGTTATGCTATGAATGACAAAGATTCATAAACAAATGACAGACAATGAGAAGGCTCAGGGTGTCAATCTCCAGGACCCATGTAAAGGTGGAAGGAGAGAACTGACTCCACAAAATTGTGTTCTGACTTCCACACATGTGCTGCAACATGCACAGGCATGCACACACCACATATGCACACTTGCAAGTACACTGCAAATGCATATCATAATCACAACAAAATAAAAGGAAAGGAGCAGAAATAGTGAGAGAAATAGGAGGAGAATTAGCAAAATTTGGCTGTTAATATTAATACCTAATAGGATTTATTTTGTACTGAGTTTCTACTTACTAGCTTTAGGAATCCTAATTAATACTCCTGAGGGGACTATTAAGGTCACCAGTCCTTTCTGCGTCATCATAATAAAACCATCCTTTACTCCTCACATCTATTCTCTTCTTAGCAGTGGGCTTTGCACATTAACAGAGCCACCTCTCCCTCAGGTGTGGCAGATGCCATTGATCCTGTTATTGTGCTGATTTTTATAGGTTTGACATTTCCCTGCTGATGAGGTGCAGAGTTGGGATTCATTCCAAAGCCCTGGCTTGTGCCAACTCCTCAGCTGAGGAGACTGTCATATGCTTGACAAAGATCATAATGCTTAATAAAAATTAGCTTAAAATAGACTTATCTTTGGAATCAAGACCATGCCGAGGGAAACAATGCTGCCAAATTCAGCACAGCAGAAACCATGATTAAAATGAAAACCAAAATGAGTGCCTTTCTACCAATTACCAAGACCTATTATTTTTCTGTAGTGATGAACACTTCACTGTGGTAAAAATTGACCTGTGTGAAAGCTAGACTGTTCAGATAGGTTGACTACAAGTTATATAACAGAAATTGCAATGAAAACTAGGTGGGAAACAGTAACAATGTAACGAGCAGGTGGATTTTCTGTAATTGAAAACTGTCTACAGTTAGAACTTTCACTCACACCAGTTACATAAAGCCTACCTGCTTGTTACAGTGTTGTTGTTGTTCTGTTTTGTTTTTTGTCAACTTGACACAAGTATGAGTCATCTAGAAGAGGAACCTTAGTTGTGAAGATAGCCCTACCAGACTGGCCTGTTGGAAACCCTCTGGGTGGCATTTTCTTGGTTGATGATTGATGTAGAGGGCTTAGTCCACTGTGGGTAAGTTCCACCCAAAACAGGTGGTCTTAGTTTCTCAAAAGAGCACCTGAGCAAACCAATAAGCAATGTTGCTCCATGTCTCCAGCATCAGCTCCTGCTTCCAAGTTCCTGCACTGAGTTCCTGCCCTCATTTCCCAGATGATGGACTCCAAGCCATCATCAGTGTTCAAGGTGATTATCTCAGCCACAAAGAAAACTTAATGATAGGCTAAAATAAGAAAAGATCTTTGGGTGTGCATTAAATATGTATATCTTTTTATGTGTCAATCTTACTTCCTTTAAGTCGTGTTTTAAAAGCAAATAAAATAAGCACACATTGAAAACCATGTGAACATACCTTTACAATTACATAAGAAATAAAATGGTAGAACAGGTTCTTGCAGAAAGATGTTTATTTTATTATTTATTATATATCAATTATTTTAGTATTTCTGCTTATAAATGAGAGGTTTTATTCTTTCATTTTTATGTGTATGGGTGGGTATTTTCCTGCATGTATGTCTGTGTACTATACATGTGTAATGACCATGATATATAGAACCTTGATATACATATACAGTACAATAACCTTGATATACAATAACCTTAATATACAGAAAAGGATGTCAGATCCCCTGGAACTGAAGTTACAGATGATGTGTCACTATGTGGATGCTGGGAATGAAACCTTCATCCTCAGAAAATCCAGCAAGTGCTTTTAATTGCTGAGTCATCTCTCTAACCTCAAGAGTTTTTTATTTTCCTTAAGAATATTTAAATCATCTAATTTTTAGTCATAGAATATTTTTATTTATTTATGTAGCACATAAAGGTGAAGGAGTCTTATTTATGAATGGAAAACATTATCTATTGATAGGAACAATGCTCCAAAACCATTATTATACAGGAATGCTTTTGAGATTTGACCAGGAATAGTTCACACTAAGCAGCTCGGAGAGTGGTGGCATCAGGATTTGAGTATCAGGGACAGAAAGTAGTATTCTTCAAGGAGCCTAGAGGGGCTTGTCTTGCTTCTAAGAATGTAGAAGTAGGAGACAAATCAGATGCTGGCTAGAAAGCTTCAGAGAAGACATTACCCTAAGGGAAAGGCTTCATCAAATGAGGTCAATGGCAAGGAATAGAAGGATCATGTCAGAGAAGACAATAATGAAAAAGCTTCCTGGGTGAAAGTTGACTACAATTGTGGTCAGTTAAGTATAAAGAATCTTCTTATGGTTTGGATGGAAATATCCCCCCATAGGTTCTTGTATTGAACAGTAGGCCCCAGTCATTCAATGGTGCCATTCAGGGAGGTCGTAAAACACCTAGGAGGTAGGACCTGGATGGAGAAATAGGTCACTGGGGTTGACTGTGAGGATCACAGACCATCAGTGTTCCCAGCAGTCCCTTTAAATCTTGTTCTCCTGACATGTGAACAAGCAGCTCCCTCCACAGTACAGCCATGAATCACTCCGACCACTACCATGTCTCCCCTGCCATGCATAATGGACTATAATGCCAAGTGATGAGCAGAGTAAATCTTTCTTCCTCTCAATTCACTTCTTGTTTGATTACAGCAGCACCAACCACAGCAACAATGAAAATAATAATAGTAAAACAGCAGCAATCATTGCAGGCCCAGAACCAGAAAATTTGCAAATGAAACAAGTTTTTATTTATATTATAATAATTTGTTCATAAACAGACAACAAGGAAAAGCTAAATTGTATCAGGAAGCTAAATATTGCATTTTATTAAATGATGTTCAGCATGACAGAAGTGGATTTACCTCAGGGAGAAGTCAAGGTTAAAACGATCTACCGACATAACAAAAATTAAATATAAAAACTACCCAGTCTATAATTAGGTCAATAGATTATAAGAATATATTGATTAACTTCAACATATTTCCTGGAAACAAAATGAAAAAACCACACAAACATAAACAGAAGCCACAACTTCAACAATCTAGAAATGACACAAATTTCCCAAAACTTGTCAGCCTGCCACCTCAGCTGAAAATCCAAACTGGGTCACTGCACAGAAAATAGCATTTGGATGACTTTCCTATCAGGAACCAGCAAGCTTATCACCTAAGGAGGTGGCAGGAGACTCATGGGAACAGAAGGGTGTGAGAAAGGATGGAATAGTTCAAAGGGCACATTCAGAGCTTGGTGATTGGTATTTATATTCTGTGACACAGAAATATAGTTAGAGGACAGATTTGTAGAGACATAATAGATGATAGATGCATAGATACTAAGTAGGAAATTGATGGATGGTAAACACAGGTATGGAGATAGATGATAGGTAGTAAAGAATAGATGGATGGATGGGTGGGTGGATGGATGACTGTATAGATGCATAGATAGATGATAGATAGATAGATAGATAGATAGATAGATAGAGTCTTAAGGTTTACTTCTGTGAACAGACTCCATGACCAAGGCAACTCTTATAAGGACAACATTTAATTGGGGCTGACTTACAGGTTCAGAGATTCAGTCCAGGAGGTAGCATGGCAGCATCCAGGCAAGCATAGTGCAGGAGGAGTTGAGAGGGCTACATCATCATCTGAAGGCCTTTAAGAGAAGATTGACTTTCAGGCAGCTAATACTAGGGTATTTAAAGCCCAAGCCCAGAGTGATAAATCTACTCCAACAAAGCCACACTTTCTCATAGTGCCACTCTCTAGCCCAAAATTATGCAATACATCATAGATGGATAGATAGATGATAGGTAGGTACATAGATAGATACATACATACATGCATATGTACATACATCATATATAGATACATAGGTAGATACATAGATAGGCAGAAAAATAGCAAGAGAGAGAGACAGACAGACAGACAGACAGAAGATATCTTACTTTTCTATTGCTGTGTTAAGCTACTAAGACCACAGCAACTTAAAGAAAATACAGTCTATTAGAAGACGACAGCTTCAGCGGGTTAGATTCCATGACCATGTTAATGGGGAGCATGACATGGTGCTGAAGCAGTAGCTAAGAGCTTATGTCTTGACCTGCAGGCAGCAAGAGGAGAGAAACTGGGCATGGTGTGTGTGTGTGTGTGTGTGTGTGTGTGTGATTTTTTAAGTCTCAAAGCCCATCTTTAGTGACTACTCCAGCAAGGCCACGTCTCCCAATTTCCTCCCAAACAACTCCCCTGAATTTAATTACTCCAAGAAATTAAATGTATGAGCATATTAAGACCATTCTAATTCAAATCACTGTGGATAAATTATAGACAGACAGACAGACAGATAGACTAAATAGATTGGATAGAGATTAGAGAGTCTCTAGTAGCCTCTACTTTCTGAGAAGCAATAACAAAGTTCCAGGACCCAGGTTTCTGAATGGGAAACTCCACAGAAGGACCATATGTTTAGTGGTACTATAGATGCTGTGCTAGCTGGCCAGTCAACAACAGTGTCTATGCTTCTTCTATGTGCTTCTGTAGATCCTCCCTCTCAGTGTGGGGTACACTCCCATGGAATTCAGATGTCCCTGTGCGACTTGCTTGACAGGGACAGTACCAATTATGCAGGAAATCTACCTGTGTACACCTCCATTCTCCCAAATACCTCAGAGATACGTGCTCCCTCTGGCTATGATCTTCTATGTCATACAAAAATCAGTCATCAATCTTGCTCCAGTACCATTATAAGCCCACCATTTCCAGAGTATTAGATTGGAACCAGTTGGGCACTGCTGATGCTGGTATTCCACAGTACCTGAAACATCAGGGCTGGAGAATGGGACTGACTTTTCAGTGGAAATTCAAGGGAATTATGGAGTAGGAGACTACTCATTTGCATCCAGGTGTGGTGATACACACCTATAATCCTAATACTCGGAAAGCAAAAGCAGGAGGAACCACGAGTTTTAGGACAGCTTTGTGGGGAGATCCCAAATAGAATTTTAAGGATGATGCTTGTTATTAAGTACAGAACCTGATGCTTTTCTGATTAGTATTGAGTTAGGTGTGCAATCAGGGGCCAGTGCTCAGAGCAGTGGCAGAAAAGGGTGGTCAACCTCTGTCCCCTTTCTTTTCTCTATGTTCACTTAAGAAATTGCTGATAATTTTTATTTAATTTTACCCCCTTCCCCATTTTTGCTACCCAGCCCAGAGCACTCATGTGTCCTACATCAACTTTAATATATATAACACAGAATATTCTCTGCACACACATTTTTCCCCTAGGAGTTTCACATCCTTGTCTGTAGACAAGACTATATCTTGGATAACTTCAGTGACTTTTACTGTGGGAGTTTATCATGACCCAAGCAAGGTTCCCTAGAGTAAACCCAGTAATGGATCTTCCTCCCCAATTTAGCATTGTGAATGCCTTAAAAGAATATTTTATTTACTTTTCAATTTTTTATAATTCCTACTCAGCAGTGCCCTACACCATTTGTGATATTAAACAGATTAACGATGTAATGTCTAATTTGAAAACTGTCATTCATGTGAATTTTAATTATGTATAAATTAAAAAACAAAAGAGGAAAAGCACATTTCCCCTCTCAGGGCAAAGATTCTTGACATTATCAATATCTCTCCCATGCAGGAGGATTCCAAACGTCTCAAGCCAGACATCTCTACCTTGGCAAGGACCCCGGCCTTGCTGAGGTAACAGGATCCTGAACCTTGCACAAGGGTACACAGCTGCCTGATGTCCAGATGACCTTTGACACTGCCACCCCCTAATTTTCCTCTCTCACATGTTTCCTGAGACATATTCCTGATTAGTAAATGTGTTCATAACCCCACCTACTCTAAGGTGTACTCCCTGCTCATTCATCACCCTGCCACAAGAATCAGCGACTATCATTATCCAGTTGTTACAGGGGAGATGTACATAAGGATAGACACTGGCTGGAGTTTGGAGAATGAGATGGGGGGAAAGAAGGAGGGGGTTCACACACACACACACACACACACACACACTGCCTCTGTTCTTTGCCACTGACAGTCTTCCTACAGGCTGGTGAGTCCTCCTTGTGGATCTTCCTGCCACCAGGCTGCCTCAAGATTTACTTCTAAGACACACACTCTCCACTGTCATAATCTCATCATGGGGCCTTCAGCTCCAACCCTTTCTGTATGAATTCTTAATTAATTACTCTGCTAATTGTTCTTTAAGCTCTTCATTGTCTCTAGAGCAAGTATCTGAATTAAATCCCATTTGATTGACATACTGTTGATTTCTACTTCCCCAGTCTAATATATAAGACAGATTTGACACTACAATAAAAGATCTGTGGGAACCAGGATCCAGGAGGGAAGCAGACTCCAGAGACCAGCATCCAGGCACAGATCTAATGTACTGTGCAACAGCAAGAATTTTTACGCAGCCTTTGGACCAATGGATTCATTGATGAATCCACATGAGCTTGGGTAGCCAACCATCTCACTGTCACTATAGGGAGATACCAGGCTGCCAGCACTTGAGGGGACTTCCATGCAAAACATGAAAGCAGCCATTGCTCTGTTCTGGTTCCAATCTGATGTTCACTAGTTTGTTAGGACCCTCTTATTTTATGTCACATGGTATTCCAACAGATATGGACACTCATACTCTCAGAGTGGTATGGAGCCTCCCTCACCATCCACTGGGATCTATGCAGGGGCTGTAGCACTGACACAGATTGAATATCTATCATTTGCAAACAGTGAGAAAAAAATCCCCCCACTGTCTGTGACAAAACATCCACCCACAGGGGCACTGCATTTCCAGCTAGGCCACATAGCTCACTTCCATCTCTGGGGCACTATAATTCTCACAGGGCCTCAACACTCTGCAAACTGACACCTGCCTGCTGGCAGCATGTCTCTGAAAGTGCAGTTACGTCCTGGTGTGAATACCCAGTCATCTGTTTATTTACACCAAGCCTATGGTCCCAGATACAGTGTTTCCCATGCAAGTGCTACTAGGGGTTTCTTGGCTCCCAGCTTTGCACCTCCATAATCCCAGGTTAGAATCCAGAATCATGCCTTAAATAATCTTGACTTAAATAAAGTGTACATGGTCTCTGCTTCCTTTGTGTTCTCCTAACACTTCTAACCCACCAGACTCTGAGGGGCTGTGACTGACAGGCTTCATCAAATCTACCCTGAAATGTATCACTATACTTGATGACTGTTAGGTATGTGTGTGGTGTGGTGTGTGTGTGTGTGTGTGTGTGTGTATGTGTGTGTGTGTGTTATGTTTGTGTTATATGTGTGTTGTATGGGGGTGTGTGTGGTGGTATGTGTGTGTCGTGTGTGTATGTGTGGTGTGAGTATATGTGTGATGTGGTATGGGGGCTGTATGTGGGGTGTGTGTGTGTGAATGCTTTATATGGGGTTTGTAGTGTGGGGGGGGTGGGCTGTATGTGTGCATAACACTTACTGCATGGTGAAAAGTATGAATAGTGATGACTCCACATGTGTGCCAGCTGTGGAACATGAGTTACACCCTCAGATGCTCCTCATTAAGTTTCTGTTAAGACCATGCAATCCAGGAGCCAGCTGAAGGCACCATGATGCCCTCCAGAGTGGTTAAAACTGTCCTGGGAGACCAGGCATTATTTGATGGAGACTTTAGCTTAACTGCTTCTCTCAGACCTTTTGTAATGGTCTGTGTTCCAAGGCTGTCTGAAACCCACTTATCTACTTATTCACTTATCTACTTTTTTATTTCAGAGATAACTGGCACTACTTCTTGATTTGAAAATTTCTCCCTTGTTCCAAGGCTCCTCAAAAGTGTTTTATTCCAGTGCAGAATTTTATATGTCTGATCCTACCTCGGTTTTTGTTCTCAAAAGCCTCAACTTAGCACCAAAGTTCATATCTAAAGAAAGCATTAAATGTAGATGAAGATTCTGTGTGCTGGCTAAACTTGGTTGTCAATTTGACACACCTAGGACGTATGAGTTACTGTTAGACCAACTTCTGGACATTTCTGTAGGCATTTTTGATAGCTAATTGGTGTAGGAAAACCCAGCTCAATGTGTGCCATGTCATCACTAGGCTGGTGGGCCTGGGCTCAACATGAGCCTGGAAGCAATCCAGGGACTAGAATTCATCCATGCTCTCTGCTTCAGTTCCTGTCTTGGGTTCCTATTCTTACTTCCATTGATAGTGGATTGTAACCTCTAGGTTTAGATTTGCAAGACCTACTTTAATAAGAGTTCTTGAATACTTTAACATCCCTTCTAGCCTACCACCCACCAAAGACAATGGAAAGGAAAGGTTAATAGGGCAAAGGAGGATGTGGACCTGTTTAGAAATAGTGATTCCAATCTTTGTTTTCAGGATATCAACAGTTCAGTTCACATGAATCAGCAGCAGTAGCTCAATCCACTCACAAACACCATTCACAAATCAACAATGGAAATTCAATCCAGAGGAAACTGCAAGGCTCTGCAACTTAGACGAATCCAGTGGAAGCTGCAAGAAGCTGCTGCTATATCTGAAGTTCTTTGGTGCATTTCTCTGTATGATGTCACAACAGGCAAAGCCCAGGGAAGGCCAAAGAAGAGTAGCAAGGGAAACCAATGCCAGGGAGCTGTCCACTGTCTGTTGGGTTATACTTATTCCCTTTCCAAACATCACATGTCCTCTCAAGTGTCTACTCCAGCAAAACATCACATGTTCTTTCACTAGACAACTTACATAAAAACACCATGTGTCTGTTCTCAGCAAAACAATCTCTCATGTGTTTGCATCAGCAAAACATCCTTACATAGAAACACATCACATGACACAAGTGAGTATCCAAAAAACCCAGGAATTTCCACTTTAGTAATCTGTAAGATGAAACAGTTGTTTTGGGTCACTGTATTATCATAACAACAAAAAGCAAATTAGAACAGAAGAGATGCCCTCCACAGACTTCCCAAACTCCTTCTCTCTATTTGAAGACTTTCCAACCTTTTTGTATTTGGAGATATCTACTTATGTGTGGAAGTTCCCAATCTGAATTTATATTGCTTAATCCAGTAGAAGTATATTAATCTTAAACTCTAGACTTGTGGAGGAAAAGGTATCAGTCATAAAGTTCTACTAACATTACTTGGTCTTTCTTTCTTTCTCTTTCTTTCTTTCTTTCTTTCTTTCTTTCTTTCTTTCTTTCTTTCTTTCTTTCTCCGAGATAGGGTTTCTCTGTGTAGCCCTGACTGTCCTGGAACTCACTCTCTAGAACAGGCTGGCCTTAAACTCAGAAATCTGCCCGCTTCTGCCTCCCAAGTGCTGGGATGAAAAGTGTGTGCCACCACCGCCCACTTGATTTTGTCTAGGAAAAGAAAGTGGAAACACTGGGAATTTGCTTTTTTATGGTAAGGCTGTGGGTGGGTAGTTTTAGGGTTAGGGGTGGGAGGTGTAAGAGTGTGTATGTGTGGAGAATATGGTCTGGATTCACTGGCTCTGGGTTCTTCTGGATCTTTCTGTAGCTAGAGAAGTGATCCTCAAGTATAGTGTATGGGATGATAATGGAGGTGGGTATCAGTGCTGTTCACTAGGGGTCACTGCACTTCCTCATTACCTGTCCTACTGGTTCAGAGGAAAAGATCCCTTTATCCCTGAAAAGATATTAAAGGTGTTTCCTGTGGAAAACATTTCAAAGAGAAGGCAATATTACCGTTTAGAAAACTGAATGCAAATATAACTTCCCCCCCCTCCAATAATTGTGAGACAGAAAATGCTTTGGGCAGCAACATCTAAATCAAATAACACTAAAGTTTTTTAATATTTTTTCCCTTTTTATATTTGGATGGTATAGGATCATTTGTAGGACTATTCAGAGCTAGGGAAGAAATCCTTGTTAAACGTGTAACAGCAAATGTGACATTAGCAGCTAAGTCCTCAAATACCTTGCTATGGCTTGAGTAAGAAATGTCCCTAGAGCCTTATATTTTGGGGGTATGGTTAGAAGCTGGTGGGTTTTGGCAGGTAATTGCACACTGAGCTCTGACTTCATAAATGGGCCAATTATAGTTATAAAGTCATTGTTGGGAGGTACAGAGGAGAAGATGTGGGGTCTGGTTGCAGGAAGTGGGTTAGTAACCATGGGTCCTTGGGGCTGGATCTTGCCCTGGCTCCATTTTACATTCTCTTTCTCTCTGTTTCCTAACCATCATACTGTTCACTGCTCTGCCCTGCCACATCCTCCCTGGCATGATCGGCTGACAGTTTTGAGAGTGTGAGCCATAATTAATCCTTCTTCCCTGGCTAGTATTTTTATCACAATTCTATAAAACCAGTGTCCTAGTTAGCTTTGGCTGTCAACTTGACATAGCTTAGACTCATCTTATGGAGGAATTTCCTAAGACATATCAACCTGTAGGGGTTGATTTGACTGTTAATTGGTATAGGAGAGCTGAGCTCACTGTTGGCAACACCATACCCTAGGCAGGCAACTCTGAACAATAGAGTTGGCTCAGCATGAATCCGTGATCCAGCCATGAAGCAGCATTCCTCCATGTTGTCTGCTTCAAGTTCCCACTTAGTGAACTCCTGCCCTACTTACCTCAATGAATTGTGACTGTAAATGTAAGAAAAATTATTCCTTTCTCCCTCAAGTTGTTTCTGGCTAGCAACAGAAATTAGATTAGAGCAAGTAACTTGTGTGTATCACCTTTTTTCCCTACCAAATACTGACTTACTTGCAACTCTGGTGCTTTCAGTCTGGTTTGCAATATGTTCTGGCTTCTAAAGGATATGGAGTCATAGATTCCCTGTGAATATGTGCTTGGCGTTGGAGTCAAGGGACTTTGTGAATGCCTAGGCCGCTAGATGCTATATCCAAATAGCTATTTCTTTCTTTTAAGATTTATTTGTTTATTATATGTAAGTACACTGTAGCTGTCTTCAGACACTTTTTCTGCTCATTCTGGCCCCGCTAAGAGGGCATTGGATCTCATTCGGGATGGTTATAAGCCATCATGTGGTTGCTGGGATTTGAACTCATGGCCTTCAGAAGAGCAGTCGGTGCTCTTAACCGCTTATCCATCTCTCCAGCCCCAAATAGCTATTTCTAATCTTAAGGGCCATGAGGATTGAGGCAGTGTCATCTAACCTGGCTTGGAGATTTGGTGTTCTTGTCCGGAGCAACAAGGCCGGTGAGAGGATGCCTTCCTTCCCTGTTTCAAAGCCTCAACCTAGGTTCTGTCCATCATGGCTCGTGGGGAGCTGGCAACTCTGTGAGTGGCCCTCAGCAGCTGTGGTTACCTGCTGGAGACCAGTAGAAGATCAAGACAGTCAGCATTCCAGAAGGATAGGGTAGGGGGAGGGCAGAGTTCTTCAGTGTACTAGATTGGCCCCAGCTCCTCTCAGGTCTATCCTCACTTCTCTAAAAATCCAACTTTGAGTCCTCTTTTATTATTTTGCAGACAAAATCCCAGCACAGAGATAGGAGGTGGGCATGAAGTCCCACCCTATCAGAGGTGTCATTAGCAATTTATAACAGCTGAGAGAGAATAGTCATTTTTAGACTGTAGCCCCTGGTAGGTGAACAACACTCCAGTGGAAGTACATTCCAAGAGGATGTAAGCTGAGCAACCAATATTTGATTATTATTTTTTAATTTTAAAAATTCAATATATGTCAAATCAATTCTTTTTTTAAGTAAGTTAGTCACATGCAAAATAATTTGATTATATTTTGTCTTGGTAATTAGGCATTATTTTGAGACAGGTTATATTTTGTAAGGATACTATGGGAAATGTTAATATGATCATAAACTCCACTTTCTGAGTTCTTGCAGTAGATCCTTGCCCCACCATGCCAGGTGGGCACATTCCCAGATTATCGTAACTTTTAAAGGTTTAGCCATCCTAATTTATCACATCTCTTGCTCATATTTATAGAAGAAATCAGTCACAGGTGTCCAAAATGTATTATGATCTCAGGATAACCAGGTCTGGTACAAGTATATTTATTTGGAGCATGCTATACCCACAAAGGGACATGGTTTCCTGAAGTTATTTAGTGACCATTGGCTAGATACTTTCTGGAAGGCTCTCTGATTCTGATCAGCCCATCGTGAATCCCATTTCTTTCTATAGCATCTATGCCATCATGGCTCCTGCTCTCAACCCTAACCACACACAGAGACCTACCTGGATGTCTTCACCTTTGGTGGCAAAGGGTCTGGCTTCAGAGTCAAAGAATGCTGGACTTTTCTTCTTACCTGTGACTTCTGAGATCTGACATTTAAATTTTAAGAGTGGTGTTATTCCATATCTGAAAAGTGAGAGCTTATTAAAATGTGCATGATTTTATAAGATCGCTGGTGGAAAAAAATTAATGAGCTATTGCACACGATGCAGTTAGCACTCTGTAATTAACACCATGATAAAGTGATATTAACTCACTTAAACAACTATTACTCATTAAAATTAAAAGCAGCCTCAATCTCTGTCATGGAGAGAATGTGAGGAGTAGTTGTATAAGCCCATGGCTCACTTCAGTATTGTGGAGGGAGGGTGTAAAGAATATTTGTGACTGGAATTTATTGAATGACCACTCCACATACAAACATTTCATATGGCATCCTTACAAAACTATTACCTGTCTCAAATAATACCTAATTACCTAATTATTTTGCATTTGATTATCTTACTTAATAGAAAGAATTGGTTTGCCCTATATTAGACTTTTTAAATAAAAAATACATTAAATATTAATTGTGCCACTAATTTATTCATAAGTGTGGGGTCTTCCATTGGGGTGTGGTCTGCAAACTGGGGGCTACACTCTTAAAACGATTGTTCCTCTCTCAGCTGCTATCAATTGCTAATGGCACCTCGGATAGGGTGGGACTTCCTGCCCACATCCTCCCTCTAATACTAAAAGAGGACACAAAGTTACATTGGTAGAGAAATACGGGTAAACCTGGGAGGAGCTGGCAGAGGGACAGGTGTGCACATGGTCAAAATATATGGTATTAAATTCTCAAAGAACTGAAAAAGATGAATAGAAAATTTAAGAAGTGTGACTATTACAATAATCTAAGATTCGGAATGAGTCCCAGAGTTGAGATTCAAAGTAAATTATCTTACAGTGTGCAACCTCAAGTGTTGGGAGCCGCCTGAGCACCCACATCCGCCATTACAAGATGGCGCCTACATTCGGCCGAGGACAAGTTGTAAACAGGCTAGTGAGCATGCACCTGGTAATTTTCCACTTCAGAATCTCAGCCTCTCTCGTGGCGGCATCTGGCCTGGTGTGCGGGAGCCAATGGGGAAGCTCCATGTCCCAGGCAAGCGCTGTGACCCATATAAAGGGCGGGTGTTCTATTGTTCTGGGTCTCCACTCGTGGCAAGCTTATGCTCTCCCTCTCAAGATGCATTAAAGCTTTACTGCAGAAGGATCCTATGTGTGCCGCGTCGTTCTTGCTGGCGAGACCGTAGCGCGGGACACTCAAGGCCATTCAATATGCATAGCCTTGGGCAGGGGGAGGGGGAAACCACAAGTGAGTAAAATATCTGTCTTATGACAGCCACTTATGAGTTTGATGGGATGGATTATGTAAGATATATTTATGAATATCTAGAATATTAATCTTGGGACATATCCATGCAAGAGGGAGGAAAAATGGCACCCACCTCAGGTGGGTTTTCTCCCAGATTATCCATGCTCACTTCACTGTGAAGAGCTACCAGATAAAAGACTGACATGTGCTGGCCCGAGGGCCAAAATTCAGTCCACAGCCTGTTTCCATGACAGAGTTTTACTGGAGTAGAGCAACGTGAATTTGTTTATATACTGGTAATGGCTGACTTGTAGATGCTAGAAGAATGGAGTCATGCTGGCAGAGGACACACAGCTATGAAATGTGCCATGAAAGTGCACCAGATCAGAGTTGAAGACCACATTTATTGATATTTTAGTACTCAAGAAGGTGACTGCCTCTGCTAACTGTTGCCTATGTGGAATCTGATAATGATTGTGAAAAGGATTTATTTCTATAAAGGGGTCATGAGGACCAAAGATTACTTATTAATTATAGGTAGGCTCAGTAAAGTGTTCCTTCAATGAAGGCCAACAAAGGGGATTCCAGGAGAACCAATCAGACTTAGAATTTGTGAGGAGCAAGGGTGGGGCTCTACTCTCTTCTTGGAGGAAATTAGCTCGGAAGAACTATTGCAACTGCTCTCTTGGGCACAGCCTCAAGAGGAGAGGTGGTTGTGTTGACATGAATGGCTCACTAGTCAGTGAAGATGTATAGATTAGTTTGAAATCCCAATATGAGCTGATAAGATACAGCCAGTGTTAGCTTACAGGTGATTCCACTAGGTTCTTCTCTCAGACTTAGCAATGACTTATGTCATCATGAGCCATCATCACTTGTTGCTGCTACAAGGTGTACCAGGTGTGGGCTACCTGTAAAAGGACTAGCCCGACACTCCAGCATTCACTGTCTGTTCCATGGGTTCCTAGCCTCTCTCTCCCCCACCTCTTCACGGTTCTGCCTCAATCTGTCTGCCTGTCTACATGTCCACTCATCTGTGTTTAGCCTTTGCAAGGTCCTCACTCTTCTCCCTTTCCCACAATAAACCTTTTTTTATATCAGATATGTTGCATAGTGTAATTACTCAGGGGCATACTTTGGCATGGTTTCTGCAAGTGTCCCCTCACTGCTTTGTATTACATAACAGCCATGTCAGGCTAACAGAGGATTCTTCCTGCAATATGGAAGCAAAATGGCACCAGGAAAGAGTCCAAAAAGATTGACCTTGAGAACCCCAGAAGCAGAGAAGCAGGCTCACATCAAGAGAAAGGAGTTCAGAGACACTCCTTGGAAGAGAACATCACACTCCATGAAAGAAAAGATCTTATTTCTTCTCTCAAGGGCAGGCTTGATTATAAGCTACCCATGGGAAACTCTGTCCTTTCCCTTGATAATCCATCCACCCAGGAGAGACAGGATCAGAAGCTAACAAATGAGAAGCAAGAGGCACAAGAAAGCTGGGACTTTAGTAAAGTAGTGCCATCTCCCTCTCTTTTCCAAATGCTCACACTTGAAGCAACCCCATGGATAAGAAGAATGAGCTGGACTTCTGTTACTCAGCATTGGTCATCAGAAATGAGAACCATCAATATGGCTAGAAAGAAATAGATAAGCCACAGGAACAGGACCCTGAAGAGGTTTTACCTTGGACAAGCAAAAGCTGGTCCTAACTGGAGCCTGTCTGCTGGGCAGTTGATGGCACAGTTGTAGATACTGGGGTTGGAGGTCAGATGGAGCCCTCTTTCTCTCTCTCTCTCTTTCTTTCTTTCTTTTTTGTAGCCCTCGTTCTAATGCTAAATATGCCCTTGTCATGTGACCGTCTTCTTGGAGAGAAACAAACATCTACCATCCCTAGATAGTGAACTGATGACAGACCAAAGTAAGGACACCACCAAAGTCCAACTAGGTGAACCACTAAATTGTATTGGGGTCACTAACAGGGTTACCTAAAGGATCAGAAATTACTCAGACAGCTGCATCATCATAGTCCAGCCCAGCATGAGTGACAGTTCACAAAAGCTGGGAACCTGGAGCACACTGCACAGCCTGAAGACAGCTCAACTGGGTGGAGAATGTTTCTTGCAGGCAGCTCAGTTAGTCTGGTCCTCATCTTGGGTAGTTAAACTAATCCCCATTTCTTCTGTGTGGCTCAGCTGATTTGCCTTTTCCAAGAAAATCAGCAGGTCTGAGAGCATGCATTTTATAAGTGTGGAGGAAGTAGGTTCCCAGTAAACTTTGACCATTTGGGGGATTTTGAGTTGTTTATTCCTGAACTTCAAAAGCTTCTGTACAGGATGGACACTTTCACCTTCTATTAGACTCTTCTGGGGCTAAACATCCTATGTCTTAGTAAGTTCACCTCCATTGTGGAAGGTTTTAATCTCAGAGGACATGGTTACAGAAGAAGACTGGTGTAGGACTACATCTTTCTGGTACTTGGGTAATTTTCCTTTGCAAATGGGCTTTCTGTTTAATTACTAAGCCAGTCCAGTCCAGAGGGGACTTAAATGAGAGAGCATTGCATATGGCTTTCTTCCTGTTAAGTCACTCAGTGAGCTGTTAGTCACATATGCCTACTGTTTTTGAACATGGATTTACACAAATCCTGAAGCCACCCATGGAAGCAGGTGATAAATTATGAGCACAGCCTTCTTATCTGTGGAAACAGCAAATTTCACAATTCTCTGAGGCACTTTTAGTCCTCAGATTCTTGAAAAACAAGAGCATTTCATCAGTCTCTCTATATTTTTGTCCTAAGCTGTACAAGCAGCAAAAAACCAAAAACATAAAAGTGGATCTACTCAGACAGCAGTGGTACTTAATTCTCTATGAGTCAACAAATACCCATGAGGAGTCAGTGACTGTGTAGCCATCTCTGCTATGCCCTGGAACGCTGCTCAAAGATGAGCCCAGCTCAGGGACAGTTGGAGAGGGATGTGCTTGAGCGTGCTCGTGCCAGTACAGATGCTTGTTACTTGGTCTTCACACAAGTGGCCTCTCATATTCTTTCCCTAGTGACTCCACATTTGTATAACCTAATATTCAATCGAACAATAATTAAACAACTCCAAAACCTACCTGCTCCATGGGGACGATTTAACTTAGTGGCTGGCATAAGATGAAATAGAACCAAAAAACAGTAACAATTGAAAACATTTTAGTCATAACAAGAAAGGGGGAAAGAAGAGTAAGCAAGGAAGAATTATTGTGCTAAAGAAGTGGGAGGAGACCCAAGGAACTGCTCAGAATAACCTTAGTGGTTTGACTTGCAATAGACACTCTATATGTGTTTGTATTCATGGACACACACATGTACATATACTTATAACTACATGCATACATATGCATATGAACATGTATGTGCATATTTATCTATAAAACCTGTATAGTAAGCAATTAGGAATTCAGCTTATTTTCACAAGACAGCTGGGAGAATGCTGAATTAGTCCAAGGAATTAGAACCAAAGAATGACAGTTTCCCAGGTCTTTGCTTTTATTACACAATCAGACCTGTTGAATAGAGCATGGGTGTTTTCCCAACCCAACTAAATGGGCCAAAAAAGCTCTGGGCAGGTTGTAGGCCCTCATCCATTCTTGTATCTCGAGGGTCTTGTTTGTTGCTGAATATATTCAAACTGCAAACATGATTTCACAAAGAGTAATACTGAAGGCTTAACCCAGATTTGAGTTTTTTAACGTGAGCTTAACACTATCATATTTTAATGGCTGGAACTCATGCTTTTAGGCCTTACTAGCAACAACCTTAATCTGACAGGCTTTTAGTTTCATCCTCAAGGTGGGAAATAGATTCCAGATCAATACTATTGGCAAATGAGCTGGGTTTTTTCCCTTTTGAATTAGCATCATGATGTGGGAATTTTTGTTTGCATAATGATTGATCTGCCAACAGTACATAACAAATTAGCAAAATGAGGCCATGTTCCTTTGAACATGTTGCAGTTGATAGACATCTTGTTATGTAAACTGGCACTCAGTATTGTGTTGGGGACAGAAAACCCAGTACTGTTTTGAGTTCTCTGCATTGCCTTTGTGACTTCTTGATGTCAACTCTCTTTTCCAGCATCCCCTCATGTTTGTATAAGAAAACCAGCAATGATAATGTCATTGACACATCCAAAGTGCTAATGTTCTTCAGAACATGTTGTGTGCATCCACCCAGTGTGATATTGTCTCTAGAGAACAGGAGAAAAATCTGAAAAGCATCTCACCCATCCCATATCATACCATCCCTAATCCCAGCCAAGCTGGTCCCATCTCATCCCTTTTTTCATCCTATCCCCACCCACATCTTCCTCCCACACCTCATCCCATCTTATCCCATCCCTCATCCCATCCCTCAGCCTATTTCTCATCTCATCCTTCATCCCATCTCTCATCCTATCTCTCATCCCATCCCTCCCCATCCCAGTTCATGACATTTGTCCTATCCCTCAGCCTATCTCTCATCTCATCCTTCATCCTGTCCCTCATCCCATCCCATCCCATTTCATCTCTTTCATCCTACCCATGCTATCCATGTAATCCATCCTGTCCTATCTGATCCATCCATTTTATCTCATCCCATCCCTCATCTCATTCCAACAAATGAACAAATGTCAACCTGCATCCCAGTCTGTCCAATCATATTCCTCCATCTAATTTAGCCTGTCTCATCTCATCACATTCTATCCATCCTATTCCCTCCTCATCCCATCCTATCTCATCCCTCCTCATACATCTCACCTCATCCCACACTACTTCGCCGCATACATCTCATCGTAACTCATTTGCATCCCATCCTTTCATCCATCCTCTCCTGTCTCATTCCACCAACCACATACATCCTATCCCATTTCATTTCCACACTGAAATAAGAATTAGGTCAAGGTTACAGCTTTCCAGAGAGCATCAACACACAAATCCCTCCCCAATCTGAACATGCCCTGTATCAACTAAACTCATCGTATTTGAGTTAGTTAACTTTCTAATCATTCTAACTAAATATCTGAAAAAAGTAACATTGGAGGCAAGATTCATTTCAGCACATAACATCAGTGAGCACACAGTGAGGCAGGCATGGAAGTGCAAACAGCCCATGGCCACAGGGGCAGCAACTTGAGGCATGACTTTTTCCCATGGAGGCAGGTTACAGAGCTGAGACCTTGCCTTGCCCCAGCAATGCTCTTTGGAGCCATAGGTACTAAATATTCCAAACCCACCAGAGTCTGCAAGCATGTGGATTTGTGGGTTCATTCACATTCAAGCCATATCATTGAGCAATTATGCATTCACAGATGTATTTATTTTAATTGGATAAATATACTTTTCTAGCATCAGTAAGCTACCTGGAATGTAACTGAGTATTCCTAGGAAAAAGTTTAGTGAAAAAAATCTCAATAATTTTACCTCCTAGATATTTATTTAAAAAATGACTCTATATTTCACTTTACAGATGGCTCAGTGGTTCAAAGCACATACTGCTCTTCCAAAGTTCAGATCCCAGCACCTGTATCAGGTGGTTTACAAGTGCCTAGAACTCCAGCTCAAGAGGGATCTCAAGCCTCTGGCACCTGTGGGCCCTTGCATTCATGTGCATATAACACCCCAATGCATGCACATAATTAAAATAATAAAAACAAAGCTAAAATGACCATACATGTAGTTGTAAAGGATGTTTACTGTAATAGATACCACAAATTTTACAGAACATGATTAGAAGTTCAGTGTGAGCGTTACTATATTTAGAACCTATTGAGAGGTGTATGTTCAAGGCCACCTGTTCCTTCCACTTAAAAAAATTCCAGGGATCTTATTGTAAGACACACACACACACACACACACACACACACACACTCACTCACACACACTTCATTCCATGTCTCTCTTCTTCCTTGCCCTGTGAACTCTAGGCAAGTCTGGAGTCTAAAGTAGACCCCATGCACCCTGATGTGCACACAGGATCTAAATTCCAAGTAAATTGCATAAAAGGAATCACAGTGACAAAATCCATCTGGTACATTATGAAATGGTGGCTTGGTCTCTCTGTGTCCTTTACCAGAAGTAGAAAGCATCGTTTCCCTTCTAAACAGTCCACGGGGCTATGGAAGTCTTGAAATCCAAATAACTCCCAGCAATCGCCCTGAATTTTGTCCCAACTC
Organism: Rhynchomys soricoides; assembly: GCA_019843965.1. Lineage (NCBI taxonomy): Eukaryota > Metazoa > Chordata > Mammalia > Rodentia > Muridae > Rhynchomys > Rhynchomys soricoides. The sequence continues at coordinate 138,692 of JADRCH010000408.1, read as the reverse complement.
CTCTTCCCACAACCCTCCCAAGACCCTTCCCAGCCTCCAATCCCATGAACTGCAGGTACACCCTCTGCATAAACATTCCTTTTGGTTTTTCTCTCTCTTCTCCCTTAATTCTCTAAAATGCCAGCCAACAGTGAGAGACCAGCAAAAGGAAGATAATTTAAACAACACCCCCTTATAGCTGTCATCTGTCACCTTTAATCTGAAAGAAAATAAATCAAACGTGAAGTTCCTGCATAATACAACCAGGGATATAAAATCTTGTTTAAGATACTTAATAAATGTCAATTTTTAGATACTGGAATTCTTAAGGAGGTAATACAAAAATGTGATGTTCCTATAAAGGATAATTTCAAATATTTCAAGCAAACATCTTATATACTTTAAACAAACTACCATTCTATGATTGAATTATTAAGATAAGTAACAGAAGTGCTTATTAATGGAACTTACTTTCAAACAAATGCTAATAAGACCAACGATATGTTTGCAAGGGTAAATTTTTTGGTTAGGGATGGCACCAATAAATGACAACAGAAAGATCTCTGAAGGTGATGAAATTAAACAAAGGAAAATAAATCATTGAAATTTCATTAGGTAGAAATAATTTGAAAAAGAACCTTCTATTTCACCATGCACATGGCTGAGAGGTTTTAGCATAGTAATCAACCCTTAGACTCCCTGGGTCTAATTTCCCCTGGAACAATCAGTCACATGAAAGAGTTTTCTGATTAATTGAAAACAGGAGTTGAAATAGCTAACCAAGCTCCTAGTGTGCCCATTATTTCTGGAAGAAACCATGCAGAGTTCAGAAGGAAAGAGTATGTCAGCACTGGACTGTTGGATGCTGAATCTAGTATCCACACCTGTCTGTCAGTTATCAGTGATGTGGCAGGTGGCTATGAAGGGCAGAAAGCACAAGAAGTTTAATATGGGGCTGAAAACACACACTGGGTTTCAGTAAGAGAGTGGGGATCAAGACATCATCAAAGAACAAGTTGTGACAAAGAAGAGGGAGCAAGGGACAGATGTCTACGGAGTTTCGCAGCCATTGACATTGGGCCGTATCCACCCAACATGCTTATACTGGCCAAGCAGCTAAGATTCATCTAGATTCTGAAGAAGGCTGGAAAATTTCCCCAGAAGAGATTGATAAGAATTTTTAAGTAGAAGCTGAGGAGATGAGTCAACAGTTAAGAGCACTTGCTTCTCTTCCAGAGGACCAAGTTTGACCCCCCCCCCCGGCCCCCAACAGCCTATAACTCCAGTTTCAGGTGATATGATCTCTTTTGGCTTGCATTGGTACTGCACACACAAGGTACTGTGTGTGTGTGTGTGTGTGTGTGTGTGTGTGTGTGTGTGTGAGAGAGAGAGAGAGAGAGAGAGAGAAAGAGAGATGTGGAGAGATACATAAGCAGAAATAAATCTTAAAAAAAGAATTTACAAACAGCCATGTTCCAGCTACACACTGTCAACTTACATCATTGTTCCCACTTAGGAGAAACTCTATAAAGTTTCTTAGAAGCTATTCCAGTCCCTCCAAGTCAGTGCATATCCACACATTGTGAGTAAAGGAGAGTCCCTTGGGGTCTCTGAAGATTGTTCTCTTACATTGACTGCAGTTTGACTACAGTGACTTCACATATTCATGAACCAAACATTGAATGGGACTTCCTTACCTCAGCACAGCTGTGTGCCAGGCACATGTTGGGCAGGAAAATAAGTTGTTCACTGCCCTGAAAAAAGGCACTGTATTTTTCCTACTCAATAGCCACACACAGAAAGAATTCAATGGCACAGGACCTGCCAAGGGAACATGCTGAGAAGACAGAAACATGTTTGTTCACTGTAGAAAGAATGCCCAAGGAAGATGATCAAATAAAAAAAGATTTTTGTAAAGGTTCTTGGTGGGAAGTCGTGTCAAAAGCAACAGTTTCAGAAAAACATGGTACATAAAGAATATAGATGAATAAAATATTCAATATTCTCCTGACACTTCAGAGAGGTGGGGAGATGCTGCTCAATGCTCTATTTTATTTTACTTTGTGTTTATTTTTATTGTACAATTCTTTGTCAATTCAAAGAATCCTAGCCATACCAATTCATTGTGGTCAGTGACTCTGATGTGCAATGATACTCTCTCTCTCTCTCTCTCTCTCTCTCTCTCTCTCTCTCTCATATACACACACATATGTTCTGGGATATAAAAACATGGCAGAAAAATCACAACCAAAGAACAATGTGGGTGGTTATACAGTAGTTAAGGGAGAAGAGTGTTTAATTTTTGGGTACAATGTGGAGGAAATAAATATGGCTTGAGTCTTGGGATGTCACGAACAAAATATTATGAGAGACAAAGCTATTCATGATGGGTATGGAATTGAATAGATCCCCCAGCCCTGACACCCACTGGCTATAGCCTTGATGACCACCCTACCCCATTCCTTGAAGCCACAGACCAATGTACCTGGGAGAGCCCTCTCTCTAAGGTGACTGTGATTGTATGTCAATGGCATTTCAAAACATGTTTGAAAAACCTTTTGAGGAACAAAATAGACTTTCTCCAAAAACAGTCTTCCAGTCAAAAAGAAATAAGCAGGCTGAAGTCCACATTAAAGGGTACACCTCCAGCAGGCAGAGTTGTAGTTCTAAGAATGTCTAAGTTCTAAGTTCTTAGAATGTAGTTCTAAGTTGTTGTTCTAAGCTGGGAGTTTATTGTATGGAGAATGTATGCATGAACATAACAACCTGCAACCTGGTATGAGCTGACTTCCTAAGCTGGGGCATGCAAATGACTTTTGGAATTTTACAGTACAGGCAAACATGGTATAGAGAATGTAAAACAATCCCATCTAACAATCTGCATCATTCCTCTAAAAACAAGAAAAGTGACTGGACCTACAACTAATCTTCTTGACATTTCCTTTAAAGTCCACAGGAAAAGCATAAACTCCATGCAGGCAACAAATGCTGGTCTGTGCATTAACATACTCACCCAGATGTTTGACATCCCAGACACAGGTGATCAGTGGTCTCTCTCTCTCTCTCTCTCTCTCTCTCTCTCTCTCTCTCTCTCTCT
>JADRCH010000408.1:119485-135606 GCA_019843965.1 Rhynchomys soricoides | reverse complement strand
TCTCTCTCTCTCTCTCTCTCTCTCTCTCTCTCTCTCTCTCTCTCTCTCACACACACACACACACACACACACACACACATACACACACACACATTTGTTCTCATCATGGAAACTGGTCTGTGTGATTTCCTCAATCCATTGAGTCATTTGTTATCTTATTGCCAAAAGTGCTAAAATTAGCACAAAGTTTTTGATGTCTGGTAATGTAAAACAGTAGTAGTTCTTAGAAAAATCTAGTGAAGGAAAAGGATAGAGTTTATGAGTGAGATAATGTGCAAATTGAGAGAAATCTCATGAGAGTAAAGTGTAGAGCTCATGGGTAAAATAATGTGTAATTTGGGGAGTCATTCATATATTAAATGCAAAACAAAACAAAGAGTACCTTGGCACTGGAGAGATGACTCAGAGGGTAAGAACATTCCAGAGGACCTGGGTTCAATCCCCATGACCCACATGACAGCTCACAACCACCTGGTTCTCCAGTTCTAGAGGACCTGATGCCCTCTTCTGGCCTGTGTGAGCACTGCATTCATATGGTACACAGACAAGCATGCAACTAAATACTCAAACATTAATCTTTCATAACTTTTTTCTTAAAAGATGACTTTATAATTCACAAGCAGAAATCATCTAATCCTGAATTTCCCTAGCTCATATTTTCCTCTTTGTCTCCTTTCCAAACTGATTTATAAAAGACAACTAAAAAGAGATTTTTTTCAAATGCAACAATATGTATTACTCAAACATCCTCAATATGTTGTTAATAAAGTGAATATTGTTATTCAAGTTAGTCATTTAGAATTAAGCTTTCAAATCATATTAGAAATCTACTATGCTGTAGAGAAGGGAACCTTTTCCATAAAGTCAATGACAGCTGAGAGAAAGAGAGCAATAGATGTGAGTTGACAATGAGACACTGACAAGGCAAATGGAATTTCAGAATACAGGCATCATTTGAAATTCAAAGGGAAAAGATTATAATGTCTGTAAAATGTATGGAATTCTCTTTTGTACCTCCCCATTGAGTTGAGTCTGTGCAGAAAATGCAAATTTTTACCTGGGTCATTAATCTTTGCAAGTTGTTTGCATGGTAAGACCTGGACAGTCATTATCATTAGTTCAGCACGGAATCTTGCATAATCGATGAAAATTCAAAAGGGAACATGTACATTTAAAACACGGTCTGACCTTTGTCCCTACTCCACCAAACAACAGGCACCAGAGCTGTGAAGGTACCTTGATTTAGACAAGTCCAATTTTCCACGGAAGGCCCTAGCCAGCAATGCATCTTGGAGTAAGAAGCTCTGAATTTTTTTCAAATTTTCATTGAAATTGTGTCCAAAACAGGAAGTAAAAGTACCTTTGTCATCAAAATTAGGCACCATTCACATGTTGTGGTTTTATTATTTAAAACAATGCAATAATGGGTGCAAATCCAATGCAGGAGCAGCCTTGGAACTGATAGAAATTCAGTGTGACTAAACCAATTCTGAATCAAGCTGACTTACAGGAATGCCTCGCACTAGGTTTTAAGTTGCCAGATCACATTACTCAGATCTTTAGCTCATGTTGGTGGCTTTCTCTGGTGCCCCAAATAGTGCTGAAGAAGTGGGGAGATTTGTTTTTAAGGCATGACACAGAAGGAAAGGGAGATAGTGCAGAGGAATAGTGGATGAAGCTCAAGGAATCATCAAACAAGATGAGATATACAGGAGCTGGGTAACTTGAGTTTATTCCAGAGCAATATTCCCCCATTGCCATGTCACACCTAAGTTGGTGGCATTAAAAAGGGAGAAAGAGATAAGTTAGATGGAGATATTTGGTGCCCAGGTAAAAAGCCATGCATAGTGTTTTGAATGACAAATGTCCAGTAACAGACTTGAATGTTTAAAGACTTGGGCACCAGAAGGTGGCGCTATTTGAGGAAAATGATACTATTTAACGATGTGATGGAATCTTCAGGAGGTGGAGCCTTGATGGAGGAAATACATCACTGGGGGTAGCATTGAGGGTTTCTTGTTTCACCCCAATTCTTATTCTCCCTCCCTGCTTCCTGTGTAAGAATGAAATGTGACCAGAAAGCCTCTGACTCTTGTCATCATACTTTCACTGCCATTACAGATTACAAGCCAAAATAAAATCTTCTTGATTTGCTTCTTGTCAAGGTATTTTATCAAGGCAAGAGAAAAGTAAATATTTCTTCATGGCAAAGATGACTGAACTAAGAGTTTATTAAGTGTATTAAATTTTAATTAATCAATCTGTGGTGGGAGACCTCTACCTAGGCCACCAGGGCTCCATAGCCAAATAGCACTGGGAGAAAGCTAGCCTCCCAGGAGTGTGGAAAAGCTCTTGAGAGAGGGTAGGAGGACTAAAACTGCTAAGCAGGACTCACCTGGAATCCTTGGGACTGAGGAACAGCTGGGAGGAAGGAGCCTTCCAGTTTCCATTTTTGGCAGGAGACCTCTGCCTGGGCCATCAGGGCTCCACAGCCAAATACCACTGGGAGAAAGATAGTCTTCCAGGAGTATGGGCAAGCCTGTGAGAGAAGGTAAGAGGACAAACACTGCTCAGCAGAACTCACCCGGAATCCTCAGGACACAGGGACTGAGGAACAGCCAGGAGGAAGGAGCCTTCCAGTTCCATCTGTGGCAGTAGACCTCTGCCTGGGCCACCAGGGCTCCACAGCCAAATAGTGCTGGGAGAAAGATAGCATCCCAGGAGTATGGGCAAGCCTGTCTGCTCAGAGGGACTCACCTGGAATACCCAGGATACAGAGACTGAGCAGCAGGATTCTGGATCCTTTAGGTGGCTGGAGAGCAGATCCCATGACACAGGGCTCCATACTCAAATAGTGCCAGGAGAGAGTTGGTATACCAGGAATGTCGACACACCTTCAAGCACAGGCAAGATCATCACTTCTTTGAAAAAAAAAAGAAAAAAAAAAGGGACCAAGAGGGAAACTTGCAGAGCCATCAAGACACAGGAAACAAGGGACAGCTGGGGATTAGATCCTTTTTGTTTCTGTCTGCACTCCAGAGCTGACCCTGTACCACAGCTCTCCAAACCTAAATTCCTCTCAGAGAGAACCGGTCTTCCAGGAGTATTGACACCTAGGTTTGCAGGAAAGACAAGCCATAGTCAGAGAGATGAAGATCAGCTAACACCAGAGATAACCAGATGGCAAAAGGAAAGGGCAAGAACACAAGGAACAGAAACCAAGGCTACTTGGCATCATCAGAACCCAGCTCTCCCACCACAGCAAGCCCTAGATACCTCAACACATCAGAAAAGGAAGACTTAGACGTAAAATAACATCTCATGAGGATTATAGAAGATTTTAAGAGGGAAAATAAATAACCCCCTTAAAGAAATACAAGAGAACACAGGTAAACCACTAGAAGCCCTTAAAGAGAAAACATAAAAATCCCTTAAGGAATTACAGGAAAACACAATCAAACAGACAAAGGAAATGAACAAAACCATTCCATCATGATAAAAGTCTTGGAAGGATCAGGAATTCAAGGAGCATACCTAAACATAGTAAAAGCAGTATACAGCAAACCAGTGGCCAATATCAAACTAAATGGAGAGAAGCTCAAAGAAATCCCACTAAAATCAGGGACTAGGCAAGGCTGCCCTATCTCTCTATATATATTCCATATAGTACCTGAAGTTCTAGCTAGAGCACTTAGACAACAAAAGGAGGTCAAAGGGATACAAACTGGAAAGACAGAAATCAAAATATTACTATTTATAGATGATATGATGGTATACTTAAGTGACCCAAAAACTCCACCAGAGATCTGCTATAGCTGATAAACAACTTCAGCAAAGTGGCTGGATACAAAATTAACTCAAGCAAATCAGTAGCCTTCCTATATTTGAAGGATAAAAAGGCTGAGAAAGTAATTAGGGAAATAACACCCTTTACATTTTCACAAACAATATAAAGTATCTCTAACCAAACAAGTGAAATATCTGTATGACAAGAACTTCAATTCTCTGAAGAAAGAAATCGAAGAAGACCTCAGAAGATTGAAAGATCTCCCATGCTCATGGATTGGTAGGATTAATATAGTTAAAGTGGCCATCCTGCCAAAAGCAATCTACAGATTCAATGCAATCCTCATCAAAATTCCAAGTCAATTCTTCATAGACTTAGAAAGAGCAATTCTCAAATTCATATGGAATAACAAAAAAACCCAAGATAGCAATAATTATTCTTAACAATAAAAGGACTTCTGGGGGAATCAGCCTCCCTGACCTCCATCTGTACTACAGAGCAGTAGTGATAAAAACTGCATGGTATTGGTACAGTGACAGGAAGGTAGATCAATGGAATAGAATTGAAGACCTAGAAATGAACCCACATACTTAAGGTCACTTGATCTTTGACAAAGGAGCTAAAACCATACAGTGGAAAAAAGACAGCATCTTCAACAAATGGTACGGGTTAAACTGGCGGTCTACATGTAGGAGAATTCGAATTGATCCATACCTATCTCCCTGTACAAAGCTCAAGTCCAAGTGGATCACGGACCTCCATATAAAACCAGATACACTGAATCTAATAGAGAAAGTGGGGAAAAATCTTGAACACATGGGCACAGGGGAAAAGTTCTTGAACAGAACACCAATGGCTTGTGCTCTAAGATCAAGTATCGACAAATGGGATCTCATGAAATTACAAAGCTTTTGTAAGGCAAAGGACACTGTAAATAGGACAAAACAGCAACTGACAGATTGGGAAAAGATCTTTACCACTCCTACATCCAATAGAGGGCTATTATCCAATATATACAAAGAACTCAAGAAGCCAGACTCCAGAGATCCAAATAACTATCAAAAAATGGGGAACAGAGCTAAACATAGAATTCTCAACTGAGGAAACTCGAATGGTTGAGAAGCACCTAGAGAAATTTCAACATCCTTAGTTACCAGGGAAATTCAAATCAAAACAACCCTGAGATTCCACCTCACACCAGACAGAATGGCTAAGATAAAAAAAACTCAGGTGACAGCAGATGGTGGCAAGAATGTGGAGAAAGAGGAACACTCCTCCATTGCTGGTGGGAATGCAAGCTGATATAACCTCTCTGAAAATCAGTTTGGCAAGCCCTCAGAAAAATGAACATAATACTGCTTGAGGACCCATCTATTCCACTCCTGGGCATATATCCAGAAGATGCTCCAACGTGTAATAAAGACACATGCTCCACTCTGTTCATAGCAGCCATGTTTATAATAACCAGAAACTGGAAACAACCCAGATGTCCCTCCACAAAGGAATGGATACAGAAAATGTGCTATATTTACACAATGGAATACTACTCAGCTATTAAAAACAATGACTTCATGAACTTCTTACACACACACACACACACACACATGCACACACACACACACACACACACACACACACAAGCACATGTGAATGAAGATCAGAAGTTGATGTCTGATGTCTTCCTCTTTTTCTTACTCTCTACTTCATCTAACAAGACTGTCTCACACTGAACCTGGAGCTTGCCAACTTAGCTCATCTTCCTTACCAGACTGCTCTGGATGGTTCCTTGTCCTTGTGTGTCCAAGAGGAAATTTCTAAGGCTCTTGGGGATCTGAATTCAAAGTACATTAGCAGTAGAAACATCTCTCCAGTTCCTTACCTATGATTTTTATTTTAAGTAGAGTATTGTATTGTAAGTATTTATTGGAAGCTGAGAGACAGTGGCGACAAGCCCTGTGTCAGGCAGGGAACAACAGTGGTCATGTGGCTATGGTGATTAGGGGACAGCTGAAAGGCTCCAGAGAACAGTCAGGGACGGAAGTATCATGGAGTGGACACAATAGAAACAACATAGAACCAGAGAAATAGAAGTTTTAGCCAAGTCTGCAGGAAGTAGGGAGCATTAGGCAAGAGGCTGAAGGCTTGGTTTACCAAGAGTTCTGCCATGCCTTGAAAGAGTCCTAAACCCAAGGCTAAGGAGTTACAGCACCTGTTCATACCTAACAATTTTGGTAGCTGCTACATGCTAGGCTGCTGACAGTCAGAACCCATGGTGATAAATCTCTAACTTGGTACTTACTGCTCCAGTTTGTAGCTGTGACTGTCTGAATCTTACAGTCCCATCCACCCAGCCCAAGTCCAGCTTAAGTCTCTGACACTCAAGAGTCCTGGACTACAGTTACTAAAAGATCTACTTATCCCCTGCTCATAATTTACATGAGGGTAATGGAAGCCAAACCTTCTCTTTAGGAGCAGTATTTTATTTTGTCATAGCATCTCCTTGTGACAAAGACACTTTGCAAATAAATGACCTGAAGAACTTCTGTGAATTGGTCTCTGCTGGGAAGTGACAACCATCTATGTTGCTTTCAACACCTGCACCCACAAAGTCAGGTTGTGAAACCCTCAACTTTCCTTTTTCTGTAACTAGTATTCACCATGGTGCCTCACCCCAGAAAATGTATGCTGGCCCTAAGCCCCAGGTCTTTATGTGTATTTTGCTAGGTGTGGTAAGTGGTCAGTCTGTGGTTTTCAAGTTAGTATTGAGAATATGAAGGGAATGTGGAAAAGGAGATGAATCCATGAACTATATAACTCATTTCCTTGTATCTGTAAAGCTGAGCACAGTTATCAGCCCTACTTCCTGTCAGGCAGTGTCTCATGAGTGGGCTCCAGTAAATATTAGACTGTAACATGATATCCTGTAAAACTGCTCCAAGGTTTGGCCCACTTAGCTTTCTTATTCTATCCTTTCTTCAAGGATCAAATAGTGTTTCTCAGTAGCAGTGCTCCTTACTAAGTCTTATCCTACATAAAATATAACAAAGTTACAACTGGGCTCATCATAGTTAGCTTTAGCTGTTAGCTTGACACAAACACAGACACAAGTCACCCAGGACCAGGGAACCTCAAGTGACAAATTATCCAGGTCAGATTGACTTGTATGTATGTCTTCGAGACATTATTTTAGTTAGATTGAATGGTCCAGCATGCTGTGGGTGGTACTACCCCTGAGTAGCTGGTCTTGGGATATTTAAGAAAGTAGATTGAGCAAGTCATGGGTGAGCAAGCTAGTAAGCAGCACTCCTCTGTGGCCTCTGCATCAGATACTGACTTCAGGAGTTTGAGTTTGAACTTCTGCCCTGGCTTCCCTCGGTGATGGACTGAGCTATAAGCTAAATAAACACACTCCTCCTCAGGTTGGCTTTGGTCAGTGTTTTATCACAACACTGAAAAGCCAATTATAACATGGCTCTTACTTAATTGTTAGCAGAATTTCTGTCTTAACAGGAATTCATTCTCTAGAGATGGCATCTCTCAGCTACAGAACTCATCAGGGGGCAATGTTTTCCAGGACTCTGCTTATAAAATGAAACCAACTGTTTTTTGAATGTACCTGAAAGTTTTCTGGAATTTGTCCCAAGGTTAATTAATGGTCTGCCTAGGCCAACATCATTGTTCAATGTTCTATTTATGTTACAAAAGTATCGAATAATCAGAAAATAAAATATTTCTTCCTGATAAAAGAGAAAATAAAAATTACTAGAGATCCAAGAATGTTAATTAGAATTTTGTATACAAAGACTCACTTCAGGAGCTCTTGGGGAAAGAAAGGAAGAGGTATTCATATTAATATAAATAAATAATTCAGCTAAAAAGGCTTCTATTATTTATTACTTCTACCATGACACTGTGGATTTATGAGCTGTAATTAATTATAAGCCATGACAAATCACCAAGGGAAAGCCAATGGTAGTGGCCCTGGTTGTTGACAAGTTGCTGTGGTTTGAGCAACCTGTCACTTCCAGGCTGGCTAATTTATTAGGCATCCAGTCTTACCCTATCGATCCTCCAAAATTAAATGACTATAACTACAGAATGACTTCAGGGAAATATATCCCAGTGATGTGGAGAGCCATTAATAATCACAAATAGTGTGGATTTTGCAAGTTTGAGGTTCCATGTGGCTGTCTCTTCTACTAAACTATAGCACAGATGGGATGAACTTGAGCTCAGCTGTCCCCCTAAAGGCAAACACTAAACTAGGTATGTAGCATAATGATTTAAAGTAATTTTTTTAATTGAACAAAGAAAAATACATTCTAATAAAGTATGGGGAGTGATGTCCCTAAACTTTATGCAGAAAAAGACATAGTCTACACAATTATTTATCCTAGAGATTTTGACAATGAGGGGGGATCATGCAGTTGCATTTTGGAGATAAAGGACCAAAGTTTCCAGAGGTTTCATGCTCACAGTAGACTCTGGGGAACCTCCTAGGTAGTCTCTTCTTCCGCTCTTCCTCCTATGATTTTGAATCAGAGAACAAAAGTCTAACTGAAAGGGTTTAAACCCATCTTAAAGCTCCCTTTTGACAAAATCTCTCATTTATCATTTGTAACAAGGGGTAATACGGGAAGGGTTTGGTTTTCCCACCCTCCTGGATCTACCCAGACTCGAAAGAGTTCCCTTGGTTAATCCTAAAACATTAGGATTAAAACATTCATTTGTCTCCTGTGTGGTCTTGGGTTGAAGGAACTCATTCCTAATCCTACTCTCCAGAGTCTGGTTATTTATAATGACACTATTTATAATAGCTAAAATGTCGAATAAACCTTGTTGACAGAAAAAGAAATGGATAAAGGAAACAGGGTATCTATTCATAGTGAAGTATTACTTGGTCATGAAGAAAAACAAAAGAACATCATCTGCATAAAAATATGTAAGAAAAAATAAGCTATATTCTGGAAAACAAGTGTGTGTGTGTGTGTGTGTGTGTGTGTGTGTGTGTGTGTGTGTTTCTTTTTATATAGAACTCAAAATGGAGAAATGAGGAGACAGAAGGAAGGCGATGAGGAGGGGTAAGAACAGGTAGTGACAGTAAGGAAGAGACTATGTCAGAATACATACATGAATAAAATGCAATAAAACAAATTAGTTTTCACAATTAATATACACTAATGAAATAACCCATTACTATATTATATGAAGAAACAAGAAATTACAGGCAAGGCAACTATCAGCCACAATTATTAAACTGAAGTTCTTGGGTAGCTGGAAGATGGTCACCATTATTCTATAAGTAATGAACCTGTGTCTCCACTATAGAGCCCAAGCTACTGTGGAAAGAGAAGTCTTGGGAACCAGTGGTTAATGGGGGATTCAAGATATCAGCCAACTGAGATGGATCCGTTCCCAGGAGGACTCTCTTGGTCTCTTTCATACTCTAGAGAGACTCACTCCTCATGTATTATGGCTGATGACAATAGCTTTCCCCAGAAATGACCGAGCTGGCAAACACTGATGGAGAACACTAGCATTGAATAGGGTTTTGTTGTTGTTGTTGTTGTTGTTTTGGTTTGGTTTGGTTTGGTTTTTTGTTTGTTTGTTTTGTTTTTTGTTTGTTTGTTTTTGTTTTTCAAGACAGGGTTTCTCTGTGTAGCCCTGGCTCTCCTGGAACTCACTCTGTAGACCAGGCTGGCCTCGAACTCAGAAATCATCCTGCCTCTGCCTCCCACATGCTGGGATTAAAGGTGTGGGCCACCACTGCCTGGTTAGCTTTTTTATTAGTTAGCTTTCTCATCAATGAGATGAATATCTGCCCATAGTCTGCAGGTACACACTATCCATTATGGTAAGATGGTATTGTACTGGCTGTTTTTTGTGTGTCAACTGGACAAAAGCTGGAGTTATCACAGAGAAAGGAGCTTCAGTTGAGGAAATAACTACATGAAATCCAGTTGGAAGGTATTTTCTCAATTAGTGATCAATGGGGGATGGCCCATTGTGGGTGGTGCCATCCCTGGGCTGGTAGTCCTGGGTTCTATAAGAAAGCAAACTGAACAAGTCAGGGGAAGCAAGCCAGTAAGGAACATCCCTCCACAGCCTCTGCATCAGCTCCTGCTTTCTGACTTGCTTGAGTTCCAGTCCTGACTTTCTCTGGTGATGAACAGCAGTGTGGAAGTGTAAGCTCAATAAACTCTTTTCCCCCCAACTTGCTTCTTGGTCATGATGTTTTGTTCAGGAATAGAAACCCTGACAAAGACAGGTATAATAGTAGGAGAAGCTTGATGCTGTGGCAAAGAAGCTTTGGCTGTGGCCGAGGAGCACTTGCTCACATCTAGGCAAAGCAGGAAGCAGAGATGAGGTGAGAAGTGGAGGTAGGTGTGTTACTTAATTTTTGTTACCGCGATAAAATACCATGACCAAAAGTAACTTACAGAACAAAGAGTTTATTATGGCTTATGGTTTCAGATGGAAGCTCTATAATGGTGAACAGACATGACAGAAGATGGCCAGAGCATGTAGCCAAGAGATCATATCATCAGCCATGCACAGAACACAGAAAAAGTGAATGGAAGTGGGGTCAAGTTATAAGCCTTCAAAATCCACCCCCAGAAGTATATATCTTCCAGCAAGGCCCCACCTCATAAGGTTCCAGAACCTCCTCCTAAACAGTGTCACCTGTTAGAGACCAAGTGTCCCTACACCTGAGCCTGTGAGGGCCATTTCTCTTCCAAACTACCACACCAGGCTGTAAGGCCCATCCCCAAGTAACTCACTTCTTCAAGCCAGATCCCACCTTCTAATGACCTCACAAAGTCCACAAACTGTCACTTACTGGGAAGCAAGTATCAAAATAAATGACCCTTGTCACAATCAAAGTACAAGAACCAGCTTCAATCCTGGTGCCATTTGACTTGCTAGATCACAGTAGTCTAGACACCCCATGAAAACCAGGTCCAAAAACCTCATGTGATAATATTTAAATGCCAACATGTCAGAGATGTTTCACATAGCACACCACCAGTAGTAATGACATTCTTAGGACAGAGAGTTAATTTTAAAGTTACAATCTTAAACAGATTCATCAGACATTGAAACCTTAATTAACCTTAAATCATTTAGGAGCTTGTGATGGAATTAAACACCAATTTAAGCAGATTTCATGATGATGATAATAAGAACATAGTTACTTTTTACTAAATAGTAATAAAATACAATCAACTCACTTATAAACTCATTTGTAAATGACCCAACACATGTACACACATCTGTCTCACTTCAAATCAACAACAATCACTAGTTAAATTTTAAATTCTTTAAGGTTACATTAATTCAGAATCCTTTGTTGATGTGGACTATACTGATAATTACTCTAAAAGTAATCAATACAATTTCTGAGATAAAGGCCATCTTGTGTGTGGAACACAAGGACCAAGGGTACGTGCACTGAATTAAGATGAAATCATAGTGTAATGGAGCTAGAGACTGGATGTCCATGACCACCATAATGAAAAAAGCAAATGATTTTGCTAATATTTATTTTTAAAGACTGTGTGTGTGTGTGTGTGTGTGTGTGTGTGTGTGTGTGTGTGTGTGATTGCTGTGCCTGTGGAAGACAAAAGAGAGAGTCAGATTCCCTGGAAAAGAGTTTCAGATGGTGGTGAGATTCCTGACGTGGTACTAGGAATTGAACTCTGGTCCTCTGGGAAAAAAAGCAGTGGCTGTAATTATTGAGCCATCTCTCCAGTCATATTCAAAGTACAAAAGCCAGCTTCAATCCTGGTACCATTTGACTTGCTAGAAAGCAGCAGTGTAGGCAGTGTAGTCTCAACACTATTTGAATCATGGTGAAAAGCACCATGCAGTTTTGTGCTTTGGTGTCATTAGTGGCATCTTAATGTAAATTCAACATAGACCCTACAACATTCCCTGTGTGCATTTCATTGTAATTTCGGAATTTTTATTCAAAAGGATTGGTCTTCTGAATGCAGCAGTACAGCTGGGCAGAAGAGACATAGGTGGGATTTAGGTTTCCTGGGCTTAAAGTGGGAGGAAAGAGAGGAGAAGAAGAGCATGCAAAAGGGAGAAAAGAAGCCACCATGGGTTAGGGATTAAGAAAGCATGACACTAAGGGCTGCCCAATTGGAGTTAAGAGCAACCTAGATGCAACATAGTAAATAGTACGTAGTAACTCGGGATTATCGATAGGAAAGTAGATTCTAACAGTGTAGAGGGTAGGCATCTGCCCAGTTGTTGTGCTGTTTAGGGCTTATTGTAAATATTAAGGCGCTGAGTGTCTTTCATCCAGGAGCTCAATAACCAAATGTAGGGCAGAAGCCCTGGGCCAGGATTTTAAAACAGTTCAACAGGGTCCAGCAAGATAGCTCAGCTTGTAAAGTTGCTTGTCATCAAAGTTACAACCTGAGTTTGCCTCCTGGGATCCCATGTGGTGGAAGGAGAAAACTGACTCCTAAGAGCTGTCATTTGATATCCATGTGACATGACTTGTTCCTTACATGCTGTTGGTGATTCCCTATTGGTCCATGGGCCAATCTTCATGTTAATTTTGCCCTGGAATTCAGGGAAAAAATACAGACTTCGTTCATTTGCTATTGTTATGGTAACAGATCTCCACAAAGGTTAAGGTTTAAGGTAGCTTAAGCCAAACATGGATTCTTTTTTGGGGGATGAGTGGGGGTTGGTTTTTTGAGACGGGGTTTCTCTGTGTAGCCCTGGCTGTCCTGGAACTCACTCAGTAGACCAGGCTGGCCTCGTACTCAGAAATCCACCTGCCTCTGCCTCCCAAGTGCTGGATTTGTAACCTTTCAAGTAACCTTTCAAGGCTCTGAATGTCAAAACTTCTAAGGGCATGGTGAAGGCTGAGATATTGCCTTCTGGGACCTTAGTGGTAGAACTTACTCCCTTGCCTCTTCCAGGCTGAGACAAGGAAGTGGTTCCTTGCACAACTAGAGAAGTGGTTTAACTTCTGATTTTGCCTTCCTAGTCTCCTCTGACTTAACCTCCTGGCTCTCTATCTCTTTCTAAGCTTGTGATTATTATGGTCCCACCCTAGCATTCCAGGGGGTCTCCTCTTTGCAATGTCCTTGGGTTAAGGACATCTACGAATCCCAATCCTCCATGCAGAATGATGCCATCACATGTTTTGAAGTTAGGCTTTAGACATCTTTAGGGCATATACCATTCCAAGCCTTTTTCTCTCAAACCTACCCCTCCTTCCATCTCCAAGTGAGCAGCAGTGACTTCACCCAGTACATCTTTAATTATAGAGAACAGCTCCAATGCTGATAAAACCCCCAAGTCATGGCAGCCTTGATTGGCATTTTTTTTAAAACTTGCCTATTAAGCAAATGCACATTTTTAAAAAGGGAAGTAAACAGATGTCTCTCATTAGCAAAATAAGGAATTTTATTTTTCTTCAACTTTTTTCCCCTCAATGCTCATCCATAAATGAGATAAAATGCAGGCTTGAGCTAAATAATAAGTTCTTTAAATTTCTAGACATGGTAACTATGGAGTTGAGATAAAGGGCACAGCAGTGTGGCTAGACTCAAGAAGAGAACACAGCTGTCACTCTTCACTTGTTCTGGGATCATGTGACCTTCCAGCACCTTGTCCCAATGACAGGACGTTCCCAAGGAAGACAAGAGTGATCTGACAAGGCACAAATATGGCCATGATTTCATCTTTTCATGATATCTATACCTGACTTTCTGGTCTTCGGAAACCTCTCTCATTTTGCTGGCTGAAGACTCTAGGTCTTTGAAGAGTTTGGTAATGTGATGAGAAGGGGTGAGTGGCAAGCTGGGGAATTTTCTTGGACTCATCCTTTTATTTGTGTTTGAAATACATTCCAAAACAAATATGAGTTTTCCCATTTTTGGATCCCCAGAGGTCATCCCCATGAATTCTCTCGCCATCTTTCTCCTACTGCCCAGTGAGGGAATATAATGGACTGGATCCTAAGTCATTTCCATAAAAACATCCTCTTTGTGTTTATCAGCAACTGTCATTGACATAACTTTCTCTAGGAAACTCAAATCATAAACTGGCTACTCAGAAATCTCTCCCTAATACTAGCTTATACAAGTTTTTGCTTGTAGTGACCACAATAACACAGGATCTAACAGGAAAAATGCCTGCTTCAGAGTGGGATTTGGGTGACATTTTAACCAATAACATGGTTGGCAGCTAGTTCTGGAGTCACTGTGAAGGAGGCTGGATGTCACAGGGTAATACTCAATGGTGTATAAGAAAGCTCTTCCTCTGGTAGAGGATTGATTCTGAAGGGTGCCACCAAAACTCCCACTTTCTCTTAGCTTTGAGGGACAAAATGTCTGTGAGTAGGCAACATTACTGATATGGTGAGGATTCCTTCCAAAAAGAGACAGAAACAGCATCTATACTCCCTCCTTAGTTCCTAACCACAGCTCAAAGTATGTTTCAACCAAAGTTTAACATGGAGAACCAATGAGTTTCCTGGACTTGCTTAGGGAGCATTAGTAACAATATATGGACAGAGCATGGTGTTCCCAAAGGCAACTGCACTAGAAAGTCTTTTCCCAGCATGGATATGATTCCCTGAACACACACAGATCCCCAGATAACCTTTCTTAGTCTGTATACTCAAGAACCCAAAGCTATTTGCAGTTATGACAAAAGCACATGCAAATGTATGGGAGGAGAGCTGAAACCTTAGGTAAGGGTCCTGTAACCCTTCCAATCCTCCCTCCTATAAGGGGACATAAACAGTTCAGAGGTCATATCATCATGACATCGTGCAAGCAGCCAAGGAGATCTGATGGAGATGGTGGCTGTTTGGCTTAGAGAACCTTATTCCACAACTGTTTAAGAGGACAGCTACACACTTGCTCTGTATCAAATCCAGAGTACAAGCCTGAGCAGAGGCAAGTGAGGATCCCCACTCTCTCAGGACTTGTATGGTAGTCAGACAGGACAGGTAACAGAAATATTGCTGGGTAGAGAAGTGGGAAAGAGGAGCAAATGGCTGTTGAGTGAACCAGGTGGAGCTTGAAAAGAAACAGTTGCAAATTCCCTACCTGAGACAGAAAATCCATCCATGGGCATAAATTCATTTGACAGCTGGATTACAGAAGAGTCAAAGTAGTAGAGCAACATCTTAGGAGGTCCTCGTCTGCACCAGGGACCATCTTATAGTTTCTCTTGCTGAATCTTCACTTTACAGATGAGGACTGCAAAGGACAAATGCTTAGAACCTTGCCCAAGATCCCAGGATAATCAATCATTAGATGCCAATGTCTCAACACACCCCCCAAAGCCAGGAATTCTCTATCTTCTACATCACACATGGACACTCCATTCACAGTGTAAGGATAGAAGGGGCCCAGGGCTTTAACTATTTTAGCCTGGTTCTGCAACTGTGTAACAAGCTCAACAGTCTTGCTCTCTTGCCCATTGGTGAGATGTTGGGGGCACTTTCAGCAGCCCCCTCTGCTTCTTTGCTAATATATTAAGGTTATATATAATTTAATAGCAACGTTGCCTCTCCATGTGCTTGTGAAGTTAAAATGGGTTACTGAATGCAAGATTCTATAATGTGTAGAAAAGAAAACCTGTGATTGTTGTTAATTTCAGCACTATGATTAATATTTATTAAACTGAAAATAAGATGTATGAAAATGATGAACACAACCTCATGTGGATTGTGAGAAAATGATTTTCTGCTGTGCCTGTTGACTTCCTATACTCTCTGCATATATGCCTCTCTTGGCAGTAAAGGAATAAACAGATGACACTCCATCCCGACTAGCAAATAAGGACAATGGATGTGTAGAATGTGAGAGATAGAGCAGAGCCAGTATGGCTGCACCAGTGAAGCAGAAGCAATGACCCCTTTGTTAAATGCACCATCCAGGGCCCAATAAGATGACTCAGTGAGTAACCGTGTTTGTAACATAGTCCTGGGGAGCTGAGTGTAATTCCCATAACCTATATTAATGTTGAAAGACAGAACAAACTCCACAGGTTGTCCTCTGACATCTACATGCATCTTGTAGCTTAAATATATATCCCCCCTCAGACACACACACACACACACACACACACACACACACACACTTGCATGCACACATGCTCACATGTATACACATAAACTAAATAAAAACTTTTAAAATAGTGTAGTTCATGTGCCTCTCTTATTATTTTGCTATTTATTGAGGCTTCATTCACAGTGCAGGGTTGGGAGGGACTCAGGGCAAGTACAAAATATCTATATATAATAAGATATATATATATATATATATATATATATATATATATATATATATAT
>JADRCH010000408.1:100854-117870 GCA_019843965.1 Rhynchomys soricoides | reverse complement strand
AAGCTACATGTGTCTGGAATAAAGTTGAGACCTTGACAAAACTCTGCTTTGTCTCTCTCCTTTCTCTCGCCCATTTTCAGACTTGGTTCTCCTCGGGACCTTATGAATAACAAGGCCCCACTGGGCGGGGCAAGTTCTTGTAAGTAGGTGTTCTGAACCATGGCCATTATGTAAAAAGATTCATGGGATTTATGCTCCAAGAAAGCAAAATCTACTGAAGACTTTACCTGTAAGCAGGAGGGTGGCATCATCATCCTCATTGTGACCATCACCACTACCACCACCACCACCATCATAATCCTCCCCATCACTTCCATCAACGGCATCAGCAGTACCAACATCTCATTCACCCCAACTTCACCATCATTGTGACCATCACCATCATCATAGTCATCAGCACAATCACTATTAATACTACAATCACTATCACAACATTATTACTTCATCAACACTATCACTATCATTCATAGTATCAACATCATCACCATGACAACCAACATCACCCAAATCATCATCATCATCATCATCATCATCATCATCATCATCATCATCATCATTGTGTCAACACCCCATATTCTCATGCTTACATGGCAAGAATTTTACTGGTCAAGCCAATTCTCAGACCCTAGGACAACAGTATTTGTAGTGTGTATTCACAAATAGGTATGTGTAGGTGGATATGAGAGAGAGGATGCTTCTTTCCATAAACTTATCATGAAGTCTTGACTTTAATAGCTTTGTAATTATTCTCAAGAATATCATCTCCGAATCCATTCAGGGAGCATGTCTGAATATAGCAAGGTTTGAAGGGCAGGATTCAGGCAGGAGCTACTCTGAGGACTGATGTGTGGCTACTGATGACTCCCTGCTTCATGAATGAATGAATGGCAGATCCCAACTAGACTTTCTTCACTCCTGTAGGATAAGCGGTTCCTCTTGAGGCTCTGTTTCTTAGATTAGTGCCACTGAGTCTTTATGTGAACTCTTCCCATAAATCTCTCCCAATAAAAGGAAATCATTAACTTTTCTAAGACACTGGGAACTAAAAAATTATAATTTATGAAAGCCTTTAGAGGGGCGGGGCAGCTTGTTTGGCTTCACAGTCTTATTTCACAAGCCCACAGAAGTCAGTAAGATTTCCCAGGAGCCCCAGTTCCCACTGCCTGCTACTGAAGATATGGCTGATTTTCCTGCTCAGCCTCCACCCAAACATAATTCCAGAGCTTTCTCCAGTATTCTTTTTTTGTTTTCATACTTTATTTACATTTCAAATGTTTCCTCTTTTCCAGATCTTCCTTTGGAACCACCCCATTCCCTTCCACCTTCCCCTGCTACTATGGGGGTATTCTCCCACCCTCCCACCCATCCATGCTTGTCTTCCCTCCTTGGAATCCTTCTATACTGGGGGATCTAACACTCCCAGGCCCAAGGGCCTCTGCTCCCCCTGATGGATAACAAGACCCTCCTCTGCCACATATGTGGCCATCACCATGGGTCCCTCCATTTGTATTCTTTGATTAGTGATTCAGTCTCTGAGAGAATCAAGGGGTCAGGCCAGTTGCCAATGTTGCTCCCTCCCTGGGGCTGCAAACTCTCTCAGCTCCTTCAGTCTCTTCTCCAACTCCTCCATATGGGACCTCACACACAGCCTTACAGTAGCTGTGAAGTAACTCTTGGGTATTTCAAACTTTTGGGCTAATAACCACTTATCACTGAGTACATACCATGTTCATTCTTTTGTGACTGCCTTACCTCCAACAGGATGATATTTTCAAGTTCCATCCATTTGTCTGCAAATTTCATGAAGCCATTGTTTTTAATAACTGAGTGGTATTCCATTGTGTAAATGTACCACATTTTCTGTATCCATTCCTCTGTTGAGGAACATAGGGTTGTTTCCAGTTTCTGGCTATTATAAGTATAGCTGCTATGAACATAGTGGAACATGTGTCTTTATTATATGTTGGAGCATCTTCTGTGTATACCCAGGAGTGGTATAGCTGGGTCCTCAGGTAGTATTATGTTCATTTTTCTGAGGGTCCACCAAACTGATCTCCAGAGAGATTATATTAGCTTGCATTCCCACCAGCAATGGAGGAGTGTTCCACTTTCTCCACACCCACTCCAACATCTGCTGTCACCTGAGGTTTTGATCTTACCCATTCTGACTGTTGTGAGTTGGAATCTTAAGGTTGTTTTAATTTAGATTTCCCTGATGACTAAGGATGTTGAGCATTTCTTTAGGAGCTTCTCAGCCATTTGAGTTTCCTCAGTTGAGAATTCTCTGTTTAGCTCTGTTCCCCATTTTTTGATAGGATTATTTGTATCCCTGGAGTCTAGCTTTTTGAGTTCTTTGTATACCATGGATATTAGCCCTATATCAGACATAGGATAGGAAAAGATCTTTTTGCAATCTGTAGGTTGCCATTTTGTCCTATTTACAGTGTCCTTTGCCTTACAGAAGCTTTGTAATTTTATGAGGTCCCATTTGTTGATTCTTGATCTTAGAGCACAAGCCCTTGGTGTTCTGTTCAGGAACTTTTCCCCTGTGCCCATGTGTTCAAGATTTTTCCCAACTATCTCTTCTATTAGATTTAGTGTATCTGGTTTTATGTGGAGGTCCTTGATCCACTTGGACTTGAGCTTTGTACAGGAAGTTATGAATGGATCAATTAAAATACTCCTACATGTAGACCACCAGTTTAACCAGTACCATTTGTCAAAGATGCTATCTTTTTTCCACTGTATGGTTTTAGCTCCTTTGTCAAAGATCAAGTGACCATAAGTGTGTGGGTTCATTTCTGGATCTTCAATTCTATTCCATTAATAAACCTGCCTGTCACTTTACCAATACCATGCAGTTTTTATCACTACTGCTCTGTAGTACAGATTGAGGTCAGGGAAGCTGATTCCCCCAGAAGTCCTTTTATTGTTGAGAATAGTGTTCACTATCCTGGGTTTTTTTGTTATTCCATGTGAATTTGAAAATTGCTCTTTCTAAGTTTATGAAGAATTGAGCTGGGATTTTGATGGGGACTGCATTGAACCTGTAGATTGCTTTTGGCAAAATGGCCATTTTAACTATATTAATCTGCCAATTCATGAGCACGGGAGATCTTTCCACCTTCTGAGGTCTTCTTCGATTTCTTTTAACAGAGACTTGAAGTTTTTGTTATACAGATCTTTCACTTGTCATACAGATCTTTCAGTTTGGTTAGAGTCACACCAAGATATTTTATATTATTTGTGACAATTGTGAAGGGTGTCATTTCCCTAATTACATTCTCAGCCTGATTATCCTTCAAGTATAGGAAGGCTACTGGTTTGCTTGAGCTAATTTTGTATCTGGCCACTTTGCTGAAGGTGTTTATCAGCTGTAGCAGATCTCTGGTGGAGTTTTTTGGGTCACTTAAGTATACCATCCTATCATCTGCAAATAGTGATATTTTGATTTCTTCCTTTCCAATCTGTATCATTGACCCCCTTTTGTTGTCTAATTGCTCTAGCTAGAACTTCTAAGTATTATATTGAATATATAAGGAGAGAGAGGGAAGCCTTGCCTAGTCCCTGATTATAGTGGGATTGCTTTGAGTTTCTCTCCATTTAGTTTGATGGGTTACTGTATATTGCTTTTATTATGTTTAGGTATGCTCCTTGAATTCCTGATCTTTCCAAGACTTTTATCATGAAGGGATGTTGAACTTTGTCAAATGCTTTTTCAGCATCTAAAGAAATGACCATGTAGTTTTTTTCTTTGAGTTTGTTTATGTAGTGGATTACATTGATGGATTTCCAGGTATTGAACCATCTCTGCATCCCTGGGATGAAGCCTACTTGGTCATGGTGAATGATCATTTTTATGTTTTCTTGGATTCATTTTACAAGAATTTTATTGAGTATTTTTGCATCAATATTCATAAGGGAAATTGGTCTGAAGTTTTCTTTTATTGTTGGTTCTTTGTTGGGTTTTAGTATCACTGTAACTGTAGACTCATACAATGAACTGGGTAGTGTTCCTTCTGTTTCTATTTTGTGGAATAGATTGAAGAGTATTGATATTAGGTTTTCTTTGAAGGTCTGATAGAATTGTGTACTGAACACATATGGTCTTGGACTTTTTTTGGCTGGGAGTCTTTTAATGAATGCTTCTATTTCTTTAGGGGTTATGGGACTGTTTAGATGGTTGATCTATTCCTGGCTTAACTTTGGTAATTGGTATCTGTCTAGAAACTTGTCCGTTTTCTCCAGATTTTCCAATTTTGTTGCACATAGGCTTTTGTAGTAGGATCTGATAATTTTTTGTATTTCCTCAAATTCTGTTGTTATATCTCCCTTTTCATTTCCAATTTTGGTAATTTGGATACTATCTCTATGGCCTCTGTTTAGTCTGGCTAATGGTTTATCTATCTTGTTGATTTTCTCAAAGAACCAGCACCTGATTTTGTTGATTTTTTGTATAATTCTTTAAGTTTCTACCTGGTTGATTTCAGCCCATAATTTGCTTATTTTGAGCCTTCTACTCTTCTTGGGTGTATTAGCTTCATTTTTTTCTAGAACTTTCAGGTGTGCTGTTAATCTGCTCATAAATGCTCTCTCTAGTTTCTTTCTGGAAGCATTCAGAGCTATGAGTTTTCCTCTTAACACTGCTTTCATTGTGTCCCATAGGTTTGGGTATGTCGTACTTTCATTTTCATTAAACTCTAGGAAGTCTTTAATTTCTTTTTTTATTTCTTCCTTGACCAAGTTATCATTGAGTAGAGCATTGTTCAGCTTCCATGTGTATGTGGGCTTTCTGTTGTTGTTGTTGCCATTAAAGACCAGCCTTATTCTGTAGTGATCTGATAGGAGGCATGGGATTATTTCTATCTTCTTATATCTTCTTCTTATCTTATATCTTATCTTATATCTTATATCTTCTTATATCTGTTGATTTTTGTTTTGTTACCATTTATATGATCAACTTTGGAGAAGGTACCATGAGGTGCTGAGAAGAAAGTATGTTCTTTTCATGTAGGATGAAATGTTTTATAGATATCTGTTAAATCCATTTGGTTCATAACATCTGCTAGTTTCACTGTGTCTCTGTTTAGTTTATATTTCCAAGATCTGTCCATTGTTGATGGTGGGGTGTCTCCCACTATTATTGTGTGAAGTGCAATGTGTGCTTTGAGCTTTAGTAAAGTTTCTTTTATGAATGTGGGAGCCCTTGCATTTGGGGCATAGATGTTCAGAGTTGAGAGTTCTTCTTGGTAGATATTATCTTTGATGAGTATGAAGTGTCCTTCCTTATTTTTTTTGATGACTTTTGGTTGAAAGTCAATTTTATCCCATATTAGAATGTCTACTCCAGCCTGTTTCTTGGGGCCATTTGCCTGGAAAATTATTTTCCAACCCTTTGCTTTGAGGCAGTGTTTGTCTTTATTATGGAGGTGTGTTTCCTGGATGCAGCAAAATGCTGGGTCTTATTTATGGATCCAGTCTTTCAGTCTATGTCTATTTATTGGGGAATTGAATCCATTGATGTTAAGAGATATTAAAGAATAAAGATTGTTGCTTCCTTTTATTTTCGAAGTTGTTTTTATGTTTGTGTGGCTATCTTCTTTTGAGTTTGTTGAAAGATTACTCTCTTGCTTTGTCTTGGGTGTAGTTTCCCTCCTTGAGTTCGCGTTTATCATCTATTATTCTTTGTATTGCTGGGTTTGTGGAAACATACTGTGCAAATTTGGATTTGTCATAGAATATTTTGGTTTCACCATCTATGATTATCAAGAGTTTTGCTGGGTATAGCAGCCTGGGCTGGCATTTGTTTTCTCTTAGAGTCTGTATGAGATCTGCCCAGGATCTTCTAGCTTTCACAGTCTCTGGTGAGAAGTCTGGTGTAATTCTGATAGGTCTGCATTTATGTTACTTGCTCTTTTTCCCTTATTGTTTTTAATATTCTTTCCATATTTTATGTATTTGGTGTTTTGACTATACTGTGATGGGAGGAATTTCTTTTTTGGTCCAGTCTATTTGCAGTTTTGTAGGCTTTTTGTTTATTTATGTTCATCTCTTTCTTTAGGTTAGGGAAATTTTCTTCTATAATTTTGTTTAAGTTATTTACTGGTCCTTTAAGTTGGGAATCTTCACTCTCTTCTTTACCTATTATCCTCAGGTTCTGTCTTCTAATTGTATCCTGGATATCCTGGATGTTTTGGGTTAGGAACTTTTTGTAATTTGTGTTTTCTTTGACTGTTGTGTCCATGTTTTCTCTGGTGTCTTCCGCACCTGAGATTCTATCTTCCATCTCTTGTATTCTGTTGTTGATGCTTGCATCTATCACTCCTGATTTCTTTCCTAGGTTCTCTAAAACCAGGGATGTCTCCTTTGTGATATCTTTATTGTTTTTATTTCTGTTTTTAATTCCTGTATGGTTTTGTTCATTTGTTTGATTGTGTTTTCCTGTAATTCTTTAAGGGATTTTTGTGTGTTCTCTTTAAGGGCTTCCAGTTGTTTACCTGTGTTCTCTTGTATTTCTTCATGGGAGTTATTTATTTCCTAATTAAAATCTTCTATCATCCTCTTGAGATGTGATTTTACATCTGAGTCTTCCTTTTCTGTTGTGTTGGGGTATCCACGGCTTGCTTTGGTGGGAGAGCTGGGTTCTGATGATGCCAAGTAGTCTAGATTTCTGTTCCTTGTGTTCTTGCCCTTGCCTTTTGCTCTCTGGTTATCTCTGGTGTTAGCTGGTCTTACTCTTTCTGACTGTGGCTTGTCTTTCCTGCAAGCCTAGGTGTCAATACTCCTTGGAGACCAGTTCTCTCTGAGGGGAATTTGTGTTTGGAGAGTTGTGGTGCAGAGTCAGCTCTGGGGTACAGACAGAAACAAGAAGCATCGAATCCCCAGCTGACCCTTGTTTCCTGTGTCCCGATGGCTCTGTTAGGGTATCTCTTGGTCCAGTGAATTTGAAAAGAAATAGTGGTCTTGCCTGTGCTTAAAGGTGTGTCTGATATACCAACTCTCTCATGGCCCTATTTGAGTATGGAGCCCTGTGTCACAGGATCTGCTCTCCAGCCACCAAAAGAAACCAGATTCCCATTCCTCAGTCCCTGTGACCTGGGTATTCCAGGTTGGTCCATCTGAGCAGTCAGTCTTATCCCCACTCCTGGGAGGGTAGCTTTCTCCCATCACTATTTGGCTATGGAGTCCTGGTGGCCCAGGCTGAAATCTCCTGCCACAGATCGAAACTGGAATGCTCGTACCTCCTGACTGTTCCTCAGTCCCTGTGTCTGGAACGCTCCTCTTGCTGGCTTTTCCACACTCATGGGTGTAAGACCTAAAGTAGCACCACTAACTCTATTTTTTTTGAAGACACCATTTTGAACCAAGTGAAGGGCCTGGGAAACTGAACTTTTTCTCTGCAGGTGTAGAGTGTTCCAGGAAAGTCCCAACCCAATCAGTTCGGCCAAATGTTCCAGGAAACCACAAGGGCCAAACCACAACTGGCCTAATCTTGCTTAAACTTTACATATCAGCTTTGTGCCAGCATGGAAACTCCTTAACTGCCTGTTTGTGGGTTTTGCCTTTAAAAGCCCCTCTCTCCAGTGCTCAAGATCACCATTTTGTGCTCGAACTTGCAGTAAATGCCCTCTTGCTTGTGCATCATTGTCAAGTCCTGGTGGTCTTTTGGTAGTCTCACAATTTGGGTACAACATTTGGGGGCTCATCTGGGATCCCCAAACACACCCCCCCTAGGACTCCCAAACCAGAGGGTCCAGAACCAGCTGGTAAGCTTATTGACTGTTGTTGTCAGTCTGTTCTCTTTGCTTTCGGTTTTAACGGCCCATTATCTCCTCCATATGCAGCCGATAGTGACTCAAGGCAGACATGCTGGGAGGTCCAGGCTGCTGGGATGTGGAAGACTTCCCTAGCCCCAGGGTAGAAGTGGTTTCCACCCATCTGGAGGAGGAGGAGCTAGAGAGTGGGGACAGAGAGCTCTGTTGTCGTTTGGTGAAGGACTATCCTCGGTTTCGATTGATTGATCAGTGCACAGAAGACCTCTTTACTGGATTAAGTTTCTCTTTTGGTCTCGACCTGTCTGTTTCTGTCTAATTGTGTTCAGTGTTTGTGTGTTTGGGCTGTTTGTGTTTCTTCACACCATGGGACAATCTGCTTCCTTGACGCCCCTGAGTCTGGTCCTACACCATTTAGGTGAAGTTAAGGAGCACACATAATCTGTCTCTAGAAGTTAAAAAAGAAAAAAAAAATGAACACTTTCTGAAGCTCTGAGTGGCCCACATTTGATGTGGGCTGGCCCTCTGAGGGGACCTTCCACCACGACACCATCTTACAAGTGGAGAAAATAGTCTTTGATCCATTCACAGGGCTCTCCCACCAGGTCCCCTATATTGTGGTCTGGAGAGATCTGGTTGTCAACCCACTACCCTGGCTCAAGCCGTTCCTGTCACTGACCTAACCAGGGTGGCTCTGGCTGCATCCCTCCTGAGTGGCCATAATGGAGGTGGCACAGTCTTCAACGCCGAGGCAAAGGGTGCCCACTGCCCCCTCCCACCCCCCAGAGATTAGGATAATAAACCCCCTGTTTTTCAGAATTCCATTCCCGAGGATGTCTTCTTCCCTCCTCCTTATGAGGCAGGACGCCCTCCCGCTCCAGCCCCAACACCCCTGCAGTCATACCGCTGCTGGCAGGACCTGCTGCGGGGACCTGAAGTCACAGAGGCCAGGAGCCAGATGCTGAGGCAGATTCCATGGTGGCCCTACCCCCCCGGGCCCCTGGACCTCCTGACCAGCATGGCAATCAGCTGATGTATTGTTGGCCCTTCGCCACTGCTGACCTCTATAATTGGAGGAATCAGCACGCTAAGTTTTCAGAGGAGCCCAAACAGCTTATTGGCCTCCTAGATACTGTTCTTTTTACTCACCAACCCACATGGGATACTTGTCAGCAGCTTTTGCAGATTCACTTCACCACTGAGAAGTGGAAGAGAATCATCATAGAGGCATGAAAGAACATGCCTGGGGTGAATGGGGCCCCTACTCAGAACCCTGCTGACATAGATGAAGTATTTCCACTGCAGAGACTGGATTGGCGCTT
Organism: Rhynchomys soricoides; assembly: GCA_019843965.1. NCBI lineage: Eukaryota > Metazoa > Chordata > Mammalia > Rodentia > Muridae > Rhynchomys > Rhynchomys soricoides. The sequence goes on along the minus strand of JADRCH010000408.1, from coordinate 108,776 downwards.
CAACACAGCAGAAGGTAGGGAGGTCTCCAAGTCTACTGCCAGGCTCTAATGGCAGGTCTCAAGGGAGCAGCTAGGCGGCCCACAAATTTGGCCAAGGTGTATGATGTGACTCAGGCAGAAAGAGAAACCCTGGCAGCATTTTTAGAAAGTATCATGGAAGCCTTTCAGCTATGTACTCATATAGACCCAGAAAGACCAGAGAATTTGAACACTGTCGCCATGGCCTATATTAGCCAGGTGGCCCCAGATATCAGAAAGAAGTTGCAAAAGTTAGAAAGATTAAGAGAAAGGTCGTTGAGGGACTTAGTGGAAGTGGCTGAGAAAGTTTACAATAATAGAGAAACTGAAGATGGAAAGTGACTCATGACAGGAAAAATCCTCAATAAGGATCTTGCAAAGGTCCTAACAGTAGCCCAAATGAAAGAGCCCCAGAATGGGAGACCATCTAGAGGGGAAGAAGAAAGAATGAGAGATCAAAACCATAGAGAACCGTTGGCCACTGATCAGTGTGCATATTGTAAAGAGATTGAACACTGGGCCCGAGAGTGCCCTAAGAAAAAGAAAGAGTGTAGGTCATCAAAGGTCCTGGCTATAGAAGAAGACTCAGATTGAAGGGGTCAGGTTCAACACCCCTCCCTGAACCGATGATAACCCTAAAAGTGGAGGGGAAACCAGTAGAAATCTTAATTGACACTGGGGCCCAGAATTCAGAACTCTTGAGGCCCCAAGGACCCCTGTCATCTAAGAAGTCTTGGGTACAGGGAGCCACTGGCTGCAACAAATATTCATGGACTCTACTGGTCTCACTGGCAAAGACTATTTTCAAAAAGATGCATCAGATGACACATCTGAGAACAAAAAAATTATTAAAAATTATCAAAAACTCAAAATTGACTACCAAAGGCCTTTCCTCCATGGTTAATAACATTGTGGCTACCTGTAAAGCATACCAATTGACCACTGCCTCTTACAATGCCAAGAATCCTGGGACACAGATGAGAGGTAAGAAAGCAGGGGCATACTAAAAAGTTGACTTTACAGAGATCAAGCCTGAAAAGTATGGATTATGAAAAGTATGAAAAGTATAGAACTTTTTCACTGCAGCTGCAGTGTTCCAGGAAAGTCCCCACCCGATCAGTTGGGCCAAATGTTCCAGAAAACTGCAAGGTCAAACTGCAACTGGCCTAATCTTGCTTATACTTTACATATCAGCTCCATGCCAGCATGGAAACTCCCCAACTGCCCATTTGTGGGTTTTGCCTTTAAAAATCCCTCTCCCCAGAGCTCGAGATCACCATTTTGTGGTGGTCCAAGCTCGAGCTTGCAGCAAACGTCCTCTTGCTTGTGCATCAGAGTTGAGTCCTGGTGGTCTTTTGGGTATCTCGCAATTTGGGTATAATAGTGGGCAGCTAGCTTTCTCCCGGCACTCTTTGGCTATGGAGCCCTGGTGGCCCAGACAGAGGTCTCCTGCCACAGATGGAAACCAGAAGGCTCTTACCTCCTGGCTGTTCTCAGTCCCTGTGTCCAGCTTTCATACTTTTACCCTTTCTCCAGTATTCTAGCTACAATATTAAATCCTTTAAACTTTCCCAAAATGTTGTTTTTTGATGACTTCACACATCAATTTGTTTTGATGAAATCCACTGTTCCTCTCCCTCCCCTTCAACTCCTTCTACCACCCTAATCCTCTTCTCCAGTTCAGCTTTATGAGTTTTTGTTTTTGTTGTTGTTTGTTTTGTTTTGTTTTGTTTTTAACAAAACCTGGTCTTGCTATTTAATCAAGAATGACTTTTCACCTTCATCTTCTTGCCTCCACCTCCTAAGTGTTGTGACTGAAATGTGCTCCATCACACCCAGCTTGTAAATGCTTTAAACATCTACTTCTTCTAACAATTTTAAATTGTTTCTGCATTGGTCATATAGCACATTTCTTCTATTCATTCCTATACTCATTAAAATAATTCATCCCACACAAGGCTACTTAGTCTGTCTATTTGGAATTTAAATATTAGCAGGGATTAGTGTCAATTAACAATAGGATTGTAGGATCAATAGATTAAACACTAGGAATACTATGTCTTAAGTAGTCATCAACAGAGATTTGATTGCAAAAGTGTTTAGATGCAAAGCACAGACAATTTATCCAATAGACCTTTAAAAGAAAAGAATGTGGCTTTGCTTAATTAACATCTGAGGATGAAGCTCAATAAGTAGAATGGTTACCTAGTAAGTATGAGGTCCGGTGTTTTATCACCAGGTTTGCGGAAACTGGGTATAGTGGAACAAGCCTGTAATTTCATCACTCGGTAGGTGGAGGCAGGGGATGAGAATACTGAGGTCATCCACAGCTTTGAGTTTGAAGCCAGCCTGGAAACAAGAGCACAAGGCTGCAAATGGCAAGAAAGCTAAGCTTGATTGTCACTAGATCACATGGTGACAATGTTATTAATGTTACATCACCCTTTCATTTGGTTGTTTGGTGGTTGTTGGTTATTTTTTAATTTTTTTCTTGCTGCATCAGACATTGATTGATAAATTTATATCTACAAGCCTCTTGATATGTTTAAACCTCCCATTGGGAAAGTCTAACAGAGGTCAGGCTCAAAGCTGAAGCAGGCAGCCACAGCTACATAATGCTATTTTGTGTTTACATATTGTAATTATTTCCATAGTAATCTCATTTTGGCAAGGGATGGTAGCATCGCAGACTTAGCATTACCATAGTTTCAAGTCTTTTTCAAATAAAAATAAGTAAAAACAGACTTCTTTCTTTCTTTCTTTCTTTCTTTCTTTATTTATTTGAGACAGGGTTTCTTTGTGTAGCCCTGACTTTTCTGGAACTAGATATGTAGACCAGGCTGACCTTGAACTTCCATGCTTCTGCCTCCTGAGTTCTGACATTAAAGGCATGTGCCACCACAGCCCAGCTCAGAGTTTTAAAGAAAATAATAAGTAGTTCATGCTACTGTTACTGTGGCATGGACAGAGAAAATTATAAAGAAGTTCAAGTAAAGGTAGAAAATAGGAAAATGGCACACAATGATTAGCAGGAGAAGACAGAAGAGATGACATTCTACAATATAGAAGGACCAAGGAAAAACAAGAGATACGTAAGATTGATTTTTAAATATGTTGAATAAAAATTCCAGCATGCAGCTAGAGAGGTGGCTCAGTGGTTAAGTTCTCTGGCTGCCCTTGCAGAGGACACAGGTTCCATTCCCAGCATGCATTTGGCAGTTCTCTATCATCTGTTAACTCTATTTCCAGGAGTATCTGATACCTTCTTCTAGCCTCCACAGGCAGTGCGCAGACATGGTGCACAGAAATGGAGGCAAATATTCATACAAATAAAATAAAAATAAACATTGAAAATAAATCAAATTAAAATAAATAATGATCACTAGCCTGTCTGTGTCTTTCTTTCTTTACATAACTTGTCACACTAATTAAACTCCTGAAACACATGCTGCTGTGATTTTAACCATCAAAATGTCTAGCTGTGGGCCTAGAAATATAGTTAACTCATTAAATATACATACTGCTTTTGCCTGAACTGGGCCTGACTTCAGTTCCCAGCACCCACAACTCACAATAGACTGTAGCTCTAACACAACAACATTCAACACCTTCTTCTGGGCTCCTTGGACACCTGCACTCACATATTCATAGATTCATACACATATACATAGTTAAGAAAGAAAATATGCATCTTAAAAAATATTGAGTTCTGGCATGATGGCACGACTCTTTGACCACAGCACTTGTCAGGCAGAGGAAGGAGTATGTCTATAAGTTTGAGGTCAGCCTGCTGGTCTATATATCAAGTTTCAAGCCAGGTAAGGCTTCACAGAGAGACCTTCTCTCAATATATATCCTTCTGACCCAACAATGGCTTTTTTTATAGTTAGCTGCTGTCATGGTTCTTTTATTTCTGAAAACTGCCTCATATAATTCAATTTATATGAACCATCTGTTGATTTCATATTTAGAGTAAAACAAGGGAAGAAATCATGGGCTGTGAACACACACACACATGGGTGGTGATGGGGGGTTTTTAGAACCTTAATATTTTCAACTAAAAGTTAGTTTTAAGATCAATGGAATACACCATTAACATTTTCCTTCCCAGAACATCATTTTGTTTTACCTTGTAAAATTAAAATAGACTCCAACCTAAGGCATAAAGTTTGACTTTGGGAATGCTGTGTGAGCAGCATTCTTCCCTGCAGATGTGTGATGGACTTCAGGGGCTGTCTAGACAAACTCTCTTTGGGGGTTCTTTAACACCAACCATCTTTACTGATTCTCTTTCTAATCAAAGGCCTGCCTCTTTAAAAGGCATCAGGATCTGGGGAGAAGAGACATTGGTTTGTTCTGGTTAAAATGCTTTATAAAATGAATGGAAGAAGGGGAAGAGCATGGACTGGCTCACACAGCCAAAGGCAGTCTGGAGGACTGTATTTCCCAGGTCTGTGCAATTCATTCAGTCTTTCTTGAGATAAACATGGCTTCTAGGCCTTCAAACATCAAACCTATTAACTTCCAAAATAGGAAGAAAACAATGAAGGAGAAAACGAAAACCTTACTTGGATGCTTACTTAGTCTTTCCTGGTTACTAAACTTTTCTTCTCTACAATTGCTTATTTTGACTTCTCCATTTTTTCCTATGTTTATTTTTGTTCCTTTTTTTCTCCCAAAGTAGCTAGCTCCCATTTATTATTTTGCCTCATTGGCCACCACCAGGTCATGTTCCTAGCCCTTGCCCAGTCATAGTCAGTGAGGAATTGAATCTTATTTGTTGGTCCAACCAATGAGGCTTCATGCTTTGGAAGCATAGTGGATAGCCACACAATGGTCACTCATATTTTATGTTCCATTACATTACACTCTGACAGTCAGAGAAAAAGGCAGTGGAAAGGAGAAGCGGCCATTGCAGGAAGCTGCTGTCAGTGACACAATTGCTTTGGATGAGATCGTTGAATACTGACTCTTGGCCCAAAGCATTCCATGATTAATTTATTTTTTTATTTATTATATTTTGTTTTTAAGTTAGTGTACAATGTAACCAGTTTCTTTGTGACATTTTCATATGTATAATTTTGATTATTTCTGCCTTCTCTCATCTCTCTACCCCATGTCCCCAGTGTACCAGACTACCCCTCTCCCTTTCAAATCACATTTGTTCTGTTACCCTCTCCACCTCCTCCTGAAAAGCTCCTCTTTCCCCTCCTGTTAGGTACACTGACAGCCCCTCCCCCTATACACAGATATCTGAAGCCTGGAATTTCCCTTTGGGGGAGAACCTGCAGTTTTTAATTTCTGAACTTGGGTTACCTTTCTTAAAATAATATTTTCCAGTCTCATCCATTTCCCTCTAAATCTTATAATTTCATTTCATAGTGGCTGGATGTAATAACCACATCATCTTTATGCTTGCATCTGTTGCTGGGCATCTAGGCTGACTCCATCTCTTTGCTGGTAGGAATAGAGCCACAGGGAATGTGGATGCACACTGATCTTTGTGGCTGATTTCTGCTAGAAGCCTAGGACCTGGGCGAGTAGAGAGAAACATTTACAGTTTGTTTCTTACACCTTCTCCAGTCCCCACTAGAACACCACTCCATCCAGGCCAGACGCAGAAGAGCCTTTCACCTGGACATTGGATCTGGCCGTTCCTTTTTAAGAGATACAGTTTGCATTGTTCTCATGGTGACTCATGTAGAAGAAGCTGTTACAAAATGTCTGTACTGTTTGACTCTTCTCACTAGGGGATCTGAGGAATAATGACAGAGGCTCAGAATCTGTATCTTTGTAAAAACAGATGAGCTTTTGGAAAGGCAGAGTGATCAATTGCTGATTACACAAAATTAACAATGGTGAAATTCCGTACATGATCATGTACAGTGGGCAAACATCTGTTGAGTCACCATGCAGTTTTCCTAGACACCCCAAGGGTGAAAGAGAATAACAATGACAACCTAGACTCTGTCTTAGAGTTTTAGCTACAAATTTACTCAATTCCTGATTTTAATCAGTGCTAGTTGTATGGCTACTGGGCGGCAAAAGCTGCCCATAGTAAAGTTAAGTACCTGTGCTTACCTCATTATTCAAGCACAGCCCTTATCAGTGTTGATTTATGTCACACAGTGAACCCAACTACATACACAGACCTTTCTATAGCCTTTATTTGATGCTTCAGAGCTCTGTTCTAGACATGTGAGGCAGGAAGCTTCAATAAAGAAACGTTGATAAATATTGTCAAAACTGTGGGGTTCTGGAATTGAGTTATGGTGTGTGTGTGTATTGGGGGGGTAAGATCTGGTTTATTTGTTTCTATTCCCATTGAAAAGCAAGCCTTTCTAATGTCACAGTATTTTAGAATAGCTCATAAGGAAACAAAATATTAAAATCCTTTTGTTTTAGCAGTTTGGTGAGTGGCCTTGTTAAAAAAAGAAAAAGAAAAAAACCTAAACTCCTCTAGGAAATTGAAGATGTGAGAATGATTTTCTAGTTCTAATATATCAATTCTTCTCAAAGGAAAACAAAAATATAAAAAGCAAAAATGAGCTGAAACCAAACTCCCTTGATATTTCCCATAATTTTACTGAGCTTCTAAAAAACAGAGACTTTATTAAGACCACAACAGATGGACACAGTATAATTTAGGGAGATTAAATGAGCTGGATGTGATGCCTCCAGTATTTAAGGCACCAGACAATATCAAAATAATTGGAAAACTGAAGCATTGTAGACACCAGGCTATTTTTTTTGATAATAGATTTTCAGAGTGTTCCAGATGTGAGTCTCCTTTAATAATGGAGTTAAAAATAGCACTTTTCATTCTCCTAGTAAGATGATGGGCAGGTTCATTTCCAGCAGACATTCTGCAGGAGTGATGTGCCCAGTATCTTCAAAGCCCATCCACAGTGAGGTAAGCATGCATGGTCACCAATATCTTCAAATACTTGGAGCTCTTCCAAGTCAACTCATGCTAATGACCTCCTGGGTCTTCCAGCTCATATTGACAGTATTAAATGTACAGTTATCTGACATGTTGCCACACTGAAGACTCCTTAAGGAAGCATGGTTGTTTGAGCCAGGGTCTTTGGACTTCCTGGCTTATCTCTGCCCTTTACTTGTGTCCCTGTCTATTAATTAAATTAAATTAAATTAAATTAAATTAAATTAGTTAATTGAAAGGTTGTTACCTGTGGAGATTTCAAATGTCTTCCCACAAACCACTTCTTCACTTTTCCTTTGCTTGTGGGGAGACTCTCTCGCCCCTTTCTCTAGTCATGGTCCGGCGTGAGTGGCACAGAGAAAGGGTTGACTGGTCTCCTCCGAGACATCTTGTAGCATCAATAGCTCATTTGATTTTCCATTTGTGACCAGTGGAGTGATTTAAGGTGTGAGACCAAATCATGGATTCTCACTGCAGTGCTTCAGACTCACTTTCTGGGCAGGCCTAGAGACTTCCACCTACAGAATGAATCCCCAAAGTTCCACCCTCCCCACTCCAAGTTTCCAAAAGAGGGAGAGAAAAAACAGGCATCGCAAAGACATTCTCACAAGTAAGAAACAATGACATGCTTAAAGCAACAGCTGCCAATCATTGATAGTGACATCATACCTGGGAAGACAGAGGCCTGAACCAACATCCCACTTTGAGTTCTGAAACACAATGGCAAGAGAGGGAAACATGTCAAGGATCTAACTGCAGCTTTGTCTTTAATAAGGTTATCTCTCCAGTTGGCTTTGCTTCTCATGGGTGACTGACAAGAACATGATTGTCATGAGACAATAGTATAGATTGTTGTGTGTCTCCCATAATCCTATTCCAAGATTACTAATCTTGCACCTATGTGAAGTAACTTTTATATATATATATATATATATATATATATATATATATATATATATAT
>JADRCH010000408.1:63504-100844 GCA_019843965.1 Rhynchomys soricoides | reverse complement strand
ATATATATATATATATATATATATATATATATATATATATATATATAGCAATTTCATCCAAAGACTTGTCAGCTGTCTGTAGCTAACTCGTGACTGACACACAAAGTATGGGTATGCGGGTATGCAGCATGCTGTTTAAAGATGTGGGGTGTGTGCACAACGATGTTATCATCAATGCCCCATTGGTGTGGCATCGATGTCTTTTCCCTCTAAGAGTGCAGTTCTTTAGTACAATATTAAGCAATGCAAAGTCATACATCTCTGCCTTTTTTAAAGTAATTACTTATTTTCTCTTTTATTTTGATGTCTCTCTGTTACTGAATACTCCATACTTCTAAATATGTTCAATGCCTCCCTGCACACCACCTATGATGAGAATTTTAACGTGCTTCAGGCATTGAGTTACAATGATGGAGTTGAAAATTAGGCTTCTCGTGGGAGCTATTAAGTCAGTGTGTTTACAGCATAAAAAGCATAATATACATGCTGGTCTGTGACTCTATGATCTACGTTAGACACACTTTAATCTTTGCATTTGATAAGGCCAGCATCTTTGTTGAAAGATTTATTTTGTTCTGTTTTTATTTAAATGCACCACCTTCCCTGTATCTCTACACATGTGCACATGAGTGCAATACCAGTAGAGGCCAGAAGGGGCATCAGTTTATCTGAAGTTTGAGTCACAAGTCGTTGTGGGCTGCCCAACATGGATGTTGGGAACTGAACTCAGATTCTTTGCAAGAGGAGTAGGTCTCTTCAACATGGAACTGTCTCTCCAGACCTACCAGTATCTTTTTGTTAAATAATTAGATTGGCATACACAGTATTAGGCTTCACTTCATATTCTGAGAAGTCAGCTCAGGAACTTTGAGATATTCCACCAGGGTCCCCTTCCCCCTCTGAGCACATGGGCACCCCTCCCTTACTGGAAGAAACAGGGTAAAGAGCACGTACACTGGAAAGGAGGGACTGATTAAGCCTCTGCTACCTCGTTCCCCAAAGAGATGAGTTGCCCACAGCAGCAAATAGAGACATTCCACCAATATATACCCTATGACCTCAGCAACAAGGAGGACAAAGAAACAGGCTTCTTTGAATCTGACATTAGGTCAAGGACAATGAACTAAGCTCAAGCAGGAATCTAATCTCTGGCTAGAACAGGGAAGTAAGTTCAGGTAGGAATCTTAATTTTAGGGTGGAACAGAAGAGGTAGGCTTCAGGCGAGCATCTGAGAATCTGATTTTGGGCTTGGACAATGAAGTAGGCTCGGATATTTCGGTCATCCTGACACACCCTCAGAAACAGCAATCACAGGAATGATCATGGACCTTTGCTTATTGCCTTGCTCATTCCTTGGCTATTTGTATTTTTTGTATTGCTTGTTCCTCAACCTAGAACTGACCTTATTGCTTGCAGGTAATTAAAATGGTATAAAAGCAGAAAAAAATATACCTGCCTTCAGTTTCAGAATTGACTGAGGCCTTTTGGCCTGAGAATGTCTTTTTTTGTTTGTTTGTTTGTTTGGGGTTTTGGGGGGGGTTGTTTGGTTGGTTGGTTTTTTGGTTTTTTGTTTTGTTTTGTTTTGTTTTTTGCTTTGTTTTGTTTTTTTCAAGACAGGGTTTCACTCTATAGCCCTGGCTGTCCTGGAACTCATTCTATAGACTAGACTGGCCTCGAACTCAGAAATCTGCCTGCCTCTGCCTCCCAAGTGCTGGGATTAAAGGCGTGTACCACCATTGCCCAACTGAGAATGTCTTAATGGAAGCCAGGAGCAGGAAATCCCTGGCCTTGGGAAAAGTGCCCCCAAGTAGCCAAAGGTGTTAGCCCTGAGTGAAGGCAGTGATTATGGGAGATGAAGTTTGGAACCCCTCCCCAAACCCAGGGTTACTCTGAGAGTGGAGAGGAAACCCACTCAATTCTTGGTGGACACAGGAGCTCAACACTTGGTCCTCCAAGTAGAAGGTCCCATTTTCAAGAAAAGATCTTGGGTCCAAGAAGCCATTGGCAACAAATGTATTAATGGACTACCCGAAGAACAGTGGACCTAGGGATGGGCCAGGTATCCCATTCATTTAAGGTCACCCCAGACTGTCCTTACCCTCTGTTGGGGTGAGGCATACTCTCCCAAAAGGGGGGACCAGATACATTTCCTGCCTGTCAGGCCACAACTGACTGGCCCAAAAGGAGAGAACTCTCCAACTGACCCTCACCAAAAACCGAGACTGCCTGGTTTACAGACAGGTGCAGTTTTCTCCATGAAGGTCAGAGACAATCAGGCGCTGCTGTGGTGGACAGCACAAATGTCATCTGGGCAGAACCTCTACCCCCTGACATGTCGACACAGGAAGTGGAGCTAACTGCCCACACCAAGGCTTTAGAACTTGGAACCTGCAAGAAAATCAACATCTACATGGATAGCAGGTGTGCCTTTGCCACATCCTATGACCACAGAGTTATATACCAACAGAGAGGACGGCTCACACCACAGGAAACAAACAAGAAATCCTAGATCTCTTAGATGTCCCAATGAACCTGGTAACCGTGAGTATTATTCACACCCAGAACATTTGGAAGGAAGAAAGTCAGTGACCCAGGGCAATAACTAGGCAGATCTAGTGGCTTGAGAAGTGGCTATGCAGGAGCCTATCCTGGTTATAAGCCTACAAGTAACACCTGCTGGGAAATGGGACTGGACTAAGGGATGGCCTCATTCAGAATACACTTAAAGGACTCAGATTGCTAGCCACCCTACCAACTATCACCTAGAGAAGGAAGGGAAATGGCACACAAGAAAGAAAACTATGCTCTCCAGAAAGCAAGCAAAAGATTTACTAGGTCAAATGCACAGTTGAACTCATTTAGGGGATAAAAAGCTTGTCCAAACAGTTAAGAGACCTAGAATATATATAATAAGACTCAGGTTTTGGGCCAGAAAGATAGTAGAACAGTGTAAGGTATGCCAGCAAGTGAGTGTTTATGCAGCCAAGAATAAACAGGGCAAAAGACCTAAGGGAGAACAGCCTAGAGTATATTGAGAGTTCGATTTTACAGAAGTTCAGCCAGGAAAATGTGGTTACAAATACCTTCAGGTGTCCATAGATACTTTCTCTAGATGGGTTGAGGCATTCCCCACCAAGCAGGAAACAGCTGCCATGGTATCCAGGCAGATATTAGAGGAAATTTCCCTGAGGTTAGGAGTGCTCGTGGCAAGTGGATAATACAATCGTTCTGCTTTTGTCTCTCAGGTTAGCCAGGGGGTTGGGGACAGAATGGAAACTTCATTGTGAGTGTCATCCCCAAAGTTCAGGACAGGTAGAGAAAATGAATAGAACCCAAAAAAGGAGACCTTAACTAAATTGACCTTGGAGGCTGGCTCAGATTGGGTGGTGCCCCTACCCTTGGCCCTGTTCTGAGCTCGGAACACCCCCTGCCATTTTAACCTACCCCTTTTGAGATCCTGTGACATAACCCAACTCCCTTGGTATACACTGGGCCCTCCCAGGAGGTATCCCACAGCATGAGATTTGGCCCAAACTGTCTGCCTTAAATACTCCAGGGATGCCAGAGACCCCTCTCCTCTTCCAGACTGGTGAAAGGATCTATGTAAAGAGGCATCGGACACAGTCACTGGAACCCAGATGAAAAAGACCCTTCCTGATGCTAACTACTCCCACAGTCCTCAAGGTAGACAGTATTGAGACCTGGGTGCATGCTTCCCTTGTGAAACCTGCAGATGCCCCGTTCCCCAGAGAACCCCGCTGGATGGTACAGAAGATGGACATTCTGCTCAAGCTCAAGATCACTCAGCATTAATCATGACTGTGGTACCTTTGAACAGCACTCACTGTCTCCCTTCTGTTGTGATTGGGGGTGGCTGGGGAAGGCACCAGGACATCCACTTCAGTATTACAAAGGGAAAATTATGACAGTCTAAGGGCAATAATTGATTTAGATATAGAGAGAATAGAAGCTTCCATCAGTCATCTTAAAGAATCACTGACTTTGTTATCAGAAGTATTACTGCAGAATAGGAGGATATTAGATTTAACTTTTCCTCCAGCAAGGAGGGCTATGTGCTGCCTGAGCTGAAAAGTGTTGCTTTTATATAGACCGTCCTGGGGTTGTTAAAGATTCAGTGGCCAATGTGAGAATAGGGTTAGCCAAGCAGAAGAGAGAGAGAGAGAGAACAGTCAGGGCTGGTTCACGTCTTGGTTTAACCTCTTAGTTAACCACCCTCATATCTACCTTATTAAGTCCTTAATTTTTCTCCTTCTATTGTTGAATTTTGGGCCCTATATTTTGAATTGCTTGGCTGCTTTTGTTACGGAATGCAATAGGTGCAGTACAGCTAATGATCTTAAAGCAGAAATACAAAGAGACCAGGAAATACAGAAATACAGAAGACCAGGAATATGGGCTACATAGCTATCAACAATAGCTTCAAGATTGAAGCATTCACAAGAAAAAGGGGGGAATGAGAAGTCAGCTCAGGAACTTTGAGATATTCCACTAGGGTCCCCTCCCCCCTCTAAGCACATGGGCACCCCTCCCCTCCTGGAAGAAACAGGTTAGAGAGCATGTAGGCTGGAAGGGAGGGACTAATTAAGCCCCTGCTACCTCACTCCCTAGAGACCAATCAATTTAAATGTCACACTGTTCTGCCAATCACATTGTGCCTAATGGCGGCTGCTCTAAAATCCATATATAAGGCCCCTGAACCAGATCTGTGAGGTCACTCTCCTATTCTTGGTATACAGAATGATCTCAGCATGCTGAATCAATAAATTCCTCTTGCATTTTGCATCAATCCCTGACTCCATGTGTTCACTTGGAGGGTCTCAGGTAAGTTAAGACTCCCTAGAGTCTTACAGTTCCAAGTGTGGAGGTCAGATGACAATTTGCTGGAGTTGCTTTTCCCCTTACACCACGTGGGCCCCTGGGATCAGACTTGGGTCATCAGGCTTGGTGACAAGCACCTTTACCTGCTGAGTCACTTCATTGTCACTCTGCCAGGATCTTTAAATATATTCTTTATGCTTTCACTTGATAGATTCAACACTTCAGGTTTTAAATTGAGGTCTTTGATCTCTTTTAATCATTTGGATTTTTTTTTTAATGCAGGCTTAGAAAGCTGGTTCCAACTTCATTCTTCTATGGGTAGATGAAGCCATTTATTGAACATGTGTGCAAGCATAAGCGCATGTGTTTTAACAACTTCATCCAAAATTAGGTGGAAGCCAACCTAACCTCCCTCAGTCTATATCTGGGCTGAAGACTTGTAACAGGAAATACTACATGTAGCTTCGGGTGGGGTGTGTGGTGGAGGATGTGGATGGGGTGTGGGTGTGGGGTATGGGGGTATGTTGTGGGGGGTAGAGTGTGAGGGGTGGGGTAGGGTGTATGAGTGGCAGATGGAGGATGGGGTAAGGGTGGGGGTGGGGTGGGTCTCAATGACTTCATCAACAAAACCTTCACAAGCCACAGAATGTGATAAATGGACTACAGGGTGTATGCCTACAGTCTATACTTGCCCTGGGTCCACTTGAAATGCTACTCTCACTGGGAGTGCTGGCCTTGAGCAGGAGCATGCAAGGTACCCAGGCTGTGAAGGGAGAAAGAAATGCCTATGCTGAGGAAGCAAGAGAGGCATACATTAAGCATATGACATCAGCAGTGTGCCAGGATTATATTCATACACCAGCAGTGTGCATGCCCTCGTGGGATCCACGTGTAACACGAATGTGGTGGTTGTTTAATTCTAAATGTGAACCATCAAAGTCGGGAAACTCCTGATTTTGTTCCCCAGAGAATCTCAGACCAAAGAAATGAAAGGGACAGTGTTAGAACCACTGTGATGCCAGGGACCTCAGAATGAAATCTTACAAGATTGAACACCCCCAACCGTACACATCCCTTATATTTCAAAATGTTTACTCACCAGAAAAGTACATTATTCTCAGTAAATTATAACATTTTCTTTTGCTTTCATGTCTTCTGTAGGAAACCTCAATCCCAAGTAAATAAAATTTTTTTATCTAAACAAAGGTCTCAGTCCAACAATTAGGACCAGAGATATTTAAAGTTCTCTAAAACACAAACACTGGCTTGTTTTGTCTGTAGCATCCCAGACCTCTCAGAGCTAAGGGTACTCTCCCCAGTGTGTGTTAAAACTCTCAACTTATTTTCAATCTAGACAATAATAACATTCTGCTTGTCTCCAGCTGGGAAGAGTTTATGTGAAATTTTCTCCACTTTCCTATATATCGTTTTGTGTAAAAAACTGCCACAGTCCACACAAAAATCGAACATATTCAGGAAGAATTCTTCAATGAGTCCTAAAACTTCAATAGCAGAAGGTTTTAAATTCAGCAATTGCACCTTGCAAACAAACTTCTAAATAAACCTTTTTATTTTTTCTGAGTCTCGCCCCAAAGTTTCCGAGTTTGACTCCAATTATTCTACAGCTCTACTGCAATGCTGAGTTCTGGGAAGAATTCCAGTGGCCTGCAGCTCAGATTTCTGGTTTTCCACTTGAAAATGGATGGGGTGAAGTCATTAGAGAAAAGTGTGTGTGTGTGCGTGTGTGTATGTGTGTGTGATCCAATGCTATGTTGGAGAACAATGGACTTATGAATGTGAAGACACATTTCAAACAAGTAAGGACAACTGTCCAATACAGTTGTGTACTTCGGTGCTGAAGGGTGGCCTCATGGGCTCTGTATCCCAGTCCACTTAACTCAGGTAGCCTGTAAGACTTAGAGAAAGAAGAGGGAAGGGTTGGGGTTATTATTACTAAACAACAATCAAAATATATTCCTAAGTTTAGGTCCTTGCTGCCAGAATTCCTATGCATACCCCAGCACCGGTCAACGTGACAGTTGTGATAACCAGAAGTTTTGCAAAGTATGCAGCTATCTAGCTGCTAAGTGCCTGTGGCTCATGGCCAAGACACTCACACATTCTGTTGAAACACCTCCAGACATTTTCTGAGAGGAAAAGAGAACTCCATGCCCCTGTGGTTTTCTTCTAAGACCTCTGTAGCTATCATCGATGCTTGGAATGCAGACCTGTGCAAGTCCCTGCTGTCAACATGTGAAGACATGCCACATGAACACACACACACACCTGCATAAACATAATCGCATTTACTCATGAATGATAAGCACAGATACACACAAGCTATCCTGCAAATGCACGAACATATATAAACCATATCTAGAAAGACATACAAATGCATAAATGGACATATATAATGAATGGGTATATGTATGCAAACACCAACATCTGGTTTTGAAACCACTCACCTAAGCTTGGGAGAGAGAAGAGGTTCTGCCCCATTGTGATGGTAATGAGCTTGTGGGTTGCCACAATGGAAACCACCTTTGAGTGCATAAAATGAGCTCACATTGGGGCCTGCTTTTTGTGGTTTGTTTTAGAACTTAAACACACAAATAACCCACGGTTGTAGTGTAAGCTATCCTAATGTGAGGAAATGAAGCCACACTATTTCTGAAGTGATCTGAGGTGGATCAAATTCACCAGGAATAAAGAGAGAGACCTAAGCTTGCTGGTGAGACCATCTCCCACTACAAAAGCCAACCTTTTCACAGTTCATCCTTTTGTCCAGTCAAAATCCTTCCTCCTGTTTAGTTTAAATATTTCAGTTTTGCAACTGTATGTTTAAAGACCTGACCTTCTTATGCTTTTTTTTTTCAAGACAGGGTTTCTCTGTGTAGCCCTGGCTGTCCTGGAACTCACTCTGTAGCACAGGCTGACCTCAAACTCAGAAATCCACCTGCCTCTGCCTCCTGAGTGCTGGGATTAAGGGCGTGCCCCACCATGGCCCAGCCCTTCTTATGCTTTTAAAATAGTTACTCCAGTATGCCTTTTGATTTTTCAATATGCTATCTTCACCAGATAAAGAACACTCAACAATCAAATATCATAAGAAAAATACCATTCTGTCATCCTTTCCCAGAAAGTTCTAGATAACATACGGGATATTTGCACTAGTCAGGCATGGTTTAATTGAAGGGATGGCAGGCTGGCCTAGATACCATGCTGCTATGCTACTAAGAGAGCTGGGACTTCATGGGGGAGAAGAAAATGTCTCTGATACTGTGTGATGATGGGATGTGATGGTCTTTCAGGCTCCTTATGGACTCAGATGACCCTGACCAGCTCAACCTTATTTTATTTTAAAATCCCCCAACTGTACAAGGATGTACCGGGCAAAGATCGTTGCCATTGGTCTGGGCAGTGATTAAATTTTTTCCCCTTGTTTGTTTGTTTGGTTTTTTTTATATGACAACTCCACCCACCCAAACACAAGCAACACAACCAAAAATAGACAAACAGCTACATCAAATGAAAGATGTGCAGCAAAAGAACTATCAGCAGAGGAAGAGGCAATCTACCGAGTGTAAGTGTTTTCAAAGCAGCCTGCTCGAGGACACCCACCCTGACATAGCAATCATCTTCTTGGGTCATAAATGCTTTCCTGATGATAGGCACAAAAGTTGGCAAATCTCCTGACACTGTCGAAACACAAATGATCTCCAATGCTACAATCTGGATTAATTACATTTTATCAGCCTTGGAGCTATTTCACTTTTTTTTTATGAATACATTATTGTTATTTACATTTCAAATGTTTCTGCCTTTCCAGATCTCCCCTTTGGAACCTCCCTATTCCCTCCCTCCTTCTCCTGCCTCTATGGGGGTATTCCCCCACCCACCCACCCACTCACTGACTCTCAGCTTCCCTCTTTGGCATTCTTCTATATTGGGGCATCTTACACCCTCCGGCTTAAAGGCTTCTCCTCCCCCTGATGGCTAACAAGACCCTCCTCTGCCACATATGTGGCCAGCACCATGAGTCCTCCATGTGTGTTCTTTGGTTGGTGATCCAGTCTCCAGAAGCATCTAAGAGTCAGGCCAGTTGCCACTGTTGATCACTCCATGGGGTTGCAAAATTCCCTCAGCTCCTTCAGTTCATTCTCCAACTCCTCCTTCTGGGACCACACACTGAGCCCTATGGGTGCTGTGAAGTGACTCTTGGGTATTCTGAACTTTTAGGCTAATAACCACTTATCAGTGAGTACATACCGTGTTCATTCTTTTGGGTTTGTGTTACCTCACTCAGGATGGTATTTTCAAGTTCCATCCATTTGCCTAAGAATTTCATAAAGTCATTGCTTTTAGTAGCTGAGTAGTAGTATTCCACTGTGTAAATGTACCACATTTTCTGTATCCATTCCTCTGTGGAGGGACATCTGAGTTGTTTCCAGTTTCTGGCTATTATAAATATGGCTGCTATGAGCATAGTGGAGCATGTGTCTTTATTATATGTTGAAGCATCTTCTGGGTATATGGCCAGGAGTGGAATAGCTAGGTCCTCAGGAAGTATAATGTTCATTTTTCTGAGGGTCTGCCAAACTGATTTCCAGAGAGGTTGTATCAGCTTGCATTCCCACCAGCAATGGAGGAGTGTTCCTCTTTCTCTACATCCTCACCAACATCTGCTGTCACCTGAGTTTTTGATCTTAGCCATTCTGACTGGTGTGAGGTGGAATCTCAGGGTTGTTTTGTTTTGATTTGCATTTCCCTGATGACTAAGAATGGTGAATATTTCTTTAGGTGCATCTCAACCATTTGAGTTTCCTCAGTTGAGAATCCTCTGTTTAGCTCTGTTCCCCATTTTTTTTGATAGAGTTATTTGGATCTCTGGAGTCTAGCTTCTTGAGTTCTTTGTATATATTGGATATTAGACCTCTATTGGACATAGGAGTGGTAAAGATCTTTTCCCCATATGTTGGTTGCCATTTTGTCCTATTTACAGTGTCCTTTGCCTTACAGAAGCTTTGTAATTTCATGAGGTCCCCTTTGTTGGTTCTTGATCTTAAAGCACAAGCCATTGGTGTTCTGTTCAGAAACTTTTCCCTTGTGCCCATGTGTTTGAGACTTTTCCGCACTTTCTCTTCTATTATATTCATTGTATCTGGTTTTATGTGGAGGTCCTTGATCCACTTGGACTTGAGTTTTGTACAAGGAGATAGGAATGGACCAATTCAAAATCTTCTACATGTAAATGGCCAGTTGAACCAGCACCATTTGTTGAAGATGCTGTCTTTTTTCCGCTGGATACTTTTAGTTCCTTTCTCAAAGGTCAAGTGACCATAAGTGTGTGAGTTCATTTCTGGGTCTTCAATTCTATTTTATTGCTCTACCTGCCTGTCACTGTACCAATACCATGCAGTTTTTATCACTACTGCTCTGTAGTACAGCTTGAGGTCAGGGAGGCTGATTACCCCAGATGTCCTTTTATTGTTGAGAGTAGTTTTTGCTATCCTGGGTTTTTTGTTATTCCATACAAATTTGAGAATTGTTCTTTCTAAGTCTATGAAGAATTGAGTTGGAATTTTGATAGGAATTGCATTGAATCTGTACATTGCTTTCGGCAGGATGGCCATTTCAACGATATTAATCATACTAATCCATGTGCATGGGAGATTTTTCCATCTTCTGAGGTCTTCTTCAATTTCTTTCTTCAGAGACTTGAAGTTCTTGTCATACAGATCTTTCACTTGCTTGGTTAGAGTCATACCAAGGTACTTTATTTTGTTTGTGACAACTGTGAAGGTGTCATTTCCCTAATTTCTTTCTCAGCCGGTTTATCCTTCGAGTATAGGAAGGCTACTGATTTGCTTGAGTTAACTTTGTATCCGCCCACTTTGTTGAAGGTGTTTATCAGCTGTAGCAGATCTCTGGTGGAATTTTTCAGGTCACATAAGTATACCATCATATCATCTGCAAATAGTGATATTTTGATTTCTTCCTTTCCAATTCGTATCCCTTTGACCTCCTTTTGTTGTCTAATTGCTCTAGGTAGAACTTCACATAGTATATTGACTAGATAGGGAGAGAGAGGGCAGCCTTGCCTAGTCCCTTATTTTAGTGGGATTGCTTGGAGTTTATCTCCATTTGGTTTGATGTTGGATACTAGTTTGCTGTATATTGCTTTTACTATGTTTAGGTATGCTCCTTGAATTCCTGATCGTTCCAAGACTTTTATCATGAAGGGATGTTGAATTTTGTCAAATGCTTTTTCAGCATCTAAAGAAATGACCATGTGGTTTTTTCTTTGAGTTTGTTTATGTAGTGGATTACATTGATGGATTGCCGGGTATTGAACCATCCCTGCATCCCTGGGATGAAGCCTACTTGATCACGGTGAAATGATCATTTTGATGTGTTCTTGGATTCGGTTTGTGAGAAGTTTGTTGAGTATTTTTGCATCAATATTCATAAGGGAAATTTGTCTGAAGTTTTCTTTTATTGTTGGGTCTTTGTGAGGTTTTGGTATCAGTGTAACTGAGGCCTCATAGAATGAATTGGGTAGTGTTCCTCCTGTTTCTATTTTGTGGAATAGATTAAACAGTATTGGTAGTAGGTCTTCTTTGATGGTCTGACAGAATTCTGCACTGAACCCATCTGGTCCTGGACTTTTTTTGGTTGGGAGACTTTTAAAGACTATTTCTATTTCTTTAAGGGTTATGGGACTGTGTAGATGGTTTATCTGATCATAGCTTAATTTTGGTATTTGGTATCTGTCTAGAAACTTGTCCATTTCATCCAGATTTTCCAATTTTGTTGCATATAGGCTTTTGTAGTAGGATCTGATGATTTTTTGAAATTCCTCCGAATCTATTGTTATATCTCCCTTTTCATTTCTAATTTTGTTAATTTGGATACTGTCTCTGTGCCCTCTGGTTAGTCTGGCTAAGGGTTAATCTATCATGTTGATTTTCTGAAAGAACCAGCTCCTGGTTTTGTTGATTCTTTGTATAGTTCTTTTAGTTTCTACTTGGTTGATTTCAGCCCTTAATTTGATTATTTCCTCCCTTCTATTCCACTTTTCTTTTCTGGCTAGATTTAAAGATGATTCTAGCCTGGGGATTTCATTTGGGCTAAATAAGCTAAAAGATTGATTCCTTCTTCTCTACACATACACAGTGTTTTCTAACGGTACTTAGGTCCTGTTATTCCTGTGATGGTTTGAATGTTCTGGTTTGCACAGGCTCAGGTGTTTAGATACTAGGCCCCAAGTAGGTGGCCCTGTTTGGAGAGGTTGTGGAATCTTCAGGAGGTGAAGGCTTAATGGAGGAAGTAAGTCCCTGGGGCAGGTTTTATGTGTTTATAGACTTGTCTTACTTCCTGCCTGCTGTGTCTGGTTCCTGTGTACGAATAAAAATGTGACTAGCTAGCTCCTTGCTCCTGGCCAGACTTTACCCTCCATTATAAATTCTACCCTTCTGAATCCATAGTCCAAAATAAGCTATTTCTTCCTTCGCCTGCTTTTGGTCACAATGTTTTATCATAGCAACCAGATGTAACTAATAAAATTCCCAGAGAAAACCTCCATGGCTGTCTCCCCATATTCTCTCAGACCTGTGTAGGCCAGACCAATCCTCTGACTGTCTCATCCACACTCCTGCTTTCTGACACCTGAAGTAGAACTCTAGACTTCAAAGCCTGACATCTCACGTACTTGGCTATGCCAGACAGCACATCTTACTAAAACACTCCAATTTCTAAGTTTTAAAAAGCTTACAGTGCATAGTTAGTCTTAGGAGGGGCTTAGGGATCATTGGGAAAGAGGAGGCAGAAAGTCTTGGGGGGTACTACAAAGAAATGGTGTTTTCCAGACACATCAGGGCAGTTGTACATAGGAACTCACAGCAGTTGTGACAGCATCTACAAGACCCGCATGAGCTGAAGCCAGACAAAATCCAAGCTTGGAAATGGGAGGTAAGCAGGAAGTCCCAACCATTGCCGAGGAGCTATTGGCAACTGATAGCCACTGGTAGAGGGAGGGTCAGTTGTCTTTAAATATATGTCCCTAGGTGGGTAAACCACAACTCAGCTAAGGTCACACATCCAAGTATATGAGCAGTACAGACTGTTTATATAAGATTGGAAAACATAAAAGAAAGGAACATAAAGGAAGGAAAGGGATGGACCTAGGAAGAGTTGGAGGAAGGAATAAATATGATCAATATCATTATATTAATTTCTATTTTTTCCTCTTCTTCTTTTTAAACATTTTCCACTAAGCTACAAACTCACCTCAATTTTTTTATTATGATGTATACAATTTTATCCTACCTAGTCCCTTGCTTTAGTTTTTCTCTAGCAGAGGCTTGTCTTTTTTGAGTAACAGTTCCACTATGTGACCCCTTCTTTATTTAGAAGATTTTAAAAGTCGTATTGCTTGAGCATTTTTGCCTGTATATTTATCTGTGCACCATGTTTGTGCCTTACGCCCATGGAGGCCTGTATGTGTGTCTGTTCATCATGTTTGTACCTTATGCCCATGGAGGCCAGAGGAGGGCATCAAATCCCAAGGAATTAGAGTCATAGCTGGGTCTGGGAATTGAATCTAGATCTTCTGGAAGTACAATTCATGCTCTTAACTCCTGCACCATCTCTCCAGGCCCTGGATAAAATTCTCAAAGAACCAATACAAAAAATGAGAGAAAAAAAAAGTTCAAGAAATCTCTGCTCCTTGCTGGTTTTGCAGGTGGGGTGTATGGCTTCAGCATCAGGCAAACTGTGACTGCTCAGGAAAGCCAACGCAGAGAAAGCCAAGCCTGTGTGCCCAGAATTTCCCTTTGCAAAGCCATCTTTGGGGGATGTAACACAGTTTAGGGTCTAGAGAAACTAACTCCTACCTTCTCACAGTCTGAACCTAGCCATGGGGCTTCCATAATTTACTCACCCATAATCAAAGCCTTCATCACTAAGATGCTTTCCCAACTCTGACTCTTCAAATACCACAAGGCATCCCTTCACAGAGCAAGTGTTTGTCCTAGCTCCCTGTGTCTGTCTTACTCTGTAAGTGCACTTAGACACTCTAATTTTAGAAATTAATTTCCACTCATCTTTCTTGGGCCAAATGTTAAACATCAAAATGGACAGAGCATCACACTTGTCTCTGAAAAGTACCAACCTTTGTTTGGATAATTCTGTTTGAATTAGCAAGCTCTTCCCTTTTGGGGGTCACTAGGGGCTGCATCTCCTCTGAACACATTAGAGAGCTATGGAATTTTGTCCTGGATGCCAAGGGAGGCTTGAGAACATGTGCTAGCCATCTAATTAAAGAATTGTTTGTATAACACAGAACCAAGGTCCCCTGGCTTTGTTCTCCAGTTAAATTGAGAGGGGAAAAGTGAACAGAGTATTCTTAGGCTCAACAGGATTTATAAATAACATTTACAAGCCACTACCAGTTTCTGGGGACAGACCAAAGCTCTGGTGACTCCTTTGCTGTCCACAACACAAGACATGGGAAGAGTTTTCTGGCTATTCATTTGATGAACACATAGAAAAGACCATGAACAATCTGCAGTAGGATGCCAGCTCTGCTCTATTTTGGGGTAGTCTGAGTCATCAGTTATGACTCTTGAAGATTGTTCATGGATAATCTTTAACATTTTATTTCTTAGAGAAGAAACAACTCAGCAGAGAACATTCATTATGGAGCATTCTAGACCAATATCCATTGCAACAGAGATAGTCCATCTTGTAAATACAAATCTTATTAGGTCTTCAACTGAGAACCCTACTTTGACTTAAGACCATTCCTGTATTTCATTTTAAATTTGGCAACATCTCATTTTAGTATTTCTGTCTCTGGCTGGCTGTCTGTCTGTCTGTCTGTCTCTCTCTCTCTCTCCCTCTCATTCACTTTCTCTCTCTCATACACATATATACATTCCTCCTCAATTCTCATCTTCTACTCTTTCTACTTCTCCCTCTCTCTTTCTCTCTCTCCCTCTCATTTTTCTCTCTTCTACTAGAATCTCTCCATCCTATCAAAAGCAATCTACAAATTCAATGCAATTTCAATCACAATGCCAACTCAATTCTTTACAGAAATAGAAAAAAATAACTCTTAAAATTTACATGGATTCCCAAAGCACCTCAGATATTCAGAGTAATTCTGAATAATAGGAAGACTCCTGAAGGTCTCATGATACCTGATTTCAAGTTATAGTCCAGAGACATAGTAATAAAAATAGCATGGTACCAGCATAAAAGAGACACACAGACCAATGAAAGAGAATAGATGAGCCAAATATAAATCCACACAACTACAGTCAGCTGACTTGACAAAGAAGCCAAAACACACATTAGAAGAAAAAAACAGTTCCTTCGATAAATGATGCTGCTTTTCATGACCCTTTTTGACATGAATATTGTTATGACCCTCAGTGAACACCCCTTGAATGTTGTGTCTCCAACAGAAAATCTTTGGTGCTATTTCCTGGATGTTTAGTAAATGTGTTTCTACGCACTGCTGGGAAAGTACCTTGTTCTGTTATCTCATTGTATTGTCACTCAGGTAAATGGGAAGTATCATCTTCAGATGTCCCCAGCAAACTTTGCTTTTATGTGCACATCTGTTAGATTTTTACAGATAGTTTTGGAAAAGATACTGAAGTGTGTTCACAATAGCTCACATGTATACAACTGCAAATCATTTAATGAAAATTTTTACTTTGAAATTTTGATCCTGCGACACTACATTGTGGGAAAGCAATGTCACATATTTGCTATAATGGTGATAGAGGAGGCTCAGGAAATAAGCAAATCCATGTGAGAGAGCAGAATGCTACAAGATGCAGTGAATGCTGCTGGAAGAGACATGCTAAGTAGCCAAGCTGCGGGAGCTACTTCCCCAGTCCCACTGAATACCTTTGAAGAGTGGGCTTATACAAGACCATGTCATAGACAATTTCCCTTTGTGTGGGATTATGAGAGAGGAGGAAACCACCCTCCTTTATAAATGAGGAAAATGAGAGTTGGAAGGCTGATGCTTCAGACCTGGGTGGAGGGGGTCAGGATAATGAGCTAGGTTTGCTTCCATGCAAAGCTCAGAACAATGGTGTCCTAGTCAGCATTTCGTTCCTGGGACAAAACACTCAAGGGTACAGCTTAAAGGCAGAAATCTTTGTTGTGTTTGCAAGTTCTGAGGATTTGGTCCATTGTCAGCTGACTCCATTGCTTCTGAGCAGGGCTGTTGACACTGTGACAGCCAAGAAACAGAAAGACAAGGGATGGGAGTAATATTCCAAAAATACACTTTAAGGCCAAGTCCCTTGGTTATCTGTTTCCTCAAATCAAGATCTTGCTATTAGATGTCCCATTGATAAAGTTAGTACCCACCATGATCCAATCACCTCTCAGCAGTGGGAACAGAGCACATAAGACATGAGCCCTTAAGGGGACATCTGAACCACAAGACATTTCTAAACTTTGCTTCTAATTCATACCACCAGGGATCTTTATGACCTAACTCCAACATTCATATCCTAGTTTTGGGAATCTTCAGAGCATACTAAAGTTTGGCTCCATTCAGGAAGCATGGATTCTGATTATGCAACTACCTGTCTAGGCCTGAATCTTTCCCTTGAGTGAAACAGACTAAAAGGTAAATGACAGTATTGCCTTTGAGGTTCTTCTCAAGAAACAGCAGCTAAGCATGCAGAGAACGCCACCTAGTGTGTGGTAAATGGACAGATTGAGAGATGAATCTGTGATGGACATGTCTGTCTGACTCTGGCTGGTGCCAGTGGTGTCCATTCCTCTCTGGGCCACCATTCTATAGAATCTGAAACTGGGACATGTAAAAAAATTAAAACGTCATCAGCAACAAAATCCAAAGCAATAACAAAAACCCCACACATTATAAATGACTTATGTGTCTGTGTGAGTGCTTCTTTATCTGTGAACATGTGAGCACAGTGACCATAAAGGCCAATAGGGGGTGCTGGATCCCTTGTTTCTCAAGTTACAGATGGTCGTGAGTCTCCCACTGTGGAGTGTGGGAACTGAATTCTGATCCTTTGCAAGTGCCATTAACCCCCAAGCCATCACTCTAGCTACTCTGTTAGATATTTAAAACAAAATCCAGAAATGGCTTTCAAAGTACAGAAGGAAATGAATTAAATGCAGACACCACATTGTTTTAAAGTAGGGACCTGAGCATACAAAGGCCTTGGTAAACATGGAGGTCCTGGATAGGGAGGAATGAATTGCCAATAAGCTTTTATTAACAAAAATGTTTACTCTGCATTACTTTTTAATGTTCCAGCTACCTGGAAAAGTAAGGAGGCAGGAAAGAAGGAAGAATACAAAGTGAGGATGAGGAGGAAGAAATAAAGGAAGAAGGGGTTGGGGAAGAAGAGAAGGAAGAAAAAGAGAAGGAGGAGGAAATAAAGGGTACAGTGCTCCCTGTAGCACCAACACAGTGTGTGTGTGTGTGTGTGTGTGTGTGTGTGTGTGTGTGTGTGACCTCACACTGTCTAGTTAACAGCATGTTTAGCTCCAGCTGGCAGCTTGCTATCATTAAAGTATCACATGATAATTGGGAGCTGAGTAATACATGAGCAGCTCTACTAATTATGGCATCTCATTTGCTTTAACTGAGATGAATCTCAAGCCAAAATCAGTCGCTTCAGATACCTTGCTATAGTCTCTTCCATGGCATGGCTGTCTATGCATCACCAACATCTGTCTCCAAGAAATCATGGTAAACTTCACAGAGGTGGACATGACAAATGATTGATGGTGAGAAGGACAGAGCCATCCTGATGGGTCATGAGGCTTAGCCACTTGGCAATAATAATTAACTTCTCTGACATTTTGTAAAGTTCAAACCTCTTGTGTGTTCAGGCTGTTCAAGGCCATGGAAGTAATTCTACATATATGCACAGTTGTGTGCAAGATAGCATAATAAGAAACAATACAAGGTATCATTGGTCTTTGTTGCCCATAGTGAGAAATTTTATTTTAACAAAGAAATTATTAATATTCTTTGGAAATTAATAAAATGACTGAGATGAAATTCATAACACAAAAAATATAAGCTGAGGATTGGGAGTATAGCTTAATGTGAAAATCCTAGCTTAATGTTCGAGAGGTCCGGGGCTCAATCCAGACCAACATAAAAGAAGACATAACTGAAAGCAGACTTGTTTTTCCTGAGTTCAGTATTTGCAATATTTACATACTTTTTAGAAGTACAGAAAAAAACCCAGAACCTGTCCTGGAAGGTGTTGGTCCTTATACCCAGAGAGGTCAATAAGGGTGATTGTCACCCTAGAATAGAAGAAGCCCTCTCAGAGAAAGAAGTAAGCAGAGCTCAGATATTCCCAAACTTCTATATCATCAGTCAAGTTGAAAAATTGTCTGACATGTTTGGGATATAACAGAACCATTAACAACTACTAGTTGTACCTCTAACTGGAATCAACTGTTTAATGTTGTGGGTTTGGGATCATATAAAAACGTGAGGGATGAACAGTAGTCTAACACTTAAAAATACAATCCTTGACAGAGCAATGGGAGAATGCTTCTGTGATGCCATTGGTTCAAGGTCATGAGCTTTTTCTCCCTCATGTCTCAGGTTCTCTCACCTCTCTCTGACTTTATGCTGACAGAGAAGACAGTGACAATCCTGAATGACCATGTCACCACTGCTGGGCTGTCTGTGTAACTGGTGGCTGACTTATCCATTTTCCTGCAGCCTCACAGGGCAGGCAAGAGGACTACCATCTCCACAGTTACCCCCAGAATGTTCTCCAAGCCCTAAAACAAGTGATTCCCAGGGACCCCTCCCACTTGCCATGCATGAAGTCAGTTCTTCTCTCAGTTATGGCATCCCACATAGGAGTCCAGTAGAGTATTGCATTCAGGCCTGAGGAATGTCGAAGCTCCATTCTGCTCAATATCCAGCCCCCTTTTAAATATATTATTTTCAGAATTTCATATGTGTGCTTCATATATATTTATATCATTTTTAGCCTTCTCTTCCCCTCTGACTCTTCCTGTGTTTCTCTGATTTCAAATTCATTACCCCTTCTTATTCAATAACATTATATATGCATATATACAATAACATGATAGCATAAGCATATACATAACAATAATGTCATACACATCTATATTCTATTGAATCAATTCATATATATACACATGTGTTTAGGGAAGACCCCCGAGATAGGATAACCTATCAGGAGACTCATCCATGGAGAAGACTCTATTTCTTAGCAGCCATTGATAATCTATGTCCTTTCATCTAGGGGTGGGACCTTGTGATATTCTCCCTTCCATGTTGGCATGTCAACTTATCTTGTCATTGGGTAGGTGACCATATGGTTAGATCCCATGGGTGCAGGTCCCTTTCATGTCTGTAAGATACTGTCTAGCAGCAGCATCCTGGTCTCTGATTCTTACAATCTTTCCATTCCCTCTTCAATGATTTTCTGAGCCTTGGGTATAAGGGTTAAATTGTAGATGTATGAATAGGGGCTGGGTACACCAGTCACTCTTTAAGAAAACATCTGAGGCTCACACATGTTTTCTTTTTGCACTGTTGTACAAAGTCACACATGTATGTGTGTCATTTACTTCTCATCAAGTCTTTGTGTGCTATACAAGCTAATCACATATGACGGCTTGTCTAAAGCAAGGTATGCTTGTTACTTGGACATTCTTCTTTAGCTGTCTAAACAGGAATGGTTATTGTGCATACTTTAGTTTATGGTCATTGTTGTCAGTCCTAAACCTCTGCTCTGTTGTTAAGCTTGTAGCAAAGTCCCTTGAATTATACCAAGGTTGGTATGTGTTTCTAAGTCTGCCAATTCCCTGTAAGGTGCCTTCAATCAGATACTCCAAGCAGAGCCCACCTCCCTAATGAAGAATGCTGGACATGGCATCATCTCAAACAAGAGACCAATTAGTTGCACCTGAAGTTGATTCAGAAGCATCACATGACGTTTCAAACTCCTTTCAGAAACATCAAAGTCAAATTCTGTTATATGACACTCAATCAACGAATATACACATAGTTGCACTCATTAAAGTGTCTCTGTCTTCCTGCACACCACTGTGACCATGGCACATTAACGATACAGTTGGAACATAGGATGGATCTTGTTACAAAATTTAGAACCCATGGGGTTGTTTTTCACATCTTGCATCTTGGAGGCATAATTTACAGGAAAACACATTTGTGTCCACATTTATAAATATGAAGGGAGCCAGTTGTTCATCATGCTTTGGTTTTATTTTCCTTAGGAAGCAAGTTCTTAATTAAAACAGGGGCAACTCCTTTTAATTGTTAAAAGATTACATTTATTATTCACTTATGTGTGCTCACATGCCTTTACCCCATACATGTGTGAGATTTATGGAGGTCTGAGAAAATCTGTGGAAGTCGGTTCTTTTCTTGCACCATGTATCCAGAGATGAAACCCAGGTTGCTGGGCTTGCCCAGCTTGTCAGTCCATTTCTCTGATTTTGTTCATTTTCTTCTCCTGTGAAATAGTGTGGTTTTCTCCTCTCCTATGCTCTTGAACTTAGTGGAAGAATATCTGCCCTGTGTTCATCACAAGTCTGTATATTCAAAGAGTTCAATAGAGCTGGTGATGTAGCTCTGAGAGTACAGAGCTTATTTAGCATGCCCAAAGTCCTGGATTTGATCTTTGTAGTCTATAATCCCAGAGCTCAGGTGGTAGAAGCTGGAGAATTCAAAGTTGAAGGTCATCCTTGGGAAATAGGCAGTTTATGGGCAGAGAGAGAGAGAGACAAAGAGAGAGACAGATTTATGGGGAGTAAATAGAATTTAAGCATAAATGTTATTAGTAGTGCAAGGAGGGCTTTCAGATCTTCCAGCATAGATTCTATAGACAACCGATACTATCCTTCCTACTTAACCTTGGGGGCTGAGGGAAACTGGAGTTTCAAAGGTGGCACCAACTAAAACCTTCTTCCATGTGTATCTATACCAGCAGTCACCTAAAGGCATGGCCTTGTTCAATCATGTACACAGTAAGATTGGATTCAGATGTGAGGAATTTGGCTCACAAAGAGACATTAAGCAAAAGATAGGTTGGTTGGGTTGACATTTTATAATGCTTACTCTAGACAAATCAGAGTAAATATTTGTCCAGCTCAAGGCCATCATCTTGTTTTTCTTATGTGTGTGTGTGTGTGTGTGTGTGTGTGTGTGTGTGTGTGTGTGTGAGTTTGCATATGTATGCATACATACATATGAAAGCCAAAGGACAACTTCAGGTATCATCCTCTGGAAATGTGCACAAACATTGTTTTTTGCTTTTTTTGTTTTTTGCTTTTTTTGTTTTTTTGTTGTTTTTTTTTTCTGTTTGTTTGTTTATTTTTTGAAGCAAGGTCTCTCACTGGCCCATAGGTCACCAATTAGGCTAAACTAACTAGCCAGTAAGCCCCAAGTATACATCTGTCTCCACTTGCCGAGTGTTGGGATTACTGCCATATACCTCTATGCCCTTATTGTTGTTATCTTGGATCTGGGGATCAAACTCAAGTCCTCAGTAAATACTTTGTCAAGTGGCCTATTTCTCCAAGACAATGCCACCTTTTGTGTAGTAGGGTTTTGTGACAGAGCTAATACTTTGTTCCTTCCTTGTGATTTTTCTTTGGAAGCTCGTTGCTGCTTTTCTTTATGGCTATGAAGCATACTAGGGCTCGTGTTGGGGATGGTATGGAAGGGGGTCTGAGAGGAGGAGCCTCTGCTGTTAAGTGTCATATGGCTGTGAACTGTGGAGCAGAGGGTGTAGGACCAGAACCACAGTATGGCTATCACCATTAAAGCTCCCTCACTTGATATACTTCTGCCAGTAGGGTTCTACCTCCTTAAGGTTCCATGGCCTCCCCTAATATCACCAGCCATAAATAATAAGCATTCCAAGCATGGAGATATTTTTAGATTTACGCCATAAAATTTACTTTTACCAAATTGTAAAGGCATTTAAATTTCTCATGCTGTACATTGGCTAGAACATGAAGCGTTTGTTTTGTTTGTGTGTGTGTGTGTGTGTGTGTGTGTGTGTGTGTGTTTTCAATTAGGAAATAAGCATCTCCAAGAGTGTAGAAAGCAATGAGGAAGGAAAACAGAGTCTGTCTAAATGCATGATCCATTCATCTTTGGAGAATTTATGTGAACTCTCACTCAAAACCCTAAAGAACAAATGGCTCACAAAACAGTGTGCCTGTGTTTTGTCAAGAGCAAAGTGAAGGACAAAGGTACTAGAGAGACAGTACATTCCTATAACAGACTCCTTAAGGCTCAGGAATCTGATAGCAAACAGCTCCCATCTTGGTGGTTATATCTGAACAGCAGAGGATGAGGGTCTATTCATAAGGGGTGGTAGAAGGAGGGAGGCACGTGTCATATTCAGACCCCCACCCACTTTATGAGGCTTTACTGGACCATATCTGTGCCAATTCTAAGGCATATTATTCAAAGATTTATTTATTTAGGACAAGATCTCATGTAACCTAGGCTGACTTCCAACTCTATATGTAGTTGAGGATGACCTTGAACCCCTGATCCTCCTGCCTGCATCTCCAGGTGCTGAGATTATAGACATGAACCACCACCCTTGGCTTATTCAGTGCTTGGAGTAAAACTCAGAGCTTCCTGAATCCAAAGCAAGCACTGTGGACTCTGAGCTGTCCCCAAGCCCACATTTTGTTCTATAACTTCAAGGAGAGTGTAATGACAGACTGTTGCAAGTCTGCAACAACATTCAGGCAGGTCCAACCTGAAGCCCGAAGTCCTTCATGTGTCCCAGGAGAGCTGAGGATATGGCTCAGTGCATTTGCAGATAACAAGGCACGTTGCAGGATCCAGAAGTTGGGTATCCCAGAGACCTTTACTGCTCCTTCTCTAGCAAAAGTGATGTGAAGCATCTAAATATTAATAACTTGGGCCCAAATCTCCTACTGTTCATAAAGAAATGGTTGAACCACTGATGGCTCAGCATATAAAGAAGCTTGTTGCCAAGAGGCTCAGCATCAAAATGTCCTTATTGCCAGCTGATGACCTGAGTTTGATCCCTAGGACTAATGCTGTGGAAGGAGAGAATGAAGTAAGACAAGTTGACCTTTGATTCCTATATGAGCACTATAGCACATGTTCATGCGCATGCGTGTGTGTGTGTGTGTGTGTGTGTGTGTGTGTGTGTGTGCACGCACACACAGAGAGAGAGAGAGAGAGAGAGAGAGAGAGAGAGAGAGAGAGACAGACAGAGAGAATTTTTTAAGAGAATAAACTTGTGGTAGGTTCAATGGTTAAGATCACTTGCTACAGGAAGACCCAGGCTTCATTCCCAGCATGAGGGCTCCCAACCATCTATTAACATCATTTCCAGAGGAATTGACACTCTCTTTAGGTGTGGGCACTACATGCTTGTACTAAAGACATACATGCAGGCAAAAAAAACCATATGATTAAAGTAATTTTTTCATTTAAAGAATAGATTCTTGACAGTTTGGTGTTCTTTATCTAGAAGATTGGATCACAGCCGAATCCATCTTTTGAAGTTGGAAGAATTAAGTTAGTTGATTCACATAAGTTGCTGTATTTTAGGAAAACCCTCAGCTTCAAGCAATAGCTCCATTTACCCCATGTTTCCTCGGTGCCCACTGACTCCCCGAAGCACCCCATTCACCAGGCCTTCCAGCGCATCTAGCCTCAGGGATGTCTGACCACATAGGAGACTTGTGCCATTCCTCCATTTTAACATCTAACTAGCTCCCAGGCAGAGGGATGAGCACATGGCCATTTGGAAAGCTCAAATACTGCCATCCACTTAAGTGGCTGTTAGGCTTTATAGAACAGAAAGCCTTTCCTCTCTAATTCACTTTCTGTTTACACAATAGGATAAATGCTTCATCCTCTCATTTCAGCTTTGATTCCGCCTCAGAAATCAGATAGCCAGCCACAGGCAGATATGGTGTCTCCCATTACAGCCCCATGCTGGGGAATTCATTGGCACAAATATGCTTGATTTCCTGAGCTGGTAAGTCTTTCTAACATCATCACAAAACACTATCAACAACAACAAAAGCACTTATTTATGATGGTATCTGGGAAAGCTTTCTGTCTTTCTTCTCTTATTTTCCCCTCTCCGGGTGTTTACACTGTGGCTCTTTATAGACAGGGGCAATGGAGTGGTAGGCACAATCATAAAAACACCTCTGCTGTTGTAATTTACTTCGTAGCAAGGCTAGCATCTGAGGAGCTGCACACTAACTGCTTTAATCTAGACCACATTGTTTCTTGATGAGTGTTTGGAGAAAGGAAACATGAGCTCAGCTTCTATAGTTGTATCCTGGGAGACAATCTCAGAAGCATGTCTCCGCAGTATCCTCTGTAAGTATTGTAGCAAGTAGGAAAGCCGCATGTCACAATTTCATACTGGGAATACTGCCTTGCATATGAAATCTCTTTTCTATGTACATCTGGTTTTAATATTTTTTTTAAATTGTCAAGAGGCTGGGTGGCTCAGCAATTAAGAGTTTTAATTCACAGTACACACATTGGGTGGCTCACATCCAGTTTCAGGGTAATCTAGAACCCTCTTCTGGCCTCTGCAGGCATTGCACTCACATGCACATACCCATTTACAGAAACATAAACTTACACATAAATAAATTTTAAAAAAATCTTAAAAACAAAAACAAAACTCCAGGCCAAATGAAACATATTTAAGGGCATTTTCCCCTCTACATTGGCTCTGACGTACACAAATACAACTTGTTTTCCAAAACAAAAATCATTTTTCTCTGGCCAGCACCAGTAACCTCTGGCTTCCCTCCTGCCAGAGATAGATAAGGGAAAACACTTTGATTCAACCTTCTAATAGCAGATGCTCTGGGTGTAGCTGTGCAAAAAGCATATTAAAATAGCCAATATAAAATTTTAACATCTCTGGTTTCTGTAATCAGCACTGAAGTAGAAACTTAAGGGTCCTTTGGAAAGTCATTTGTGTTGGATGGTGATTTGCTGGGGCACACACATGAAGAAGTGTTCTCCTGAAGCCAACACAGGTGAAAGGGTATATTGCTAAAGCAAGCACATGAAAGGATGCACGATGAAGGAGTCTTCACTAACAACATGCAAGTATTGGTCTGCATTACATTCCGTAGTTGAGCTCCATTTGCTGTGACTCCATAGAGAGAAACACACCCAAAATCCTCTGATGCTGTGCTGGTAGCTTCTTGCTGTTTTTGTGGATTTGGGTTGATTGGCAGAGTGATGTCAGCTGATAAAGACTCATGTGGAGTTTTGCTAAGACAGACTCACATGCTAAGAAAACACATGTGGTGAGGCAAGACCCGAGGAGGACATGTGATATTTGAAGGGAGTATAAACAGGATTCAATGGACTGTGAGAGGGCCTTGCTTGTAGAGCTAGCTCTGCAAAGCTTCTCGGTCTTGGGTCTTTGCTGATCTTCTCTTTGTCAAGAAAATACAGCCAAGAAATGTTCCCGGTATTCCTGGTGGCCCTAATCCCTCCAGTTGATTCATGTTGATTCAGCTAATATCTGGCTGTTCCTGCTAGGTCATGCCACCACTACTGTTATCCAGAAACTACTGAACTGGACTGCTGGTATATCTGTGAAGTGTTTGCTAGTGGATCAAGCTGCCACTGCTGACCTGTGAACTGAACTGCTGATTTCCTGACAATGCAGATGAGATTTGCTAAAAAAAAAAAAAAAATTCTAAACCGGTCCACTTTCCCCATATGATAGTGAGCATTGGGCTAGAAGGAAAATTAAAGCATTTAAGAACTGCCATAAAAAGTAGAGACTGAGAAGTTAAAAGCTGCACAGCACTGTCATGATAAAAACCTTTCTATTTGGGCAGCTGTATAGTTGGGTTTCCATCACTGTGATAAACACCATGTTGAAAAGCAACATGGAGAGGAAAGGGTTTATTGGCTTACATATTCACATCATAGTACAGCATGAAGGGAAGCCAAGGCAGGAGCTCAGGGCAGGAACCTGGAGACAGGAACCTAAGCAGAGGCCGTGGAGGGATGCTGCTTACTGCTCTGCTCTTCATGACGTACTCAGCCTGCTTTCTTATAGCACCCAGGACCACCTTCCCAGAGATGACATCATCTACCATAGGATGAGCTCTCCCACATTAACGGTCAATCATGAAAATGTCCTGAATACTTGACCACAAGGTCAATTTGATGAAAGCATTTTCTCAATGGTGGTTCCCTCTTCCCAGAGGACTCTAGCTTGTGTCAAATTGACAAAAAGTCCAACCACCAAAACAGCCCTCTTATCTAAAACCAGGTCCACATGGGTTTCCCTTGTCTAAATAATCATTTAGTTACTGTATTTATGAGACACACTTGTGAATCAGAAAATGAACCATTTGTGGCCACTGGCCTACTTGTCTAAATTTGTGAAAAGAACAAGGTTTGGTCTTTGCTGTTGTTATAAACTTGGTGTCCTGATGAGGTGTGGATTCTAAAATTTTGCTTCACTTAGAACATAGATTTATGTCTACATGCAAGAGACTCATATGTAGAGTTGATGCCAATTGTCCCTATTTTGTATTCTGAAAGCATTTATGTTTCCCAAGTGTAAAGCTCAGGACACCACTTTACCAAGCTGGTGTCCTCCAAGCCATAATTGTTAATGATGCTAATTTTGTCCAGGTTATGTTCATGTGTTCTGAATTGTACCATGACTATTATATTTACACAAAGTTAATCAGAGTTGCCCCAATTCAACATACTAGTTCAAATAGAGCCTCTCTCAGCTCACCAGTCACACATCTATAAACCTACTTTATTAGAAAAAAAGTCTTTTGTCTATTTGTATTCAAATGTAGCTTACTTTTGATATATTTGGCTGTCCTTTGCTCTGAAATAAACTCAACTATGTTTCTAAAAAATTAGGAAAATCCCAATGGTCCTAGTACTTTGCTGCCTATCCCAACTCTTACCTTGAAATGCTGTATGTGATGAAAGTACCTAATCTAATTTATCATTTTCTGAGTATCCTTTTTGGATGTTTGGTTGTCCTGATATGGTTGATCTACAATGTTCTAAGCATTCAGTCATCTACAGTTTGGGTATTTTTCTGAAGATTTGTAATCAAACGTGAGAGAAATGACTTCCAATAAAGACTTACTTTTCAACCTAGAATGTCTGTAAACACCTTCTCTTGTTGGTTGTGTTCTGTATTCTCTGTATTTGTGGACGGTTTTTCTAAGTATAACTTCTAACAAAATGACCAGTATTTGTTTGTTTGCATTTCAGAGAAGTTTTCACTGTGTAGCTCTTGCTGTTTTAGAATTCACTCTGCAGAGCAGGCTATCCTCAAACTCACAGAGATACACCTTCCTCTGCCTCCAAATTGCTGGGATTAAAGGCATGTACTACCACTGCCCATCCCTGAGCACTGTTTTTAGGATGCTAGGATACCCACAGGGCAGACAGAGTTAAATTTGGGAACAGATTCCAGATGCACCTGGTTTAGGATTCCTAACTTCTATTTCTTTCTTTAATCTTTCTTATTTATATTTATTTATTTATTTATTTATTTATTTATTTATTTATTTATTTAAAACTCCAGATTTTATTCCCCTCCTGGTCCATCCTCCTACTATTCTACATCCCATACCTCCTCCCTGACCACCTGTCTCCACAAGGATGTCCCCACCCACTGCCCCCAACCCACCAGACCTCTAAACTCCCTGGGGACTCCAGTCTCTTGACTATTAGGTGCATCTTCTCTGACTAAACCCAGAGCTGGCAGTCCTCTGCTGTATATGTGTTGGGAGCCTCATATCAGCTGCAATATGCTGCCTGGTTGGTGGTCCAGAGTCTGGGAGATCTCGCAAGTCCAGGTTAATTGAAAATGTTGGTCCTCCTACAGGGTTTCCCTCCTCCTCAGCTTTTTCCAACTTTCCCCTAGTTCAACCACAGGGATCAACAGCTTCTGTCCATTGGTTGGGTGCAAATATCTGCATATGACTCTTTCAGCTCTTTCTTGGGTCATTAGTAGGGCAGTCATGATAGGTCCCTTTTATGAGTGCTCCATAGCCTCAGTAATAGGGTCAGGTCTTGGGGCCTCCCCTTGAGCTGGATCCCACATTGGGTCTGTCCCTGGACCTTCTTTTCCTTAGGCTCCTCTTCTATTTCTTAATTACTCAGAATTGGCAAGAAGGGATTTATTAACTGACTCTTTGATGTCTGTTAATTCTCCTCTGGTGTGGGATCAGATGAAACCAACCAGGACAGATGTCATCTTCATGAAGAGGAATGGTCAATATCAAACCATTAGGTGGTTAATCAAAGAAAACTGTTGAGAGACAAGGGTATGGATGA
Organism: Rhynchomys soricoides; assembly: GCA_019843965.1. Lineage (NCBI taxonomy): Eukaryota > Metazoa > Chordata > Mammalia > Rodentia > Muridae > Rhynchomys > Rhynchomys soricoides. Next base: position 72,598 of record JADRCH010000408.1, on the reverse strand, counting down.
ACTGTCACAATCAAAATGGAATCATGCCAGGCATGGAAATGCACTCTTGTAATCCCATCACACATGAAACTGAGGCAGGAGGATTTCAATGAAGGTGAAGTCAACCTAGACTATGTAGCCAAACCACGTTTGAGTCAACAACTGTCAAAACTACAGTTGATCCTGGATCTTGACTAATATCAGTTATGTTACAATAAGCATGGGAAGTGTCAAGCCTGTCTTCAACATCTGGATTTGATTCCTTTGAATAAATACACAGCAGTGGAACTGGATCAAATGGAAAAATCTTTTCAGTTTTGTGAGGAACCTCCACACGGTTTCCATACAGCCAATACTAATTCACCTCCCTGTCAGCAATGTGAGAAGGGCCCCCACTCTCCATATCTTTGCCATTTTTTTAAGAGTCATTCTAATACACATATGAGGTTTTAGTTTACATTTCTGTAATGATGCTGAACATTTTTTTTACATATCTCTGGTTAGTTGTATGCCCCACTCTGAAACAAAAATATCTAATCTAGTCCCCTGTTCATTTTTAAATTGGTTTATATGTTTTCTTACTGTTTTGAGTTCTTTGCATGTTAGGACAGCAATAATGAGATGAAAAATTTTTGCAGCACCTGGCAGAGAGAACTAAGAATACAAAATAAATAAAGATATATTCTTACCTTCAGAAGATCCAGTCTCACAGAGGGGACATATATAAACAAAATATGCAGTCATTAGCAGACAGTTGCAGATCCATATGGCCAGGTAAAAATTAAAAACAAAAGAAATATATTTTTGTTATCCTTTGTATAAAAAAACAAACTCTCTTTTTGGTTGAACTGATCACATTGGAAAATCTAATTGTGCATTTTTATCTGCCTCTTTGAGTTGTATGTAAATCTATTGAAAAGTTAACAAGCCTTTTTCCAGATGTTCAACCAAGCAATGTTTTTATCTAGGACCTGGAAGCCATCTGTGATATGGTGTGAGCATCAAAGAAGTGAGCCACTGTTTCTGCCAGGTAATGCCTGGCTTCTGCTGGCATCCAACTCCAGACTGTATCTTGTAAAGAGAGAACATAAAGCATGCTTGCCTTCAGATAAAGGCAATTAGAAATCACAGATACTCCAAATATCCAGTGACGTTATCCAGGGTATAAGAGAGGTGCATCAAGTTTTCTAGCTTTGAGCTGGTTCTCACCTTATTTTCATATTGATTAATTGATTGACACATTGCGAACTGGACCTAGAACCTCATGCTACGCCCTAACCTACATCTCCAGCTCTCCTTTAATTTTATTTTTGAGTCATTCTGACTAACTTGTCTAAGGTTCATCTAGAATTTGTGGCAGGCCTGGAACTACAGGCTGTGGTGACTGAAGCAATCCTCCTGCCTCAGCCTTCTATGGAATGACAGACCTGTGTCACCAGGCCCCATTATCTTGTACAACCCTATGTGCCATATAATGCCCACCTTGCTGTAGAAAAGCCAATATTTCTTCCTGCTTCTTGAACACCACATTCAATTGTTTGCTTTCTCCTGTCTCTAAGAAAGAGTTTTCTTAGTCACCTGACTTGACTTGTGTTTAGTTGTATTTCTTCAACAGTTCTCATGAGTTCTGGGAGACAGACTCAATGGAGATTTTCGTCAAGAATTCCAGGATGACAATATGACCCCAGATACAAACATCTTCCCAGTGATGCCTTGATATCCCCTTTCATCTACCCTCCAGTGTTCTCAGAAATGGTAAGAATTCAGAGCTTGTTACTTTTGGATCCTCTGCAATGGCTACCTATATGGGAAAATGAGAAATATTGTCCACACACACAATACACTCAGTGTAGCTCTAATCCATTATTATAGACAAATGTCTTCTCCAATTCTATGTCAGTATTTGAGGGTATCTAGGCTCAAGTCTCAGTATTCAGTTTCCCACATGATTACCTGTAGGAAGGCTCAGCTTACCACTTCTACCCCTTTAATTAAGAGATTACAAAGGGACCAATGCTTATAAACTTGGTAGAATATCCAAGCCTTTGTATTCACCAAATAGTGTCAAGAAGGTATAGAGAGGCATCTGCTTGGTGAGGTGCCAACTTCCTGTACTGGTTTGCCTCAAGGCAAACCTTACAGGAGCTGGAGTGTGAGACTACAAGCTCAGGGGTCAGTGGTGGTACATACATCAATCATATAAAAGATGAAACCATCCTAACAGGATGAAGAGGTTCTCAAAGGAGAAAACAAGAGAGGTCTGTAGAGTTTTTAGACTTCTATTAAGGCTAGTGAGGATAGGGGAAGGAATGGAGAGACAGCTCAGAGGTTAAGAACACATGACACTTTTACAGAGGACTCAGCTCCCACATCAGGAAGCTCACAACCACCTGTAACTGTAGTGCTGATGAATCTGACCCCTGTTCTGTCCTCTTTGGGCATCACACTCACACATATGGCACACACACATACATACATAAAGATAAAACCTTTAAAAATCAAGATTACTTAGTGTAGGTTCCATGAAGGAGGAAAAATACCCCCCCCCAAAAAAAGAACAAAAGAACAAAAGAAAAATGAATACAGTGTGTCGTGTTTACTTTTCTGCACTTTTTATGTGGTCTAGCTGTGAAGAAATTTTTTCCATCCTGAAGGTTGTGTATTTACCCTGCTGGCCATGTGTTTGACGGTGCAGAAGCTTTTTAATTTTGTGTAATCACATTTGTCAATTCAAGACATAAAGCTGTAAACACTAGCAGTTTATCTCTGTGGTTTCAGCTAAAGGATGACAAGGGGACAGAAATGGTGACTTTCAACCACCCTGTCTCACAAACAGAAAGTAGAAAAGAGGGCTTTTAAAAGACAGAAGCTGATGAGACCTGGTAAATGCCAAATGTGTTCCCTTGCCAAGAGAATGTGAACCTTATATTTCTTTCTCCCCATAAGTAGTTCTCAAGATTCAGTAGTCTTTGGACCACAGACACACCTTAGTGTCTATGGGAAGCATTAAGTGTACACACAATGTCCTAGAGGATTTGTGGCTGCACAGTGACTCCTAATCACCATGTTTAGGAGAGGGTGGCATCTGTGGTAGTACCAGCCTTTTCCTGAGCCCACCATTGAAAGAAAAGTTGAATGAAACTTGCTTGAAATGGAAACTCCACCTGTAAACCCTGTTCCTTGGCATTTAGATCACCATGATAAAGTTATTAATCTAGCTCTCTGCTCTTTGTTTCTGCCTTTCATTGCCTCTTTCTGTGTGTCTCTTTCTTATCCTTTCTATTTTTCTCACAGTCTCTCTTTTTCTCCTTTTCTCTATCTCTCTAACACACACAAACACACAGATAGGTAGATACATAGATAGATAGATGATAGATACATAGATTCATAGATAGTCAGACTGACAGACAGAAAGATAGCTGTATAACTCCTGTCCACATTTCACAGACCCCGTTCTGGGCTGAGTGTAGAGGACAAAGGGAACTGGGCAGCAAGCATACATTCATCTTACAATCTCTGATTCTTTCCTTGTGACTCACTGCCTCAAGGTCCTGTTAACTACATAGCCTGATATGCAGCCTGGGAAAGAAGCATAGTTCAAATTCCTAGAGATAACGATCACTACTGTAGAAAGCTTACTTTAACCATGGTAACTACATTGCCTCTTTTGTCTTTTGAGAATATATTTTAAATTTTAAGTATGTGAGGATGTATGTGCACATGCTTACAGTGGCTGCAAATTCCAGAAGAGGGTGTCATATCTCCTGCAGCTGGAGTTACAGGTGGCTGTAAGCCTCTTAATACAGGATGCTAGAATAGAACTTGTTGCTTCTGCAGGAGAGGGGTTTATAACCTCTGAGTTATTCCTCAAAAATATCCCCCTTTTTTGTCTCTTGTGCATTGAAATGGTTATTGACTATGCTCTCTCAGAGCAGAAGAGAATGTAAAATTGCAATAATGCCTTTTAATATAGATACACCCATTTCTGCCATCTCCCAGGTGTGCTTATCAGAACACACAGTGAACTGTACCTACAAGAGACCTGAGTTCCACTGGATGCCTCAAAAGCTGGTGCTTCAGCTGCTATTTAAAAGTTCAGAATAGCCATCAGAATGAAGGTAGAGATTTTCCAGGAAACTGGATTTTATTCTTCTGTTTGCATTTCTGAAAACAGGGAGCCTGGCTGTCACCCTGCTTACCCAGCATGGCAGCATTCACACCTTTTACAGGAGACTCAGGATTGTCTGTGACTCTCTGCTTGCTTTTTAGTGCTGTGTATTTTCTGCATAGTTGCCAAAAATTAAACAGAATAAGATTATTAACACTAGTAGAATTTACCTTTTTACATATTTCCTATTCATAATTAATAGTTCCTGAACTTTACACATTACATGACATCACCAATATTTTTGTATACTAACATGCACCATTTATAATATTACAAATCAAGTAAAAACTCAACAGTAAGCTGACTTTAAATTTTCATGCTAAATCCTCTTTTAGTGATAGCTCCTGCATTATGTGGTCATTATGGATACTTTTATGTATTTCAAAATATTTACATCAAAGAGCAAACATCATAGTTTGCTTTCAAAGATCTTGTATGTGCTAACATCTTTCTGAAGAGATACTTGATTGTTTGCAAGTTGTTTTGTGGTCACTGAGACAGGAGCTGTTTCATCGAGGTTCTATGTCCGGCACTGTTAGAGACTCCCACTCTCCAAGCATGCAGCTGAGTAAATCCTCTATGAACTTCACACTTAATGGAACCATTTCACGTGGCCAATAAATCCCTCCCTCTTCCTGTCAATTGGTCCAGGAACAGTCAGGTGACTGATTTTGGTTCTTGGGATGTGAGAAAAGAGTTTTCCTCTCTTCTCCTCCCTTCTGGTACTTGGAGAGAGACCTCTAGACCTCTCTAGAATCTCTAAGGATATGGTTTGCAGAGTCATGGGGAGTTGCTTAGAAAACAGGCAGAATGCAGCAAAGAAGCCCTAACTTGAAAGGGAGTTTGTTTATGTCAGTGTGTGATACTTCTTCCTATTTTGACACCATGTGTTAATTGTATAAAGTAAATGCATTTCATTGTGACATCCTTATAACATGTTCTGTGAGTCTTTTCCTAAGGAGATACAACTCACACATATGCTCATCCCAGTTGGGGAATTACCAGAAATCAGATTAATGAGTACACACAAGTCCAACTTGGTGAGCCAATGAGCCTATTGAGTTTTCATACAGGATTGTGGCTGTGACGAGAATTGTTGATAGGACCAGGGATATTTGAAAAGTATCTACGCTGCTGAAAAGCCCACTCAACATGGGTGAGAACTTGCAGAAGCTGCACCCAGGATGTTCTCTGTATCACTTGCAGGCTGTTCGGTGGGACAAATAATCTCCTCTTGGCAGCTATGCTGGTCAGTGTCTCCTCCTCAGCTATTGTTTGTGGCTTCTATAAATCTGGGAAGAGTCCTCATGAATTTTGCAAGTTCCCAAGATATGAGACTTTTGCTTACCCCCTGACTCTCATTGGCACTTTATTCTTGGAGGCAATGGTTCGGTGGAGGAGGCTACTACACAAATCCTTCTAATTATATTCACCTTCTCTTGTGTTTCTCCCCCTCTGCATCACATTCCAGTCACCCCTCCTCCTGTCCTGTCATTTTTTATCTCAATTCCAAACATGAGGAAGAAATGTGGTATTTGTGTCCTGAGTCTGGCCTGTTTCACTTAACACACTGATCCCTACTTCCAGATCCATTATCTCATCCTCACAAGATTTCTATGAGGTTTCCATGGATTAAAGCCAATAATCATTAAATACACAACACATTCCCTGGCTCATGATGATATTATTTTAATAAAGCTATAGGCAAGAAAAAACAGCCACACATGTGCGAGTGTGTGTGTGTATGTATGTGTGTGTGTGTGTGTGTGTGTGTGTGTTTTCAGTTGTGCCTTATCAACCCAAAGTACAACTAACAATTTTGTACTGCCAAGTGTTGGTTGTTTATTTTCATTATGGTCTGGTTGCCTGCAATAGGTTTCATAGTTACACAACTTCATAAAAAGAGTATAGTGGCTGGGTGTGGTAAGGGCTATAATTCCATCAATTGGGGCCTGGAGGTAGGAGAATCAGGAGTTCAAGTACAGCCTTGGCTGCATAGTGAGTTTGAAGCCAGCTTGGCTATGTGAGACTCTGCCTCCAAAACTATTATATGTATGACAGGTAGACAGAATTATAGATAGATAGAAATGTTACACAGGTAGATAGACATATGATACATAAATATATAGAGAGATGATATATAGATAAATATGTAGATGATAAATAGAAATGTTAGATAGATAGGTAGATACATGATAGATAGATAGAAAGATAGATAGATATAGATAGATAGATAGATAGAAGATAGATAGAAATGTTAGATAGATAGGTAGATTAGATGAGAGAGAGAGAGAGACAGAGAGACAGAGAGACAGAGAGACAGAGAGACAGAGATTCATCAGGGACAGATTAAATCCAGATTTGGAAGTAAGGTACCTGTTGAATGCAGATTCATTTCCTACCACCACAAAGTTTAAATCCACAAAGTAAAACACCACGAGTGAGATAATCTTCAAGGCAACATCTTCTGTGGTAAACACTGCAAGGTGTCCTTGTCAGGGAACTCAGCCCTTGCCCTACTACCATTTTCCATGAAGCCATTTGTCAGTTCTCTAGACACGTAGTGTGCTTAATGGGATGAGGAAAACTACCAAGGTAATTTTAAGTTTTAAACCTTATTTCCCTGAATTCACCTCTTTTAATCAAACAAACCCAGTCCTCTATGGTAGAGCCAGCGTTTCTGAACCCTGTCTCCCCAGTTCTCGCAGACAACTGTGGCTGTTTGTTGTTTTGGACAATGAGTTGTTTTGAACTCATTCAGCAAGATGGATAGTTCACTCAGATCTGGCCATTCACCATACCAAATCCCCTTGTCCACAGCCGATAGTATATTGAGCAGAGCTCCCCAGCAGGAGCCAGTCAAAATCTATGGATCCAAACAAGGGCACAGAGAGAGGATGAGCTCTGTTCTGCAAGACAGATGGCCTGGTGTTCAGGTAGCTGTAGTCGCAGAACCAAGGGGGAAACAACAGCTGCGGAGGGGACTCATGGCCAAAGAGAGAGATGGAGATGGGACATCACTGAAATGAGGGTGTTGGTGAGTTTAACAACAGATACCAATACATTGGACCTTGTGAATACATTTTAGGCATGACTCTGTGTCCTAAGTTTTTATCAATAAAGAAAGAATTGGTGTTCATGCCCCTAGGTCCAGTCTTGCCTGGAAACAGGTCCACACATGGACACACACACACATGCACACACACACACCTCAGAAACGTGTATACACACGGCAGACTTTGGTTAGGTTTCTCTCTCAGCATAAATGATCCTTTCCTTTCCCTCCTCACTGATATTTGAACTCCATCATCATAATCTTGTGTCTGATGCATGTGAATTGGCACATGTCTCCTGGTATCTGTCTCCAACTCTCTGGTGTCTCAGGTGCCACCCAGAGGGCACAATGGCTCCATAGCCATGAGACATTAACTATGCTTACCCCAGTTTCCTCCCTCTGGACATATTGGTCTGTATGTCATTAAATAACTGATTTTTCTGCTGTTCTTTCTCCCAAATGTTCAAATTATATCATCCCTTTGAGCAAAATTTTGCTACCATTTGTCTCATGAATATTTTACTGCTGACATTTGCAATCCCGATACAGCTCTCTTCCCTGCTCTGTGGACATCATTTCTCCACTTGTCTTTTCTCCTCTTGAGTTCAACTTCTTCAGACCAATAATGCTAACTCCCACTTTCTCTCAGGAGACAGTCTTGTCTCTGAAGGTTAGCCACACCCTCCTTCATTCAGTCAACCCACTGTGCCCCAAGCATTGCCCCACAGTCAGCTTACAGGAAACCCAGCCTCCTCTATTTCCCCCAGGAGCTCATCAGTCAGTAGACAAGAGTTTGCTTTGGGAAGCACACCTTAGTCTAGTGTCTTCCTAGCCCAGTGGTTTTCAACCTTCCTAAAACTTCAACCCTTCAATGTGGTTCCTCACTATATAATGTGGTAACCCCAACCACAGAATTATTTCTGTTACTATTTCATAACTGTGATTTTGTTCCTGTTATGAATTGTAGTGTGTTTTCTGATGGTCTTAGGGCACTCCTGTGAAAGGCTCATTTGACCCCTAAAAGGGCAGTGACCACAGATTGAGATCCTCTAGTTTAGCTTCCTTCCATTCTGGTACCCTTCTCAAATCTTTCAAATATTTATTACAAGCCCTTCTAGGCTGACCCTGTCCATCACATCTCTGTATTTCTTTTAGCAGAAAAATAAAAGTTGTTTTGAACCTTCCTGGAGGTGTAGAGGGTGTGTGCAGGTGCATGTGTGTGAGGATCATTGCATGCACATGGTTTTGTATATGTAGAGGAACTAGAAGATAGCATCTTCAGGAACATTATCATAATCTACTTCTTTTGAGACACAGTCTCTCAACATTCTGGAGCTCACTGGTTCAGCTAGTCTGACTGGCCATCAAACTTCAGAGACCCCTATCTCCTGCACTTCAACACTGGGATTCCAACTGTGTACCACTGTGCCTAGTATTTTTATGTAGATTCTGGGGATCAAATTCACTTTCTCATGCTTGTGTGGCAAGTATTTTACCTACTGAGCCATCTCAAAAACAGACTTATTGATCCTCATATCTTCAGGGCTCAGTGTAGAAAGTGGCACACAGTGTACCCTTCACTGATGGCTGTAAAAGCAACTTTTATTCCCCTGAATTAAGTTTCAGAGGCTTGCTGCCTCAGTTGGCTAACATAGTCCTAGTCCTGGATCTTATCTAGGCCTAGAATGTTTTCAGTCTCTGAGACTTACTATTGAATGAGCTCACGCTTTCACGTTCTTTCTGTCCTCTGACTGGCTAGATCAACTCACATTTTTGGCTCAAATCTCTTCTTAAAGATGACTGATTCAATCCAGGCCCCCTCTCTGCCTCTGCCTCTGCCTCTGCCTCTGCCTCTGCCTCTGCCTCTGCCTCTGCCTCTGCCTCTGCCTCTG
>JADRCH010000408.1:20340-60424 GCA_019843965.1 Rhynchomys soricoides | reverse complement strand
GATATAGATATAGATATAGATATAGATATAGATATAGATATAGATATAGATATAGATATAGATATATATGTTTCTGCACATCTCCTTACAAACTAATAATCGCGTTCCCCTTTGGAACACTAATCAAAACCACAGATGACCTCATAGGAAATATGAGGATGGCGGCAGAAAATTTCCTCTTCAGTCTGCACACTCTCAGTTGCCTGCAGAAGGTCTGAGGACCGTAGAGATCACTTTTAATGTTATCACATCTACAATTTAAGAACTATCAGCCACACCTTTATTTCTTTTATTTAAATTGCTGTCAGGCATCGGGGTGGAGTCAAAATTCACTTGTAGCACTCTCTAAGTGGACTGTGCTATGTTATATTCTTATCTTGGTAAATTACCAGCATTTAAAAACTCAACAGATAAAAGAAATGCTCCCAGAATGGCCAACATCTGCAAAAGCAATGGGAACCAGCTGGCAACTGTCAAAAGCGCTTTTATCAGAACTAAAAACTAATCAATTATAGTAATCACAGGAGGATTTGTGAGAAAATTGCTAAGTCTCATAAACAGTGGGATTTGTGGCACTTTGGACTGGCCAGTCTTCATCCCTACTCTCCAAGCTCTGGAATACCCTTGAAAACTATCAGCCTTAAAGGCACAGAAGGTGAGTGTATTGGTTAGTTTTGTATGTCAACTTGTTACAATCTAGAATCATCAGAGGAGATGCCTCAGTTGAGGAAATGCCTCCCTGAGATCCAACTGTAAGGCATTTTCTCCATTAGTGATCAATAGGGGAGGCCCAGTCCATTGAGGATGGTGCCATATCTAGGCTGGTGGTCCTGGGTTCTATAAGAAAGCAAGCCCAGCAAGTCATAAGGAGCAAGCTAGTAAGCAGCACCCTTCCATAGTCTCTGAATCAGCTCCTGCCTTCAGGTTCCAGCCCTGCTTTAGTTCTTATCCTGAAATCTTTTGGTGATGAACAGCAATGTGGAAGTTTAAGCTGGATAAGCCCTTTCCTCCACAACTTGGTTTTTGGTCATGATGTTTCTTCACAGCAATAGAAACCCTAACTAAGATGATGAAACAATCATCGTTGGCCAGGGTGTGCATTCACACTGGGTTCTGAGCTTGCTTTGATGCTCTGAATTTGACTTCTTAATTTTTTTAATGGCATGATCTTAAAGAGTTTCTTGGAAAAAGATGCTTGGTGGGGCAATGATCCATAGACATGTGCACAGGAGAGTACAGCTTGCTCAAATGCCCAACAAAGAGCCTGGTATTCCAGAAATACATCCATGTGGGAAACCTTTAATGGGCCTATGCTTGTATTTTTTTTTATAACCCATGAATCTGCCAACTATCTGCTCCAGAAGTAAAGACATGCAGGGGAAGAAGAGGGAGGGTCACACACAATTCTCTTTTCTGTCTTCAGTCAGACAAAGGCAGAACCTTGGTGCAATGGGCATGCTGGTAGAAATCAAATGAAGAAGGTTAGATTAACTTTCAAAGATTTACTATGTATGAGTATTTTGCTTTCGTGTATGTGTGTGTATAGACTACACACATGCCTGGTTCCTCTGAAGGTCAGAAGAGGGCACTAGAATTCTTGAAAATGGAGTTATGAATGGTTGTGAGTCAAAATGTGTATGTTGGGAGTGGAACCCAGGTCCTTTGCAAGAGCAGCAAGGGCTTTTAACTGCTGAATGACTCTCCAGACCCTGCTGGATTAATTGTAATGTGGTATTTCCATTGTTCTGTTAGGAACAATTTTTTTTGCCTTTATAATTATGAGTGCAAACTGCTTAAATTTAGATATTTCCATATGCATGTTGAACTTTGTTATATCTCTTTGAATATGTCATTATATGAAATGAATATAAATTATAACATCAATAATAATTTAAATTGCAAATTTTTCTTAAATGCCATTACATAGCATATTAAAACATCATGCTAAGCAGGGTCTTTCGGCATGCCTGCAATCCCAGCACTTGGGAGTCTGAGATAGTATGGTTGCAAGTTCAAGACCAGCCTGGGACACCCAGTGAGATCCTGTGTCAAGAGAAAAATAATCAGAGACACCATGTTAAAACCAATGGAGAACCATAAACATGAGAACACTGTATAATTTAGAACTCGATCACGATAGTAGTTTTTCTTATTGTGTGAAGGTGTCTTTCATTTTTGCCCACAGATTATTGGGATACTGTGATAACAGACTGACCATGTGTCTCCATCTTGAGTAGGCAGGAGTCTGAGTCTCAATGAAGCTCTTACAATGGAAATGCCACATTCTTTGTGTCATACTGCAGATGTCACTTGCATGCTGAATACTCAATGTTTCTAGTTTTTACTAGGTCACATGTTCATATGTACATATGCACATATACTAGGTCATATGTGCATTTCTGAAGACCCACATCTGAACCATCTGCCTCTGGTTCCCAAAAGACCTGGCATAAGGGCCTATGCACAATAAAGGCACGCTTTGTTGATTTTTATTCTCCAACATAAATGCAAAATGCCCAGAGAGGTTATCATCCTTGCCATCTTGCCTCCATGTGTGGTATGGCATGCATTGCAGAGGAGGGCATTGAGCCACTATGATGTGTTCTATAGCTTCTGAAAATTCTGCAGAGCAATGTCGACTTCATCTTGGTAGACAGTCCTCAGCTTTTCTCTGATGCTTTGAGGCTTCCTTGGTGTTGTAGGGCTAACTAAGGGTCAAGGTTCACACTAATTAACAATTATGTAGTCCTAACTGGTGGAGTTAGGACCTGTGCCTGGCTAGTCCATGTGGTTTCTTCTCATTCACAGAAGACAGAATAAAGAGAAAGCATCAGGCCCAATTGTTCCTTCCTGTCTTCTTGTTCTGATCCCATTCAATTGGACTTAAAGCTGGGATGCTGTAAACCATAGAAATGGGTGAATGACAGAGTAAAAGATGGGGAGTAGCCACATCCTCAAAGTCCTGGGGCCCCAGCTTTCCCTACAGCAATCTGCTGCTGAAGTTCCTCTGTGTAAACTGAATAGACTTCTGCTGTCTTCAGCCAGCATGCTTGACCTGTCTTGCATGGCAGTCTTGCAGAACCCACCGCCAACCACCAGGCTTTCCATGGAGGTCCCCTCTTCAGTCTCTAAAGCTCTGGTCTTACTTTCATGTTCCAGAAACACGCTTCTCACCATGTACCTTCCACTTCTTAAAGACGCCTTGATATGATCACCCTGGGAGAGAGATTATATTCTTTACTTGTCAATCAGACAATAGACTTTAAAGGCTTACATTTTCTCCAGAACCCCATGCTTGGGGAAGGGAGAGCTGAAGCCCCAGTGCCAGCCAGAGGAGAAACTTGCTTACCAAGAAGAGATTTTACAACTGTGACAACATACCAGATCTCCTTCAAGGACAGAAGAGAGCCTAGATAGGTCAGTGATGGACAGGATCATACCTTGGCCAGGACTGTTTATTGTGCATATCTCCTGCCTTCTAGTCACCCCTAAGCCTATCAATCCCCCCAAACCAGTGAACCTTATTGTTTGTGTTTCTTGCCTGTGTGGTCATTTTGAATAAATCTCCTTTCTCTGCTTCCCATTCTTTCTTGGGTTTTTATTGGCATACAGGAGATAGTGGCTCAGTCTTGCTAGCCAGGCTTGGTTCCTATTGACTTTGGGAACATGGTGGGCACTCTTTTTTCCTCTGTTCCACATTAACCCACAAACAGCAACTGTTGAATTGAAGCTTCTGGCTTTCTCCAGGACACAGAGGGGTAATTTAGGGACCAGCTCCCAGCATCCCTCTAGACAGAGAGTTCTATCTCTCCTCAGACAGTATATTCATCTCAAGGCCTTCCTCCTTATGGTCCCCCTGTGGACCAAGTTTGGAAAGAAGATGGTTCCCTGAGGCTAGGAGGGCTCTAAAATGTTAATGGCCCTTTATGAAACTTTTAGTTCCTCATTAACACTGGATCTAGCTGATACTGGAAGCCTGAGAATGTAATTACTTCAGAAACAAGTTGGTCATCAGAATCTTCCAGAAGCAGCCCCAGTGTTTTGTTTCTCTCTAAGAGTGAGAAAATCCTGTCCCATGCTAATGACAAGGCTTGATTGGCTTCAGGTGTTCCTGAGACTGATTCTCTTTGGCACATCAAAGCCTGACCTCATCCTACAGCGGAAGAGAGACAAAAATCACACCCAGAGAGCAAGATTGCACCCAGGAAATTCCTTTATTCTTTCTTTCCCATTCAAAGAAATTTAGTGGCAAAAAGCAAATATGTTTTATAGGTGATCCCATGGAAGATGCAAGGGTTTTGAAAATTCAAAAAAATCAAATCAAAACAAAACACAAAGCTTCTGTTCTGTTGAGTAGGAGCACAGCTTCCTCTACTGTGGATGAGCATCCTGAGATGGAACTCACTTTGGTAACTAGATAGATAGTCAATGGTTTCAAATATATCTTTTGTTTGTTTGTTTGTTGTGTTCTTGTTACTATCGTTGCAATGAGATCCCTTTATGTAGACCCTTTATGAAGTTCATGTAGGCTGGCCTGTAACTTACTTGATCCTCTTAACTCAGCTTCTAGAATAACAAATAAAAGTCACCATACCCACCTCTGTCTCTTAATGTGTGGTTAATATAATGGCTGTATTTCTCAGTACCCTGCTGATGAAAATGAGTTTCAAGTCTACAATTACCTCCAGGACATTGCCTTACACATCCATCCTATTGGATCAATAAAGTAAAACTTTCGTAGACCCGCAAAGAAATCTCTGATGGTCAAAAGAGGTGTGGTAGTTTGAATATGCATGGCCAAGGGAGTGGCACTATTAGGAGGTGCAGCCTTGTTGGAATGGGTGTGCATGCACCCGAGTGCACGAGCGCGCGCACACACACAAAATATATAAAGAAGATACTAAGACAGGTGGATGATAAACATCTGTGGTGGGAGGAGCAGATGTTGGAGGGTGAATCTATAAATGACTGACGCAAGGGCTCACAATTAGTATGTGGCAAAATAATTAAGAGAATGAATTTGAAGCATCTCATAAAATACAATGTAAGAAAGCATGGATGTGTCAAACTGGGTAGCTTCAGCAAAATATCACAACAAATGCTACAACATCCCCTCCTGCCTTAGACTTCCAAGGGCTAGGATGGCAAGTATGAGCCACTGATGATGATGATGATGATGATGATGATAATAATAATAATAATAATAATAATAATAATAATAAATAATAATAATAATGTTTATAGAAGATTATGTACTGGCCACTATTTAGTGATCATTGTTTCATTAACTATATGATTTAGTTAAAATTGGAGTTAGAGAAGTTATTTATGTTGTTCTCTTAGCCTTCTTCTCTGTGCCTAGGGCACAGCAGCTATTTTGGCCCCATGAAGCAACAAAGAGGAGCAAAAGACCCAGAGAGTTTAATGGAATCTGATCTTCAGGACACAGGACAGACTGTATTCTCCCCAGACCTCTCAGTGACCAAGGCCAATACATCTACCCTGCTTGTTTTAGTGACCATGTCTGTTACAGACAGACACATTTCTAACTAAGGAAGGTAGGCTAATAAGACAACCTCCTAAAGGCTCAATAAATCTCAGGACCTTGAGACACTCAGAAAACCTGAACAAGCTAGGGAGGAGAGAAGGCAGACATTGGTAGCTGATTCTGTGTCTCTGCACACGTGCAAGTGAGGTCTCTGATCACCTTACTATCAACCATAGACAATATCTAATGCAAAGGAAGATGTGAATTGCATCCCTTTCCTGCTAGAAATCAAAGTTAGCTTAAATGTATTTACATCTAAATCCTATATCTTTCTCCCCTAAATTTAAAACTTTAAAAATTCAGATGTGTTTTTGATAGCAAAACAAACCAACAAGCAAACAAACAAAAAACAAACAAAACACACAGCCTGTTGCTGTCCTGTGGTGGATGACTACATTTTCTTGGATTTTCACCCTTTTTAATTCATCCCTGTGAGCTCCTTCTCCATTTGAGACCTACTGTAAAGAAATAGATGTGAGAAGAGTACCTTGTTATCTTCAGTATTAAAAATAATAATCATGTGTGGCCTCTGTCAGCCAGAAATGCAGTGCACCCAGGGGTTCTTCATTCTTGATATCAACTGCTGTCATCTCTGCATTTTAACCCTTCAAAGAGTTCTGCTAATTGTTTTCTCTGGTGTTGAAAGGAAATAGTTTCTACTCTGAGTCTGCATTATGATTTTAATAGTGTGAGACACCGGGCAGACAGGGAGGCTTGACTGGGTCACATTTTCAATGGCCCAGTCACTACCAGTAAATAAGCACTTGCTGTTGAGGGTTACAGATTCATACATCTGGGCTGGCTGAGGGTCAGGTGTGGTGTTCAAAGAACAAGGAGAATGCCTGTTAATGCAAAGTCTCAGTCCCTACTGGCACTATTACACCCAAGACATACAAACATATTGGCTGGTCAATTCATATGCTCTTTCCCTGGAGGAAACCACTTTGCAGCTCCCTCCACTCCATAGTTGCCTGTAGTCCTTTGCGGAGGGATGAGGCCTCATGAGCTTTTCCTCACCCATGTGCCATGCCTATTGGTGTTGTCCGGCTTCAGCTCAGGTTTAGGCAGTCATGTTGGTCAGCCTTTATGGGTCAAACTTCTGAAATCACCAAGAGACACAATTTCACAGCCAACTCCCTGACCTTTGGCTGTTAACAATCTTCCCATCCCATCTTCCCACAATGATCCCTGAGCCATATATATGAAAGTGCTTTGTAGATGTATCCACTGGGACAGGGCTTCACAACTCTGAATTTGGATTGGCTTTCGTTTTCTATCAGTTACAAAGAGAAGATGCTTTGATAAGGATGATGTACAATAGTCAGCCCTGAAAACACACATACATGTAATATTATACAGACTGAACAGGATCTCTCTCTCTCTCTCTCTCTCTCTCTTTCTCTCTCTCTGTCGTGTGTGTGTGTGTGTGTGTGTGTGTATTTGTATAAACAATTATTGAAAAAGAAAGTCATGAATTTGAAGACAGCATGGAGCGTTGTTATATTGGAGAACTTGGAGGAAAGAATGTATAAACTATGTAACTATATTGCAATCTCAAAATGAAAAGAAAAATTTTACAATGATATAATTAAGAGCCTCCTCTTAAAAACAAAAATACACAGTTCTCAGTGGAATAGTCCCGAAGCAGCTGTGGACAACTGGATCTGTCATTCATGATGCTGGGTACAGTGAAGACAGACAGGTATTGGATTCTGAGTCTAGAGGAGACACAGGTCACTTGTCCACCACTGCCAAGTACCACCATCTGTGAGTTTCTACTAACTCAAAAAAAAAAAAAAAAAACAAAACAAAAAACTCCTGTTCTAATCTCAGAGGGCATAAGGAGATGTTTATTCAGAGCTGTCTGAATGTTTGACAGTTTTGCCTTACCACAGCAAACTACCTGAGATACTCAACATGAGTAGTGAAAAGATTTATTTTGACTGAAAATCATTTTAGTGTTTGAGAACTTCATGCATCCATACAACGTATTTTGAGCAAACCCATTTCCCCATTCTCTCTCTCCTCCAAGTACTCCTTATCACTCCACCTCAACTTCATGAACTCTCTCTCTCTCTCTCTCTCTCTCTCTCTCTCTCTCTCTCTCACACACACACACACACACACACACACACACACCCATGGAGTTCACTTAATGCTGCCTGTATGTGCATAGGTATAGGGCCTTCTCCTGCAGTGTGGGCAGCCTCTCAAGGGTCACATTCCTGAAGGAAACTGACCCTCCCTCCCTCCGCAGCAGTCAATTGCCAGTAGCTCCTCAACTAGGACTGGGACTGATGAACCAGCCTGACTCCATCTTAAAACTAAAAGACATCTGGTAACAAGGTTAAAAATAAATCTATTGTTTTCCGTAAAACTTGAATTTGACCCGTCTTGACCCACGTTCTAGAATTTGACAGGTTCCACACCTTATACCCTGATAAGATAATATGTTCTGCCAAACAATTTTGAGAGGTTCTGCCAAGTTACTATGTAACAAAAACCCCTTGGAAAATCCCGAGCCTTGCAGTGGGGGTGGGGTGGGGGAGGGGACTATATAAGCCCTGCTCTTTCCTACTTTCAATGTTATTTTCTAAATCCCCGCTTGAAAGAGATAGCCCTGTCTGATCGAAAATAAAGCTTGCATAATTTGACCTAAGAATTGGGGATTCTCATTCTGGGGGGATTAGCAGGATCTCATCATACTACTCTTCTCTGTCAGTGTGGTAACACTAGACAGCTCTGGAGTCAGAGGCACTGACCCTTCTAGAGCTAAGGTTTCAGCCCGGAGCACACTACCTATAAGTAGTTGGGGCATCACCACCTGAAAGAGAAGAATCACATTATGAGAACAACATATGAGTGGCACCAGCCATCCTACTTCTTCAAATCCTACATGACTACAATTTGCCCAGGGCCAGATGTCTGCAACATCACAGTTAAAAGCCTTGGTAGACAATAACTCTGAACCATGACTCACTGTCTATAAATTCATCAAGAAGAAAACAGCATCCCCCTCCACACACTGAACATGAGAGTAAAGTCCCCACACAACCCCCTCTGCTCTTCTCACAGACTCCCATTCCACCCACAAGCATGGTGGTGCAACACAATGATGCTATCTGCTCTTGCATTTTCTTAATTTCTATCTGAAGAGAAAATTGTATGGGTTATTTTATCAGAAGGTATTTGAAAGGAGTTTGGATGTTTGGATGTAATGCGATATGAGGGAACTATCATTATACAGAGAAGCCCTGTCTCAAAACAAAACAAAATAACGCACATACCTAGCCTCCCAAGAGAATAAATATGAGAAATCCATTTTTGAGACAGTCTCATATAGCCCTAAACTCACTGTGTAGCCAAAGACAACCTTGAACTCTTGGTCATCCTGCTCCCAAGTCCCAAGTACTATAATTATTGGTGTGAAACACCACTCTAGGTGCTGTCAGTCCTGAGGCCTCAAACACAGGGTTCATTGATGTTAATCGATCATTTTTTACCCCCAACTTCAGCCCAACCCTAGAAGTTCCCATATGGCTCTTAAAATACTTGATATTCTGATTGATACTCAATTAACATTCAAGGCCAAATTCAGTTGGACCCAAATTTTCTACAACAGTAATTAAAATAGAAATAGTCAGCCATACACTAACAATGTAGCAATGGAATGAAGCCTGGATTTATCTCTCTGAGATGTCTCATAGTGCCCTTGGTGCCTATTAGGTAAACACAACAGAATGACTCCCTTGTATCTCTGAATGACTCCAAAAGTCTTTGCTCTGTATTTTACTAGATAGATAGACCTAAAACCCACCTTTATGTGGGGAAGGGAGTGGAATAAGGATGTTCGCATGTTTGCCTCTTTTTGTGCACAACAGAAGAGGTACAAATACAACTTCTTACTATCATTAATAATGGGGGAATCTCTTTGCAAGAGTTCTGGAGGCCACCAAGAGTCAAAGTCCAACCCTACACAAAGCAAGTAGATGTGTAGGAGAAGGCTCCAGATGCATGTCTTTACTGATGAAGAATGGTCTCCACTTAGGAATGAGCTCAGACTTGGTTCCCTATGGCAGCTGGGCAGATGCACTGTTCACTTCACACTTGGCACAATTATCCACACACCCAGAGCAACCAGATCCTATGGGCTGCTGTGGTGGTCTTCCACATTGACATACCCATGTATATTTTACTAAATATTATTTGTGAAAAAGCATATTGAAGGGCCAATGTCTTATGGGGAGTGGTCAAAAGGGGTCTCTCCAATCATAAATTAATTGTCTGTCAGAACTTTGGAACATCCCAGAATCCTCCAGTATTGCACTCAGGTCAACTCATGTCACACAAAAGTGAGGAGAGAGGACGCCCTTCAGGTGCCTCTTGGTTATGTCTCCTGTCTGTCGAACCGGTGACAATGCCCTATATAAAGAGTCCCCACATACCATTCTTGCTACTTTTGTTCTACAATGCAGCTACTCACAACCAGACTTCCCATGTCTTCCTTTAAATATACACTGTGACAAAGTCACTCTCAGCTTAGAACCTTCCAGAACCTCTGACTATTGCTACTAGTAAGTTCAAACTTTCTTAACAGTCTTGGGAAGCCCTGTATAATTGTATACATTCCATTTTGTATAAAACTTCCCAACAAGTCTTATGTATAAGCCCCACTGACCTCTTCTCCATTTTGAAGTGTGACTGGCATAGAACCTGAAGCCCCCCTCCCCAGGAGTTTTTAATCTTATATCCTCTATGCTTTGCAAGATTTTGCCCAAAAGCTACATTTACAAACTGCAGATGTTTTCAGAACATAAGTTGACATTATTATTATTGAGTCATAAGGCTAACTTATCTAATGATATAATGAACAATGCTTTCATAGCATAGAATAAAACCTTGTGAGAATTTGTCTTCCATAGCTCTATTCATCCCTCTGTCAAGCAATCTTCCTGTTCTCTGAGGCATTTACTACCCCTGGAGAACTCCCTGAGGGCTTATATGCTGTCAGCAAAAAAGGGCCAACTGGTCAACCCATTGTTTGCCTTTGTATACAAAGACTTCTGAAGTTTCAGACATGGAAAAACCTGGAGAATCTCTCCATCTCATACATACACCAGGTAGACTGAAGATGGAAGAAACTGAGCAAGAGGAAAGATGCTGTTAGTCAAATGACTGTCATGTAAGCAATGAGAACTAGCGTTCAATTCCCAGAACCCACCTAAGATGCCACCTTTGGTGGCATTTGCAATGTCAGTTCTGGGAAAATGAATACAGAAGAGTCCTCATGGGGACTTATGGGTCAGCCAGACTAGTCTATTTGGCGAGTTCTTTGCTAGTGAGAGACACTGTCTCAAAAAGCAAGCTGGAGGACCAGTGATGTGGCTCAGTGGGTAAAGCTGCCAATACTAGTGACCTGAGTCCAATTTCTGGAATTTACACAGTAGAAAAAGAGAACCAGCTCTCACAAGTTGTCCTTTGACCTCTACATGTACATCATGGAGCATATGCATCTACCCATTTACCCACAAAATAATAAATAAATGTAAAAGTTTTTTTAAAGGAGAAATTGATACTCACATATGTTTGCACCCACATATGTGTGGATTAGTAAATAAATAAATAAATAAATAACACCCATGAGTTACTGTTCGTTCTAGAACACATTGTCCTCCAGACCTCACCCAGGGCAATGGTAACTTAAATATCATGGACTCTGCTCAAACAAAGCCACAATCTGTTTTCTCATTGGTCCCTTCAACCATGCTAGTAGATCATGCTAATAGCCCTGATGTGCCTGTGTGGTGTCTGAAATCAATACTCTGCAAATTGGAAGTGCCTTCCCCATCCCCCAAACCCAGCTTCAAGTCTCTGCTTTGCTCTCCCAGCCTGCTTAACTGAGAGGAGCCACTCTGGGCCCTGAGACTCCTGGTGAACAAAATTGACTGTTTTCTGAGAACTAAAGTCCTCCACTGCTCTCGAAGGCCATTCATCTTCATTTCAGTGTTCCTTTTCCACACAGCTGAAGCCCTAACAAGTCAGCAGTCTTTTAGTTCCAAGGGACCAGAATGTAAAGCAGGGGCTGAAGCCATAAATGGAGAGAGGCAGATCCTCTCTCTACATCCTCCCTTCTTTGAGCTCTCTATTCCTCCCTCTGTCTTCCAATTCCTTCCTGCTTTCCATCCATGCCTCCTTCTATTCCTCCAACTCTTCCTCTTTCCACTCTTCCACTCCTCTACTCGTCTCTCTATCTGTCCATCCATCTATCTTCTCCTTTTATGTCCTTCTGGGAAGCCTTTTCCATAATGAAGGAAAGGTGATATGTAAAAGCCCAACAACCCAGCAAAGTCCTGGGATGATGCTAAATGAAACACATGGGCAAGTGGACACTGGTACAGAGGTCCTGATGAGCAGAGAAATGTCCACTG
Organism: Rhynchomys soricoides; assembly: GCA_019843965.1. Classification (NCBI taxonomy): domain Eukaryota; kingdom Metazoa; phylum Chordata; class Mammalia; order Rodentia; family Muridae; genus Rhynchomys; species Rhynchomys soricoides. The sequence goes on along the minus strand of JADRCH010000408.1, from coordinate 48,448 downwards.
TGTGCTGCCTACTCATATTGACCTTGTTCAATTCCAATCACAGCTAATAGCTTGAGAAAGAGTGATAGAATTTTTTTAAACAATTTGTGTGTGTCTGTGTGCGTGTGCGTGTGCGTGTGTGTGTGTGTGTGTGTGCTCACATGTGCAGGCCAGAGGACAATTTCTGCAGTTAGTTCTTTCCTTTCATTATGTGGATTCTAAGGATCAAATCATCAGGCTTGGAGGCAAGCTCCTTTACCCATGGATCCCTCTCAGCAGCCCAAGCAAAACTTTTCGGAGAAAAAGTAGTCTGATGTGGAAAAAGCATAGAGAATGAGTATTGGCCATTTTAAAATAATAATAATAATAATAATAATAATAATAATAATAATAATAATAACAAAGTGTGTTGTTTTAACAGGGGTGTGATTGTACCTCACTGCAGTTTAATTTACATTTAAATAAGGACATGACTTATCCACTTGCCAGGAATCAATTTCACACCATCAGATGTTTATGATCTGAGTTACAAATGATGCCCTTTAACCTGGAACTCAACACTGAAACCATGGGGCAATTCAACCTGGTGTGGCAGATGAAAGATGAGTAGATTTTCAGCAGGACAGAAATGAGTATCTGTCTGAGTCCTCCTAATTATCATTTCAGATTAGTGGCTGCTGGCTCCTGAGGACCTGAGGGTCCAACACCTGCAACTGACAGCTGATGCACACAGCACTAATGCCAGCAGGGCTTCCTAATAGAGACAATCACCCTCCTTGCTCAGACGGAAACACTGCATGGCAGAGGGATGGACCACAAAGGTGGAGGTTCCTGTCCTTCTTGTGTCTGACTGGCTGGGCCATGAATGCTGATTTCTTTCTAGACTCTAGAATGAAAAAGAATGTGATGAGGAAAGGTCTTCCACTCCACAGAGTATGGGGTGGTACTGCAGAAGGTCCTCAAGGTTGCTATGCAACCTTGCTATGCAAATCAGATATCTAACATGGCTATGAGGGTAGATGTGTCAAGCAGACTGTGGTGAGCTATGTTGTCACTGAGAGGTTTGGTACCCAAAGTTGGGTTCTGGTGATGCCCATGGTTCACTGTGTAATGTTAGCAAGATCTGTCTATGCAAGAAGGAGGAAACCCACCTACTTAAGAGGAGTTAAAAAAGTGTTAGCCAGGTAATGCAAATGTGTGCAATGTTTGTTGCAGCCACAGAGGGAATGGTTCTATCTCCAATGCTACCAGGGAAAACCACCTTCTACTTCCCTTCCTCCTCCTCCTCCTCCTCCTCCTCCTCCTCCTTCTTTCTTCCTCTTCCTTCTCTTCCTCCTCCTTTTCCTCCTCACACTCCTTATACTCCTCCTTTTTCTCCTCCTTCTTCCTTCTCCTCCTCCCTTTTTCTTCTCTCCCTCCTGTGAGCTCATTTCCTTCTTTTCTCCATCAACTTTCCTGTCACTTCTTCCACCTCTTCTTCCTCTTCCTCCTTTCTTGACCTCTTTCTCACTTCCTCCTTCCTTGTCTTCATCTTTTAGTGACATTCTGGAAATATTAACCACAAACAAAATTCCTCAAGAGTCAAATACTTGAGGGTTAAGTACAAACCTACCAAACACCTTAGCAGACACAGCTAAGTTGTGCACTCCTGGCATACATTTGAAGATGCTGTCACACACAGGGAGGCAAGCATTAACATCATGACCCCAGAGTCATCACACCTGCTGCCCCATCCCTCTGTTACCCTGAGGGCTGACTGTGTGTAGGGGACTTTGAGTGCCTTCGCTCTTCCACAGCAGTATCATCTGCTCTGAGCAGATGTGGAAATGTGGGCCCAGAAGAATGTAGGAATTTGACCAAGATCATATAACCAGAGAATATGCAAGCCAGGCATTACCTTAGGTCTAGCTATTCCAGAGCAGAGATAGAATGTCAATTTTCTCATTATCTCTCTGGTTCACCTATCTCTTCCCCTCTCTGCCTGTGGAGAGACAAAGGCCAAAATGGAAATGCCCAGATGTCTACAGCCTGGCCAGAGATTGACAGACATCACCTCAGGCATCACATTAGCTGCCTGCCTGACTTCCCTTTACCATGAGTGTATGGAAACAGCCAACAGTAGAACAGATCTGAACCAAGGCGGATCATTCTGGCTACAATCCTGATTAAGCAACATTGAGTCAAGCTGCAGTTTCCCCTACAGATGGTGTGGTTTGGGCATGTGTGCCTCTATTAGGATACTCAGAAATACCATTCAGTTAAGTGTTGAAAACTGGATCCAAACATTCCCTACAACAGGATGGCTAGGACACTCCCTCTTGTGCATCCCGGTGGCAGATCCCAAGTTGGTGTGGACCACACAAAGTTTATCTGCTCTTCCTAGTGAGATTCTGGGTGGTCAGAGTAGGAAAGACTGAAGTTCAAACTATGCTTCAGCCATGATGCCACCTTGAGAAAGTTAATATTCTATTGTGTATGTTTGCTGTTGCTTTGAATGATTTATCTTATTACAAGGTTGGTCCTTCTTGATATTCCTTTCCAAAGATTACATGTATAATATAGTCAGATGACAAGTCAAAGCACCAAAGGAAGAAGCCATCCTCCTTTGGGCATACCTGAGCCCTCAGCTGTGCAGCAGTTACAGAGATGCTCAATAGCATTTTCTCACAGCATAGCTACTTATGCAGACACACTTGTTCTCACGAAGCATATCTAATTGAATTGTACATCCTCAGTGCCGACCTTGAACCTCCACATTGTTTTCTTGCTTGCTTTGTTTTTCACCTCCCAGAGCCATTCAAATCTAAGCTCCGATGCTCTGATGTGTGAGACATCACATGTAGACTCTGCCACTTGTAACAGTGACCTATGACCCCAAGTGACCTGCACTTTACTTTAATTTTTGAGAAATATATTTTTCTGGATGTTCCACATTAGTAAGAAGAAAACCCTTGGTTGCTCACCATAAGGAGCTGGTTGCAGGGCAGGGGGAAATTAAGCCTGAACTGAGCTAGATGTTTCTTCCACAGTAGCTAACATTTGCAGTGCTGGAAGGTCCAAAGTGGGTTGCTGCAGGAGAAAGGTCATCAACAGCCTTAGCCAGAGAGCTGCAGTAATGACTTTTCAGGTGTGATGTGCCCACTGATGTAATAGTAGTGTGACCATTATTGGGAAGTCTTAGCTACTTTTTCCTATCACTAAGATAAAATTCACCAACAAAAAAAGATGTTTAAAGGAGAAAGGGTTTCTTGTACCTTAGAATTTGGGAGTAGAGACCATAATGGCAGTGAACACCTGTTAGCAGAAGCATGAGGTCACTGCATTCACAGGAAGAGAAAGAGATAAACGTTGGTGCTCAGCTTGCTTTCTCCTTTCTATGCATTGTGGAAAATGGCACCACCCAGATTTAGGATACGTCTTTCCATCTCAATTGAACCAACCAAGGTAATACTTCACAGGCTTGGTCTCTATCTATCTATCTATCTATCTATCTATCTATCTATCTACCTCTATCTCTATCTGTGTGTGTGTGTGTCTGTGTCTGTGTGTGTGTGTGTGTGTCTGTGTCTGTGTGTATTCCTTTAAAGGCTTCTTCTAGATAATTCGAGAGCATGTCAAGTTGACATTTTGCTTGGATTTGGTGCTTGCACTGCTGGAGGGATTTCACATCGGCTACTATAATATACTACATATCTGGCCTAACTGTTGTTTGTCCATGTTGGAACTAGAACCTGGTTTGCTTGGATGAGCAGCCAATGTTCTTAATCACAAAATCATGTCTCCAGCATCTTTGGTGGGATTTTGAAACCACCATTTAGAAGTCCTTTGTGCAATGGCATCCCCAGGAAACCATTCTCATCTATCAGACATACATGAAACACCTCTTGTCAAACCAGAAACTAGTAGCTTAGTGTAGCATCATATATGGTTATAAAATAATAAGTATTAACTATAAACATCTGCATAGCACAACTGGAAATGAGCTTTGCAATGGGAATCTAAGAGTGTTGCCATGAGTATCACAGTACAGTGAACATTGACTAAGTTCAAGGTGTTGAGGCAGGGAGAGGATTTAAAGACAAAACAGTAGGAATACATCTGGTACTTCAAAACATTAATCACTGGGGGTGATAATCAGTAGCAAGAATTACATTTGTCTGATGTTGAACAATATTGTTAAACAGACATCCCAGTAGAAGCAATTTTGGTATGAGGTGGTTGTTCTAGTTGCTTTCTGTGGCTGTGGTAAACTCCATGACCAAAAACAACCTGAGGAGAAAAGAGTTCATTTGGCTAACAGGTTATGCTCCTTCACTGAAGGGACTCAAGGCAGGGGCCTGGAGGCAGGAGCTGAAACAGATGCACAGAGGAATATGGCTTACTGGTTTGTTCTTCCTGGCTTGTGCAGGCTGATATTTTATACACCCAGGACTGCCTGCCTAGGTGTAGCACCACCCACATCCATCAAGAAAGTTCCCCCACAGACCTGCTTAAGGCCAATCTGAGGGAGACAAATTTTCAGTTGAGGTTTCTGTTCCCAGGTAGGTGTGTTTTTGTCATGTTGATAAGAACTATATGACAATGAACGTGGCCTGTGTAGGAAGCTGATGACCACAACAGTACTCAGGGGGGATTATCAACAAGCAAGTATATATGAGAATTCTTTTCCAATCAGCTCCTAGCTTGATTGACTTTGTTTTGATTGGATTGACAAACATGACTCCATTTTGATTCTGATGACAAGGTTCCCATTTCCTTTACAAGAGCATAGAATCTACTGGCTCTTGCCTCAAGAGGAGAAAGGGCAGAAAAGGTAACCAAGAGTCATGAGGCAGGCAACATTGCCTTCCATCTCAAGCTTCCTCTTGGCAAAAGAGATTTCTGTTCTGCTTGCTTGTATTATCTTCTCTGCGTGATTAGCCAGCTTATTACACCTTTAACATCTGTATAAGTTAGGATTCTCTAGAGATGGAAAGAAATCAATGGAATATATAGAATTTCAATCATCAAAGGGTTCATAACCAGTTGTTTTACACAATAGTAGATCAAATAGACCAAGAAGTGAAGTAGCCACTGAGCCCAGGAATGTGAAAGACTCACAGTGCATGACAGAATGAGGCCACATTGAATAATACAGTCTTAGCCCAACAGTAAAGGCACAGAAACTTCCTAGAGTCTCTATGTTATGAGTGTTCTGAGTCCATGCAGAAGGCTAAAGATGCTGGAGTCTGATGTTGACAGATGACGGTGACAGTGATAGGTGAGCTTCTTTCAGAAGAGAATCTCCATAGTACATCCATCTGGGCATATGCTGACTCTTCCATTGCCTTCTTTTATTCTACTCAATGCCAAGGATACTGAATGGTGCTAACAGTACTGAGGGTGGATCTGTCCCACTTGGTTGCTGTTCCACACATCTGTTGTTGTCTTAGAGTCTCTATGGCTCTGATGATACACCATGACCAAAAGGCAAGTTGGAGAAGAAAGGGTTTATCCAACTTATACTTCCAGACTGCTTTTCATCGCTGAAGGAAATCAGGATGGGAACTCTGCCAGGAAGGAAACCTGGATGCAGGAACTGTTGCAGAGGCCATGGATAGTGTTTACTTAGTGGTTTTCTCATTATGGTTCACTCAGCTTGCCTTCTTATCCCAGGACTACCAGCCTAGGGATGACACCTCCCACAATGTGCTGACCCCTCTTCTCATGGATCACTAATTTAGAAAATGTCTTATAGCTAGATCTTATGGAAGGATTTTGTTTAACTGAGGCTCCTTCTTCTCTGATGACTCTAGTTTGTGTCCAGTTGACAGAGAAAACTAGCCAGTACAGTCCTCTTTGGAAATGTCTTGACAGACATGTCCAGAGATGAGATTTACTAGACATCTATCAACCCAATAAACTTGACCATTAAAATTAACTCTAACACATCTGACTTCTCCAGGTGTTTTAGTCAGGATTTCTATTCCTGTACAAAACATCATAACCAGGAAGGAAGTTGGGGAGGACAGGGTTTATTCAGCTAATAATTCCACATTGCTGTTCATTGTTGGAACAATCCTGGTGCCCTGGAAAGAAGCCCCACTTTGTCTGTCCCAGACTCTGAGGCTCTGAGTGGGACAGGAGACACGCAGGAAGTGACCGCGTGTCTTCCCACACAGTCCGATGGGCAGGTAGGGGCTATGGGAAGCCTTTGCAGGCCCTGCTTGTGGGTGGGGGATGGGGCCATTCCCAGGAAACTCGTGTGTCAGCTGTCACTGTGGATTCTCTAGCCCAGGCCACTGCAGTCGCCACAGGGTGCCACAGACAGGCTAACTGGAGAGCAACTGGGGCTCCTGCCAGGGACTGGGTCTCAGGGGCTTGGGGCTCTGAGCTAGCTGCTTAGGCTTGGATGAATGGGTACCATCTGGGAGTGCTGGGAAGCCCTTGGCAAGAGATTAGACATGGTTCCTTAATCGAGGGCCAGATCCCTCACTTCCCTCAGCGGGTCCAGATGAAGAGACAGTCCATAATTCTAAGATGTTTATTTTCATCATGTGGAAAGTGGTGTGGATGGAATTGTACCCCTGCCTCTCTAGGAGAGGGGCTGCAAGTATAGTAACTGGGAATGGGTGGCTAAGCCTCTAGGTGTCTCATTAACATGAGGATGGCTTGGGGCTATGTGGCCATGCCTCTACCTGGGGTGTGGCCATGCCTCTACCTAAGGATGGGTGGTATGTGACTGTGACTGGAGCTAAAAGCCTCCCAGGAGCCTTGGCATAACGTTTCCGGTCCTTTGCAGATTCTGCTGGGTCTCCCAGAGTTTTTCTCTGCTCAACCAGGTGCCAGACCGCCTGTCACTGATCTCTGCCCCACAAATTCCCCCTTTTTCTTTTTTAAGGGAGAGGTGTCATTTGTAGTGAAAATTTTGGGTGGGGTGGCAATATCAAAGGAAAACACTGTACAGTTTGGAGTGGTAGCACAACTAAGCCAGAGGGTAGGGAGGGTTAAATGTGGGGGGTTGGGAAAGCAAGGGATCATTGAATCAATTAATTGTTCCATGGATGGTACAGTTTGAGGGTAGTAACATCAGTTTAAAACAACTTTTGATTAATCTAGATAGGCATCATGGTTTCCTTACTATCATATAGTTTTCCCCAAGTTCAGTAGCCATTTGGCTTTGGCAAGAGAGTTTATCTGTAGCTGGAAAGTCTCATATCTGTCCTCTGTGGGGCTGAACACATGTCTCTGGATGTCATCATGTGTCTCAGGAGTCTTCTGTCTGGAGGGAGGCAGCTTAGTAGTCACAGGCAGGTCCCAGGAGATGGCATTGTCTCCACTGGATCTGTGGCAGCAAGCTTCTGTGGGAATAAGCCTGTAGGAAAATCACAGAGGAGCAGAATCCCAGCAAGGGGATGTCTGCATGGGGCGAATAGCAAGTTAACCCTGTGATGGTTTGCTTGGGATCACATGATGATCCTGGAAAGCATCCTTTAAGTCTGCTTTGGATGGCTAAGGAAGAAAAGTTTTGGGATTGGCAGTAACAGTTTGTCTGTAAAAGGAAACTTGTTGTTAATTAAGGATTGAAGAAATGGTGATCCACATAGTTGATTTGACCTGTGGGAGTAGATTAGGTGATTTTTGAACCTTAATGAAATCTTAAACATGTTGGAAGATAATTTTTTTGATATATATCCAGAAACCTAGGGAGAAAAATAAACATTTAATTAAAGAAGCAAGAAAATTTTTAGTTGAGAAGCATAGAACACTGTTTCAGGTATTCCTGTTAGGGAGAAACAAAGCAAGTTTGTTTGTTTGTTTGTTTGTTTGTTTTGTTGTTGTTTCTTTATCTTGGCAAGCTTTTGACAGGCTAGGGGAGGGGGAGAGGGGCTGCTCTGCCATGTGGTGGGTGGGTGTTTCCTGTTTGTTTTTCTTAGCCTACATGTAAAAACAGAAGAAAGGCCAACCTTGAAAGAAAAAAACTTACAGGAAGAAACATAGAGGCTTGATAGAACAGCCAGTGCCAGAGGAGAAAGTGAGAAGCTCGGGGTCATAAGCAGGCAGCAGCCACCACAATGGTGCTGGGGGAAAGAAACTGGTCACTTGGCCTTCAGGGACCTTAGAAAATCGCAGATAAAGCCACCAATGGGAGAGCAAGGTGCTCGGAGTTGGAACTAAACAGGAGCCCTTGTGATGGGGGTTGGGGGAGAGAAATTGGCCTCCTGGCCTGCAGGGACCTCAGGAAATGGCAGGTTAAGCTGCAGATGGAGGAAACAAGGCACTCAGAGCCTAAACTGCTGTGGGAAGCAGAACCATTAGCTAAACAGGAGCCCTCACAGTGGAGACCAGGGGAGGGAAACTGGCCAGGAACACTTGGAGAGAGAGAGAGAGAAAGAGAATAGAGAAAGGCCCATATTTTGTACTCATGGTCCTTGAGCAATCTGGAGTTCTGATGTGGGTGGGTCACCAGCTGGTGGTACACTTGAAGTTGGGTTTTGCACCACGTTGGATGCCAGATGTTGGAACAATCCTGACCTGGTGGAAAGAAGCCCCATATGTCTGTCCCAGGCACTGCGGCTCTGGGTGGGACAGGAGACATGCAGGAAGTGGCCGCATGTCTTCCCACACAGTCCGATGGGCAGGTGGAGGCTGTGGAAAGCCTTTGCGGGCCCTGCCCATGAGTGGGGGCCATTCCCAGGGAACACGTGGGAATGCCTGTGCCTGTGGCACTGCAGTCGCCACAGGGTGTCACAGATGGGCTAGCCAGAGCGCAGCTAGGGTTCCCGCTGGGACTGGGTCTCAGCATCTTGGGGCTCCAGGCTAACTGCTTAGGCTTGGGTGAATGGGTACCATCTGGGAACACTGGGAAGCCCTCATCGAGAGATTAGACACAGACACAGCTCCTTAATCGAGGGCTGGATCATTCACTTCCCACAGCGGGTCCAGATGAAGAGACAGTCCATAATTCTAAGATGTTTATTTTCATCATGTGGAAAGTGGCATGGATGGATTTGTACCCCTGCCCCTCTAGGAGAGGGGCTGCAAGTATAGTAACTGGGAATGGGTGGCTAAGCCTCTAGGTGTCTCATTAACATGGGGGTGGCTTGGGGCTGTGTGGCCATGCCTCTACCTGGGGCTTGGCCATGCCTCTACCTGAGGATGGGTGGTATGTGACTGTGACTGGAGCCAAAAGCCTTCTGGGAGCCTTGACATAACGTTTCCAGTCCCTTACAGATTCTGCTGGGTTTCCCAGAGTTTTCCTGTGCTCAAACGGGTGCCAGACTGCCTGTCACAGATCACTGCCCCACAGTTCATCACCAAAGGAAGTCAGGACTGAAACTAGGTAGGTCAGGAAGCAGGAGCTGATGCAGACCATGGAGGGATGTTTCTTACTGACTTACTTCCCCTGGCTTGCTCAGCTTATTCTCTTATAGACCCTAAGACTACCAGCCAAGGGATGGCACCACCTACAAGAGGCCCTTCCCCCTTGATCACTAATTGAGAAAATGCCTTATACCTGGATCTCATGCAGGTATTTCCTCATCTGAAGCTCTTTTCTCTGTGATAACTCCAGCTTGTGTCAAGTTGACACACAAACCCAGCCAGAACACCAGGTAATGGCCTTGTCATGTTTCTATCATGTGGAACTGTGCTGGAACACCCTACACCATTGTTTTCCTTACAGATCAGCAAAGCGGTGTTCTCCTGGTACTACTGAGACTTAATCCCTCCCCACACAGATCCAAACCAGTCTCACAGAGCTGCCTCTTAAATAGGAGTTCTCAACAGCACTCAAGGAGCCCCAACAGGGAACTTTCACCAGATATAAAAATCATAACATGGTTTTGTCTCCGAAAAATGAGACCATGTTCTGTCCCATTAGGCTTTCTACTGCCTGGGCAGCTCATTGTGCTAAGTGTCTGTCACCATCTGTGAGTTCCTGTGCTCTAGAGGGAAGGCAACCTCATAGTCATCAGTAGAAGGGAGATGCCTCATCAGACTAAGATAAATATTTTATAGAGATAGATGTTTCAGGGTATTGGGGGTCAGAAAAGAAGACCCTTGAGGTTCACAGTGGCTCTTCCCATTGGCTTTCCAATTTCATTCTGGTCTTTTCTCACACCCTATTAAAAGCTTTACAGCTTCCATTACCTAATCTTGAATAAGCAACTTCCCTCCAGGGAATTAATGTTTTAAGCTTGCTTTGCAATCACAGGAAAAAAATCTTAAAGTAGATTGCACTCTCTGAAACTAGGCTGAAGATGTCTTCTCCATTGTCTAAGTGCTTCATTAACACACAGCTTTCCAAAGCTGGTTCTAAATCCCCTTCTAATTTTGCAAAGAGAATACAGTGACTATACCATGAATTTCTCCATTTAACCTGTGAGGCAAGATTACCAATGGATGCTGAAGATTTCATCTCTTAGTGTTGGTGTGAGGAAGCCACTCCACACAGAGAGGCTACTTTGGATGCTCTGGATAATGGTGTGGGAGCATGCCGGGTGTGGTGGAAAGAAGCCCCACATGTCCGTTCAGGGCACTGCGGCTCTGGGTGGGACAGGAGACATGGGAAGTGTCCACAAGTTTTCCTACACAGTCCAATGGGCAGGTGGGAGCTATGGGAAGATTTTGCAGGTCCTGCCCATGGGTAGGGGAGGTGGCCATTCCCAGGGAATGCACAGCAACCATCTCCATGGGTTCTCTAACCAGGTGCACTGCAGTCATCTCAGGGTGCCGCAGACAGGCTAGCCAGAGAGCAGCTGGGGTTCCCGCCGGATCAGATCTCAGCAGCTTAGGGCATTGGGCTTAGGCTTTGGTGAATGGGCACCATCAGGGAGCACTGGGAATCCCTCAGTGAGAGATTAGACAAGGATCCTTAATCAAAGGCTAGATCCTTTGCTTCCCATGGCAGGACCAGATGAAAAGACAGTCCATAATTCTAAGACATTTATTTTCATTGTGGAGAATGGCATGGATGGAATTGTAAGCCCCCCCCCCCAGAGGTGAGGCAGATATAGTAACTGGGAAGGGGCGTGGCTAATCCTCTAGGTGTCTCATTAACATGGGGATGGCATGGGGCCGTGTGGCCACACCTCTATCTGAGGAGGGGTGGTATGTGACTGTGACCAGAGCCAAAGCCTCCCAGGAGTGTTGGCATAACGTTTTCCAGTCCCTTTCGGATTGTTCCCCTGGGTAGCCCAGAGTCTTAAGCCTGTGCTCAACCAGGTGCCAGACTGCCTGTCACAGATCACTGCCCCACATAATAGTACCAGGCAACCACCAGATCTGTGAACAAATGAACTATCTGGTGACTGTAGCTACTGAGTCACTGTGTCAGTGAGGATTCTCCAGAGGAACAGGATGGATAGACTATCTACCATTGTAAGAGGGATTCAATAGACTGACTCACAAGATTGCAGGAGCTGAAAATCCCCACTCCAGTAATATTCTTGTTAAACAAACAGATATAGCATTTAATTCAACAACCTGGGATCTTTGCATAGAGAGAGGGAATGATGTCATGAAACCACAGCCTGAGAAGGGAGCCACATTCAAAGGCTGAAGACCCTACCATCTTAATTCTGGAGGTGACAACAACTTAAGTCCACTCCAGAAAGGGTGTAGTAGAATTGACAACTATTGCATCATGTTTTTTTTTTCCTTTGCCTCTAGCCTCAGCTCAGAGCATGCAGAGCAAATGATGAGGAGTTTTTCCCTCTTACTTTGCTGAAGTTCCCAAGATCTTTATCAGGAAGCACAAACACATTACCAACTCTCTAGTCATCCCTCAATCCAGTCAGATTGACACTCCAAAGTAACCATCACTATGACTTTTATTTCTCCTAATCTTTGGGTATTCTTAGGAACCAACCCAGATTCCATAATGCTGAAGCTGCCAATTCAGTTGCTTGCTTTTCAAATTGGAAATTCATGGGCTGAGTGAATAGGTGTAATTTCTGTACACTGCTAAGTTTTGATCACATAGATAAGGCTATCCAGAGCAAAGGCCTGTCACTCCCATTAAAGGTCCCATTAAATTCCATAGAGAATTAAAGAAAGTCAGCAAGTGAGAAGAATACACACCCTGGAGCTACACTGAGCTCACAGCGGTTAACTCTGGGTACTTCTTCCTGAAGCCCAGCCAGTGTCCCACCACCTAGTACAAGGGTCACAGCCAGGGACTGAATATCAGTGTGTCTGTTCTTCATAGCTGCAGGACAGGTTGTTGTTGTTGTTGTTGTTTTAAAAAGCAAATGAACAACAAAGCAAAACCAAGAGAGAATAAAACGGAAGTGTCAGCTCAGTGGTTAGAAGCACTGTCTGCTTTTCCAGGGAATCAGGGTTGGATTCCCAGCACCCACATGGCTGCTTACAACTGGAGTCTGTACCTCCAATGTCAGGGAATACAATGCCCTTTTCTGGCCTCCAAAAGTACTGCACACTCATGGTGCCCACATTGCTTACACACACACACACACACACACACACACACACACACACACAGGAGAAATAGAAGGCATATTTGGGTTCACAGATTAAATATAGTCCATCACACAGAGAAATGTGGTGACAATAGTGGACTGCCATGAGGCTTGTTCAGAACAGGAAGTAGGAAAAGGAGACAGGTAACTAGTGCTCACTTGTCTTTCTCTTCTACTTTTGTTCTGCCAAGCCTCTGCCCATGCAATGCTGTGTGTAAATCTCCTTGCCCACCTGGTAATTAATCATCTCTGGAAACACCCTCCTAGACTCACCCAAAGTGTGCCTCACTAATGCCCTGGATATTTCTTAATCCAAACAAGCTGATAATCCAAATTAATGGTTCCATGGAGGAAAGTGAACAGCAAAGAAATGATTTAGAACCAAGAGCATTCTCCATATCTACAGCCAGAGATGTTCTGTGGAAGGCAGAGAGCAAGCTGTGGCTAGAAGCTCAGACCTGTAGAAGGTAGTGATAAGTGGGTGTGGTCATGCCATGCTTAATATTCAGGACTCCACATCTCTTAACAGTGAGGGGAGAAAAACACTGCCTTGAGAACCCAGCCACTTTTTGAGAGACTGTAGTATGGTACAGTAACTGAACTACCTTTGTATTATTTGTCTCCACAGTTGATACTTACCACCCAACCAAGCTCCATATAGCTAATGTCAGTGTGACTACATTGGCTGTTTTAAAAATCTATCATAAATATTTATATTATGGATTGCATCTCACTAGATGGGTCATGTCCTGTTCTTACCACAGAAACACTCTGAATTCTGCTAGAATAATTTCTGGCTGAAGAACAATTTCTCTTGAAAATGTATTTATCTGACTCTGTTCCCTGGCTCTCTCAGAAAGTTGTGTGTCAGGACAGAATTTCCTGAAAGCATGCAAGCCAACAGAAGCTTATAGTGTACCACTCCTCTTGTACATGTTAACTGTCTCAAATCTGATTGCTGGGATCAATATTGTTGTGTTTTATATTTTGTAGAAAATGGTATAGAATATTAGCCTTGCATCTTGGTCATTGCAGGAATAAACTTGTGGAAGATGCTTGTCGGAGGCACATACTGTAATAATGCTCAGTTTTGGGAACTTGCCCCACATGAACACCTTAGATGGGTAGTCACTCACCCCACAGTGATCATACACAATGACATTGACAGAAAACCTAATTTTAGTCCTTTTCTATGAAGAATACTATTTCTAGATCCTGGAACACAGTATTCATAAGGCATGCCTTCTCTGTGAACCTTTCAGCATGGAACAGAATGGATCAATTAGTTACTTAGATAACTAATTTGTACATAGCTGAGCACTATGCAAAACATCACCCCATTCTAATCCACATAAAAGTACAAAATGTCCATTTGTACCTGATTTATTCTGAAAACAGTAGCCATATGGCCAAGTTGCTCTCACACACAGCCTCAAGCAAAGCCTGAAAATGATGATGCTTCGGAGCATGATTCTGCAAAACTCGTATGACATGAGAATTAATCAAAGTTAACTTAGGCAGATACAGAAAATCCTTTCTTTCCTGTTAATACTAATGCCTGTTCCCAGTGGGAAACAATCACCTTTATTATGAAGAAATATTTAATCATGTAGAATCAGGAATCTATGTTTCAGGTTTTATTGGAAACCTAGAAGGTGTAGACATTTAAGCTAATCTTCTGAGATCTAGTACATGTAGAATCTACCCTACTCCTGCATCCTGAACAGACATCACTAATCAATCACAGCATTCTAACAGAAGCCAACTTTGTCATCAAGATCATTTCCATCTGGATTCAGCTCATGGAATGAAATCCATTTTATATTCAAATAGGAGCAGAATTTAAAAATTGCAGTAGATAAATAACCAGAAAGTTCAGTGTAAAAAGCTAAATAACATATTTAAATATCCCCAAAATGGAATCATATTTGGCAACAGTTTATGCTTTTAATCCCAGCACTCTGGAGGCAGAGGCTAGTGAATCTCTGTGAGTTTATGGCCAGACTGGACTACATAGAGAGTTCCAGGACAGCTTCGACTTTAGATAGATTAGATAGATAGATAGATAGATAGATAGATAGATAGATAGATGATATCAATATTTAGATATAGATGTAGATATAGATACAGATGTAGATATATCCAATTTTTATATATATATAAAATGTTTGAGAGTTTCATACATGTATATAATGTGTTTTCATCAATTCTACCCTCACATCCTCAACTCCATTCCCTCCCCTATCTCTTTATTGCTTTTCCCTGTCAACTTTCCTCTCTGTTTTCAAAGACCTGAATACACTTAGTGCTGCCTGTAGGTATATGGGTACAGAACTATCTGCTGGGGCATAGGTAGTCTTTCAGGGGTCACATCCCTGAAGAAAGCTGATTATCTGTCACTCAGCAGCCATCAATTTCCAGCAGTTCCTCAGCTGTAGACAGGACATGAACCTCTACCTCATCCATGCAAGGATTTTGTCTGACTTGGTCTTACACAGGTCTTGCACCTGCAGTCACAGACACTGTGAGTTCATGGACAATGGCTATTTTGTGTCCAGCAAATGCTATTTCACTGCAGACATCCTCTCCCTATGGCTCTTACAATTTTTCTGGCCCATATCTCATGATGATCCCTGGGTCTGTGGGGAGAAGTGTCATACAGACATTTCATTTAGACCCTGAGCAGTCCTCAGTTCTTTAGCCTTCACAGATTCACCAGTTGTATGTCTCTGTCAAAAGAAGTTTCTTTATTGAGGGTTGAGAGATGCATTAATCTCTGGGAGAGCAGTTTGTTACAATGTTTGCTTAGCAGCCTAATCACACTAAATTCTCCCCCAGGGCCCATGACCTCTCAGTATATTCTTTAAGGCACCAGTCTCAAGGGCCCAACAGTGTCTACACTAATGCATTAGCACAAGCACTTACTGCATAAGCACACTTGCATTCAAGACAACCCTTTGCATGCTTATGCAAGTTAAGAGTGCTACAGTTAAGAGCTCTCTGCAGAGAAATTTAACCTGTGTCAATGAAAATACATAAAGTATTTAGGTAAGAATCCCATAACTAACGTACCAGCTAATTTTATGAGTTTGTGCTTGTTGCATATAACTCAGTAAAGATAGGAAATAGTCCATAAAGGATTGTTTCCTGGTCATTTATTTGTCCTTGCAAAGAGTAGAAATACATAGCTGGCATATTCTCCATAGCTCAATGGGTGAAAGAAAAAAAAAAAAAACAGTGCTGACAGTAACACAATTCTAGGGGGCTGTGGATGTGCGCTGTTTAAATTCACCTAAACAAATTAAACTCCTTTCACAGACTTTCAGCAACACTGCACATTCATTACATGTTGATCTGTTACAGAACCAAGTCCAACTTCATTAGTCTGAGTCCCTGCAAATAGCAGGATCTCATTTGGAATAACTTGACTGAAATGATAAGGGAATTATTTACCCATGAGAGCATTACAAGAGGAGGCAATACAGTGCCCAGGAGCTGTGATCGTCTGAGGTAAGCCAGGCAAGAGGGGAAATCCATTTAATCTCAACTCAGTGGTGGACAGGACACATGCAGGAGCTATAACTGCCTGTTCATGTAGGGGTGTGGGCAGAAACCAGTCAGCAGAAATGATGGGCCTGTGTTCTCTCCTTCTCTCCACCTACACCAAGCACTAGACAGGGCTGAGCCCGTGCTGAACTGGTCAGCATGTGAAACCAGGTGGGCAGGCCATGGGTACAATGCCATGAGGTTACAAATCAGGGAGGTGTACATAGATCATGGCTCTTGTTCAGGATACCCTTTCTTCTTACTTAGAGTAAAATGAGCAAATACTTTTGGCGAGACTACAAATTAGAGCAAACTTACTAGACAATACCGTTGTGTGGCCCACATGTGCCCCTTCGCAAGACCATATGAGGCCTTGAAGACACATGTTGTCACTGATATTCATTGCATATTTATTTTCAGTGGTTAATAGCATATGCTCAAATGTCTAATTGTGGAAGAATTGTCTTCAGTAAGAATATAGTGTGTCCACAGAATGTAATGCTATAACTACTCTCAAACTATGTAATGAGTTTATTTGTATTGACGTAGAATATTTAAAGAATTAGTTTTAAGGAAAAAAGAAGCAGAAATAATTAGAATATTTTAATGTCAATTTAAGAATACATTTCATCAAAATAAACCCACAGCCTCAGGGCTTAAGATTCCACAGAAACACAGGGGGACAGTTTTCAACTCTGCCAACTGTCATGTATGCAGGATATTTGGTCATTAATTGTAGTCTGGGGGCAGAGAACAATGTATATGTGAGATAGATGAATGGGTGAGCAAAGATCATTTTGTAGGTAAAGAATCAGGTTTGGAGAACATATCTGACCCTTTTCTCTATAATGTGGACTCTGCCCATGCATTTCCATGGTCTGCTTTGGATGCTGATCAAACCCAAACTACCACAGTCTGATAATCCAACCCCAGAGACATATTTCTTCCTATTAAGTTGGTGAATAGTACAGACCTTAGGAAAAGCTCTCTTCCTGGTTTCTAGGCAGCAGGCTTTTTGCTCTGTCCTTGAGGGGGGAGAGGTAGAGAAAGGAAGATATCGTCCTAGGCTCTTCTAATAAAATCAACAACTTCATCAAAATACGGCTTCATCCTTCCTTCTTCATGTAACCTTAATTATCTTTTTACTGGTCCTGTTTTCAAATATGGTCACAATGAAAGTAGTTCTCTGGCAGAATTTTTGAGGTTACTTATGTATACTATCTTATCATCTGTGAATAGCTATACAAATTTGTATCACCTTGTTCTCCTTTGGTTGTCTTATTGTTCTAGCTAAAACTTCAAGTACTATATTGAATAGATAGGAAGAGAGTAGTCATCCTATTTTGTCCCTGATTTTAATGGTTTAAGTTTCCCTCCATTTAATTTGATGTTGGCTATTGGCTTGTTGCATGTTGCATATATTGTATTTAGGAATGGGCCTTGTATCACTGACCTCTCTAAGACTTTTAACATGAAAGTGTGTTGGATTTTGTCAAAGGACTTTCACCACCTAATGAGATGATTATGTGGTTTTTGTCTTTCAGCTTGTTTATATATGGATTATGTTAATGAATTTTTGTGTATTGAACCACCCCTGTATCCCTGGGATGAGCTTACTTAATCATGGCATATAATGCTTTTGATGTGTTCTTGGATTCAGTTTGCAACTATTTTATTGGGTATTTTTTCCATCAATATTCAACTTGATCTGAGATTCTTTTTCTTTGCTAAGCTTAGGTATCAGGATGACTGTGCCCTCATAGAATGAGTTTGGCAATATAGTTGGATGAGCTAGAAACCTAGAACAATGGAAACTTCTAGGAATCTAGCTAAGAATACTAACAGCAGGATATATGGAACCTGAAATGGCTGTCTTGTAAACTAGGAAAATTATCAACGGAGGGATGAGGACACCAACCCAGCCACAAATCCTTCAACTCACAATTTTCCATGCCTACAAGATGTGCAGGGATAAAGATGGAGCAGAAATGGAGGAAATGGCCAACCAGTGACTGGACCAACTTGAAACCAATGCCATGAGAGATCCCACCCGTAGACACTATTAATGATAATTCTGCTGTACTCACATACAGCAAGACAGAAGCCTAGCATAACTGTCCTCTGAGAGGCTTTACCCAGCACCTAGTGGAAACAGATGCAGAGTTCCACAGCCAAACATTAGGCAGAGCTCAGGAAATCTTGTGGAAGAGGGTGAGGAAGGATCAAAGAGCCAGAGAGGTCAAGGACACTGTAAGAAAACCTACAGAATCAATTGACATGGGCCCATAGGAGCTCATAGAGACTGAACCATCAACCAGAGTCTAGGCCCCCTACACATATGTAACTATTTTGTAAGTTGGTCTTCAGGTGGGATCCATAACAACAGATGCAGGGATTGTCTCAGATTCTGTTACCTGCCTTTGGATTCCTTCCCCTTAATAATGTTGCCTTGTCTAATCTTAATAGGAGAAGATGCACCTAGATCTACTGCAATTTGATATACCAAGGCAGGTTGATATTCATGGGAGGCCTTCCCTTCTCTGAAGAGAAAGGGAACAGGGAAAGGAGGAGAGACGGTGGGCCTGGGAGGTGATCAGGATAGAAATTAAATAAATACATTTTAATTAATGAAAAAGAAGCAAGACTATCAACACATGAATTATGGGCCAATCCTGTCCTTACCACTGGGAAAGAAGGTGTGGTTGCTGGGTCTATCAACTTTAACAGTATTACAAGCTGTCATTTCTATTGCCCTTCATCTTTCTCAGTCACTGCTACTGAATATCAGAGGGCCTCCCAGGCCATCTTCTCAAATAAGGCTCAATATAGTACTTGGCCTCACATGGGACATCTGTACCACTACTTCCCACAAGACTCAGGGAACAGAGTAAAAGGGAACAGAGAGATGGTAAGAGCCAGAGGCCAGGGAGGACTCCTGTAAAGCACTGTGCTCTGATCATGACGACCACTTCTCTTAAGCACTCACAACTGTAGCATCTGCCTGCACAGGACCAGACTGATCAACCTTGCAACATAGAAGAGGGAGGAACTTACGGGCCCTACCCTTGGTTGAGATCTATTGACTGTTGATGGCTGCTGGGTGAGGGAGGGCCAGATTTCTTCAGGGTTGCAGCCTCTCTTGTGTTCTTCATTCTCCAGAAAATGACCCTATACCCATGAGCATATGGGAAGCTCTAATGTGACTAAGTGGGAATTTGGTTAAGTGTGTGTTGGTTTTTTGAAGAGGATGTGAAGTTAGGAGGGGGTTGCAGAGTGTCCTGCCTAGGAGAAATTAGAGTGGAATGAATATATCATAAAACAATACCAATATATGTGTATGGACTTCTCAAAGACTAGATAAATAATACTAAAACAGTTAAAGAATAATGTTAAAATGTAAAGGAATAAATGTTGGATAAAACAAAACCATATCCATCACAAGCCAGAAAGCACCCTATATGACAGATGGAGGATGGTCTAGCTGAATGAATGTCTAGAAGGGAGGAAGTTGTGTTCCTAGGAAGCTTCAAGGAGTGTTCTAGCATAGATTTCAGGAGCAGCTTTTCAGAGAGATGTCAGGAGACACTGAGAGATGAGCTGCCATCACTCCACTTTAATTGGCAGGTCAAAGATCTGACAAATGGTCTATAGAGAACCATTCTGCACCTTAATCCCACAAGGGAATGTATCAAGGTGTGAAAGCACTCTCATAAAACACAAGTTCCTAAATACTGCAGCTAATGCCACTTTTAGCACAGAGGATCATCACTCCTTCCTGGCTGTAAAAGATGTAAAAGATGGTTATCTTTGTAACTCTCTGCCTACTCCAGTTGCTTTTAACTTGGCTCAGCGCCCATTTCTGCCAAGTAGCTAAAGCTCCCCCTTTTCGTCTTGATCATGACTCAGGAGTAAATATATTACTCTTCCCATTGCACCTCCTTTAAGTGCTCTACTTGACTTATCATGTTGCTTCTCCTAAGGTAGGCTAGGGGGGTGGGAAGAAATATATCACGGAAGATGCTTATGCTACAATGTTGTGGTGAGTTTGAGTATGCATGCTTGACCCAGGGAGTGGCACTATTAGGAGGTGTGGCCTTGTTCGAGTAGGTGTGGCCTTGTTTGAGGAAGTGCATCACTGTGAGGGTAGGGTTTTAGACCCTTTTCCTAGCCACATGGGACATAGTCTGTCTGCTCCTGGCTTCCTTTGGATGAAGAGAGGGGACTCTCAGCTCCTCCAGCACCATGCTTGCCTAGACACTGCCATGCCTCCTGCCATGACGATAAAGGAGTGGAACTTCAGACCCTGTAAGCCACTCCCAATTAAATGTTGTTCTTTATAAGAGTTGCCTTGGTCATGATGTCTCTTCACAATGATGGACACCTTAATGAAGACAGGTGTATCCCTAGAAATACTGGGAGGCAATGTTCAAACAAGCAGGCTGCTGTTGACTCTCCACATCAGTTAAATAAGAGGGACAGTTTGTCAGAAGGATGTACTTCAGAAAGCTTCTCTCCAACACAAGGACTGAAGGCAGAGGCCTTCAGGGGCAGGGGCTCTGGGTGTCCCTTTATGACCAGTGTCATGCAGAAGGGAAGCTGTTGGGGGAGGGGAAAAAAAAAAAGAAGGGAAGCTGTTTGGTAAAAGTGCTCATCTTTTGGAGGAATGATTTGTGACTGGAGGTCATAGAGGCTCACTTACCTTTCTGTTGCTGGTATCATATGCAGGAATGATACTGGTCAGATGAAAGCAAGCCAGGATGGTTATTGTCTTGTCATTATGAAATGCTATTGAAGCATCATCCTACCACATCTACTAGCTGAGATGTGTTGCTTTACTCATCTCCGTGATGAAACTCTGAGACAAAAGCAATGCAGGTAAGGGATGGTTGATTAAGCTCACAGGTTAAGGGCAACCAGGGAGAGCATGATAACTGTACCATGAGGTGGCTGGCCATAATGCTTCCACAGTAAGGGAACAGAGAAATGAACACCACACCTGTTCTCAGCTCACTTTTTCGTTTTTATTCATTCCTAGACCTCATCTGCTAAGACTGCCACCCATATTCAGAGTAGGTCTTCCAAATAGATAAAGTTTGAAGTGGAAGTTTCTGGTTGTGTCATGTGATGCAGACTCATGTGATGTTTAGCTGAAGCAAGACCATTGACTGGTACTTGCATAGCTAGCTGTGCAGCTTTTTGTTGGTCTCGAGCCTTCGATAATCTTCACTTCCTTGAGAGAGGCAGGGCAGAGAACCCCTGGCATTCCAGCTGGTCCTGGTTGCTCCCACTGGCTGACTCTTGCAGATTCTGTGGAGGCTGGCAGTTTGTCCTGGATCATGCCACCATTGCTGATTTGTGTTTGGTGACACTACTGAACTGGACTATTGGTATCCTGACAAACAGAAATGGAATCCCCCAAAGAACTACTTCTAAACAGGTCCACATCCCCTTGCCCTGTTTACCACCTTTTCTCCGCTACCTTTGGACGGTGGGCTAGAAGGGGGTTGAAGCATTTGAGAATCCTTATCAAAGTAGGTTTTGAAAAATGTAAGCCCACTAACGTTCTCTGGAAAATCCCTCATGGACACTCCCAGAAGTGGGTTTCCATAGTGACTCTAAATCTCCTCAAGCTGACAATAAAGACAAACTATCATGTTGTTCAATAGTTGTGAGAGTTTGAACTGGCTTTCCAGGATCAGTGCTTTACTGAGGAAGCCAAAATTACAAAACTGACTCAAGAACACAGGGCTCCAGCCTGGATTGACTGTATTTGAACTCTACCTCTGCCACATATTTGCTCTTTGACCACTTAAGACCTCAATCTTCCCATCTGTTTGGTGTTTATAAAACCTATGTAACCCATATTTAAAGGACTTAATTAGGTCAGAAGTGTGTAAATATGACTATGCATTAGAATCTCTTGGTGTAACACACAGTTACTTATAGCTTATGTGTTCTTGGCAAAATCCTGAACTTTGGGGGTTTGAAAAGCTCTCCTGATGATTCTTAAGTGAAACTGAGTCTGAAAGCCTGAGGATGATGGAAGTCATAGGAAGCTCCACTCTTACATCATCAGTCTTGTGCAGACTGGAGAGACAGCTTGTGAAGAGAGATGACCAGGCTCATCCAAGAGCCTTGGATTCACTAAGATGCTCTTGTGTGCATATCAGTTCCCAGGACTGCTGTTGATCCAGGGACCTTGCTCAGAGGAAGTCTGAAAAGACATAATGTAAGAGAAAACTTCTTTTTGAGGTGTCATCAGAATCCACAGTTTTCAAAAGCAAGCCTCCTGGGAATGAACTCTAAAATATGGATCTACCTTCTTGCATTTAACTCATTGACTAAGAGCTATGCTACCAGCCTGACAATTGGCTAACAAGAGGCCACTTAGGAGTCTTGGCAGAAGTACTTCCTCAAAAGCCACTGGAGCTATACTTATCTTTTCAATCTGATGCCTAGTCTGTCAGTAGATATTTTGATTTTATGAGTTCAAAACTCTGTCTCTTTCACCTGTCTCTCTCTGTATATGCACACACATGCATGTGTCAATCAGTTATGCCCAATCTGCTCAAGGATTCCAGCCCAGACTTTACAAGAGTAAATATTTAAACAGAACCTCAATCAACACAAACCAATCATGAAATATTGAAGTTTTTCTTTTTAAAAGAGGAAAATTAAAAGTCTAGAGTGTCCATATGATTATATATGAACTTCCTCCTAATGTTCAAAATATTCTTCCAAAAATGAGAAGTAAATCTGAGTCCTAGAACACAGCATATATGATATGAACAAATGCAAATGGTCGATCAGAGGCAACGACACCTTGTCTGCTCTAGCTGAGTAATTCTACAGGATTGTCTGTATGAGGCAGGGAGTGGATTTAATGAAGAAGAAAGAACTTGCATCATTTAGGGCTGGAGAGGTAGTTCCAAGGTTAAGAGCACAAAGTTCAAGGGACCACAATTTAGTTCTGAACACCTATGTCTGGTGTCTCATAGCAGCCTGTAAGTCCAGAGGGTCTGGTGTTTGCTCCCAACTTCTGCAGGCTCTTATGCACATACGTGTGTGTGTTCCCCCCCACACACACACACACAGAAAAATGGACATAAAGACAGAAGCAGAGGCAGACAAGCACACACAGAGATAAAAATACAATCTTTTAAGAAAAAATGTACAGCATAATTCAAATAATCACACAATAACACAAACCCTTTGGCTCTGTGTTCTTACAACATCATCTCTAGATAGATCATTTTTATTTTTGTTTGTTTGTTTGCTTGTCTGTCTGTTTGTTTGTTTGAGGCTAGATTCTATGTTGTTCTCTATAACTAGTTGTTCTGGAACTTGTGATATAGATCAGACTGGTCTCCAACTCAGTGATTCTTCTCACAAGGATAGAAATTTAAGTTTGGTTCAATACCCAATGACAAGTACATGGTTGAACCTATGATGACATGAACTTTCACTTGATTGAGGCTGAGAAGTGACTACCTCTGATACCCTCATGACCACCGCTGATGGTTTACATATCTATTCACCAGCCATGTAAACTCAAGAGAAGAGGAAAATCAGATCTTATCGTAGCCGGCATCAGAAAGGCTTTTTGTATCCTAAGGCAAGCAGATAGCACATGTTACTATCCCACTGCTGTGATTAAATGCCCTGCTGGAAGCAACTTAAGGAAGGAAGAGAGGAAGGATTTATTGTGGTCCATAGTTCAAGATTATAGTCCATGATTGGATGAAGGAAGGAGTCATGGCAACAAGAATGTAAGGCAGCTGGTCACATTGTATCCACAGTCGGTGTACTGGCTAGTTTTATCTGTCAACTGGACACAAGCTGGAGTTATCACAGAGAAAGGAGCTTCAGGTGAGGAAATACCTCCATGAGATCCAGCTGCAAGGCATTTTCATAATTAGTTATTAATGGTGGAGGGCCCATTGTGAGTGGTGCCATCCCTGGGCTGGTAGTCTTGGATTATTTAAGAAAGCAAGCTGAGCAAGCCAGGGGAAGCAAGCTAGTAAGTAACATCCCTCCATGACCTCTGCATCAGCTCCTGCTTCCTGATCCTCTTGAGTTCCAGTCCTGGCTTCCTTTGGTGATGAATATCAGCATGGAAGTATAAGCTGAATAAACCCTTTTCTCTCCAACTTGCTTCTTGGTCATGATGTTTGTGCATCTAAGGCAGTTGGGAAGCAGAGAGAGATGAATGCCGATGCTCAACTCAATTCCTCCTTTTTATGTAGACCAAGCCTTTAGTCCACAGCCTGGTGCTGCCCACATTATATTAAGAGTGGATTTTCTCATGTCAGTTAACATAATCAATGTAATTTCTCACAGACATACTTAGAGTTTGCCTATGAGTAGTTCTATCAAGTTGACAATATTAACCATGATGGGCAGAAATCCTCTTTCCAGGTCCACTTGGTAACACCCTGACACATAACACATGTCTACTCTCCAGCCATGTAAACTAGAGAGAAGAGGAAAATCAGATCTTAGGGTTTTATGCCATACAAATTGTTTTTAAATGATCCTAATGCAGGTAATTAGGCTAAATTCTCAGTCTCCTTCCAGGTGATGTGGGCTGCTTTTGAGCACATCTAATGTTCTGGGAGGCAATGGTTTGTTGGTGAGTTTCATAGCAACTTTACAGACTATTCCTTCCATTGTAAAACTAAGGAGGTACGTATTCCCTCTTTGCCACACTCTTGTTACCCGCTTCCCCCAAACCTTGACTCAAGCACATTGTGTGTGATGAAATGAAAAAAGTATATAGAATACATGACGCTTTTACGTTACAAATCTAAAAGCCAGAACCAAGTCAATTTGTGAGTGTTTTATATTCAAGATTTATGATGGATATTGGGGGGAGTTTGATTCACTCAGATGAAACCGTGTGCTCTGAGGACATTTCATTTCAACCATCTCCTTGGCACAAGAAAAAAATCATTTTCTCATCACAGCCTATGAAAGGTATCAGGAGAATTAAACCATTTCTTGGATCTTTATTCTCAGTCTGAAACCTTGCTGGTTGGAAGTTATAAAAATAAAAGCACCTAGCATGTTTCAACTCCTGAACATGTATCAGACATAGACTGGGTGTTCCATAGGCCAGCACTCCTTCCTCACTTCCTGGATGGGGATGTGGATATTGTGGATATCGCTCTGGTCACCTTTGCATCCAAACTTCTTCCGTTTACAGCATCTTGGTCCACACCTGTTGTCATGGAGAGTGAACTGATATATCCACTCAAGGGCCTTTGGATTTGGGCTTGTGGCCAGTCTTGATTGTCAACCTGGTGGCTAAAATCTGCCAAGGACTAGTGAAGAATTCTTCTGGAAGCATCTGTGAGGTGTTTCCAGGGATGACCGACATGGAGGAGAAGTTACTACTGACCAGCATGGAGGACAGTAACTGAGAAGGGGAAGCACACCTTGAATGTGAGTGATGCCAGTAGTCTGGAAGACTGGATAGAAAAGTGTTGGGAGGAGAGGAAGTGGAAGTGTGGTGTGTGTAAGCTCTACATACCTGGAGTGAACTCACTTCCTTCTGGTGACTTCCCTCAGGACTTCAGACTACAGCAGCTTTGACCTTTTACCATGAACTTAACTCAAGTGACTCTTCTGGAAGCTTCAAGGCCTTCAGTGTGGGACTGGGGATTCTGAGGCTTGGAGCTTCTTAGACAGAACAGTTTCTGGGTTCTGTATCTCTCCTATTGTTCCTATTATGTAAGCCAATCGTGTGTGTGTGTGTGTACATCAATCTATATTAACCCAGCTTCAGAGTTGCTCCCCTCTGGAGCCCCAAGAAGGGGTATTCCATGGAAAGTCCTGAAGATGTCCCTGTTCTTATTGGAGGTGTGGAGGTTATGAAGTAGTCTTTCTCCATCTGTCTTCACTTTACCTATCTCCTTATGTTTACTTAGCAATTAATGTTTTCAGGTTATGGGTCTGTACTCCAGCACAACTACTTCCTAGATATGAACTCATGAAAGAGTGGCCTCAACTTTCCCTACCTCTGTTTACTAACCTGCAAAATGGGCACTGAAGGAGACTGGGGAGGGGGTGGGGAATTGGCAGCCCTAGCAAGCTGTCTGCCTTGTGCAGAGTACTTTGTACTGATGTCAGGACTATGCTTAGCCTCAACATCCTTCATCAGGCCATAGTACCCTCAAGAAGGCATCACCAGACAAACAATACAAAACAAAACAACAACAAAATTCACCTGCCACTCTAATACTTAATAATACAGTTCTAAATCTGGTTAAGTCACATGTCTGTGAAAGCAAAAACCCATATTTGAAATTTATCTAAAAAGATGGTCTGTGACTTATTTTTGTTATGAGGCTGGAGGAGGTTCATTTTCTGATCATGTCAGCTTATCATTAAGGCCAAAATATCAGTCTGAGGGGCAAGTGTTAAGCTTGTCATTTAATACTTTGATTTATATGATCTAAGTAAATAGGTTTCAGTATCTTAGATAATATCTCTTTTGGTCACACCATAAAAACCCATTTGAGGTTAAATTAAGTTCATTTAATTTTCATTGCCTTTTGATAAGTTCACTTACCAGAAAATAAACTAATTTGGGTTTTCTAGAAGAGCATATGTCCAAACTGGAATCTACAGTCAGGCCATCTTATAACTCAGTATGTCATAATTTTTCATTGCTTGGATGGAATACTGATGAGTCAGTTTCACAGGAACCAAAGTTAAAAGTGAGCACAACATCGCATAACTAATCAGTGTGCTTTCCTCTGAGGAAGACAATTTCTCTTGCTACCAACATCCCTTAGTTGCCTGTAGTTCTTGTGTAGGGATGAGGCCTGATGAGCTTTCCCTCTTCCATGTTAGCATCTCTAGCGTGGTTCTTGTTCAGCTCATTGTCGTGCCTGAAAATACACATGCAAATAACAAATCTAGCAGGGTGTACTTAGGAATATGCATGTATATACATATACATCTATGTTAACAGTGAAAGGCTGTGCACAAAAATGCTATGGATTTGGAAGAGAACAAGCATAGGTATGTGGAAGAGCTTGGATGGAGGAAAGGGAAGGGGAAATAATGTAATTACACTATACTTTTAAAAGAAAAGAAATGAATGTGGTGTGCTACAAAACCCTTACATTTTATGCATTTATATTATATATTTGCATTATTTTATATTTCTTCCTTACACTTTTCTAACAAATTTGCTACTTCTATAGCAAGATTAAAGATATTTCCTGATATTCCCTTCTCTCACGGTAATAAAGGGAGCCTGGATCCCAAGACACCTAGCTCTCTGCCTGTGTCTCTTAGCTTTTATTTACTCTGGGCTCAGAAGAGAGAACAGTTAGGCCACGCTGATGTATATACAGAAGGGCACAAAGCCTTATGCTCATGTTATAGCTACATAATATTGTTATGGAGTAATGTCACATATTGATAGATATGTGGATAGAGTATATAATAGATGATAGATAAATATAGAGATAGATAGATAGATAATAAATTATAGATAACACATGAACAGATAATAGATGAATAGACAGATAAATAGAAGATAGGTAGGTGGATAGCTTCATAGATAAGTAGATAGATGATAGACAGACAGTCAGACAGAGAGATGATAGATAGGTCTGAGCATATCAGAACTTCAGTTTTAAAAAGCTGAAGCTGCTCTTTGTCCATGAGATGGCACTCTAAAATAGAGATCCAACTCTTCTGGTTCTCATTCTGCCACTATGAGCAAGACAGGAAGAAATGAGAATCTCTTAGTTACACCTCTACCTCAGCCGTGGACCTGTCCACACACCTCCACAGCAGCCACAAAGATTGGACTGTTGACATGTCTGTGGTGCATTCTCTTAATTGCTAATTGATGTGGAAAGGCCCAGCCTACTGTGGGTGGCATCACTCTTGGTCAGTTGGTTGTGGGCTACTAGGTGGCCAAGAATCAAGGAAAGCAGGCCAGTAAGCAGCAACCCCACCACCACCCTCCTCTCATCCCTGCCTCTGCTACTGCCTCTCTCTTCCTCAGGCTCCTGTCTTGGGTTCCTGCCTTGGTTTTACTCAGTGAAGGACTATAATTTGTAAGCCAAATAATCTCTTTCTTCTCTCTCAAGTTGTTCTTG